>JACYXH010000076.1:142500-210084 GCA_026745465.1 Lota lota | reverse complement strand
GGGAATTAAGTTAGCGCTTTCATTCGTGGTTTTGGATTCACTTGCAAGCGTTTTTGTAAATCTTTTTTCACACACGTTGAAAAGGATTCACTGATGAAAGCCATTCCAGCTCATTTGCCGTTTGGACGTGTGTGTGTGTGTGTGTGTGTGTGTGTGTGTGTGTGTGTGTGTGTGTGTGTGTGTGTGTGTGTGTGTGTGTGTGTGTGTGTGTGTGTGTGTGTGTGTGTGTGTGTGTGTGTGTGTGTGTGTGTGTGTGTGTGTGTGTGTGTGTGTGTAGTTGTAGTAGTACTCAAACCGAAAGATCTCTGCAGTGTGTTTTGTGATTTGTTGATCTTGTAATCTTTGAGCATGTACTTTGAAACCTCAAGGTTTTTGTCCGTTTTAATCCATTTTTTGTGGTATGCTGCTAACTGATGTTTCCTCTCTGAGTCATGTCATCACACTTTATGATATGTTGCAAGGCTCAAGCCTGAAAGGATTGCCGTTGATGAGTGGAGATTGGCTTAATATAGTGAGTGTATATATATACCAAATATATATATATATATATATATATCTATATAGATATAGATATATATGTGTGTGTATATATATATATATATATATATATATATATATATATATATATATATATATATATATATATATATATATATATATATATATAGTATATATAGAGATATATCTATGTCTCTATATATATATAGAGATATATCTATATCTTTATATAGATCGATTATAGCGTTCCGTTATGAAGGGCATTCTATTTCAGGAAACATAAGCATGGGTGATGTCTTACATTTACGTAAAAATGCATCTGAAGGATCGTTAAAGATTTGTTATCATGTTTGTTTTTCAGTTCCATGCGATTCACGGTCTAGCGAGACAGAACCCAAGCTTTTTTCAATTCTGTGCACAGCTGAAAAAAATATAGATACCACATGAAATACCCCATTTAAAACACAATAATTTTGTCACTACAATGTATAGTCACTTCAATCTAATTTCTTATTTTGGTATGTAGAATCAACCTACGCAAATGTACGCTTTGTTCATTCCATTTAGTTCTGTTCCGCTGTAATTGTTTTGGTGCAATTATTAAAGATGCATTACATGCCTCAATATTTTCTATTAAACATATAAAAAATCGACTCATGCGTTCTCGTCGTTCCACTCCTGGGGGAATGAGTGTTATTGATAACCTCTGCCGAATCTTGACATTTATGAAATGTACAATTCCCTTTTAATCGCACACATTCCGTGCTGTACTGCATAAGGTGAAGATTCAATTTCCTCCCCCTGTGTGGTCCTTTCTCTTTGGCAGGACGTCCATCATCTCGTGTCGTAATGAGCGAGCCTTAAAGCCTCCCCGTCTCTCCTAATGACCTCCATCAATGGCGGCCAGTGGATTTGGCCAACTTTGACCCCCTCTTTTGGCAATCCAGGGGGGAGGTCGTAATGGTCACTTGGCGTGGAGGCTTTTAAAACCCATCAGGGCTCCCTCTCGGCGGTTTGTATCTCAGCTCTCATCTCGCCGTGCCGAGAAGCAGCCCTCCGAGAGCTAATCTAGTCAACCCCTCCCCCCGAAGAGGTGGCGATTGCAACCAAACGAATTATTCTGTGTAACCACACCAGCTGGAAGGCAGCCATGGCATCTGGATGATGCAGGGTTGCGGTGAGACCTCACAATGCCCATCCCCATATCGCTGACCTTTCTTCTGCTGTTTCTACCCCACCCCTCCATCCCCCGTTGAGAGGAGTGCACTTTTTGTACATGTGGATACCCTTCCGGTGTTATATTTGTTTTTGCTTTTGTCCTTGGCGCCCCTGTATCCATAATTTCCATGCGTCAGGGGCTGACTTTCGCCATCTCTTACTGTGTCTCCTTTTGGAGCCCGTTTAATGGTAGGGTGATGTATAGAGTGGCTTTCACACACCACCCTGCTCCACCACAACCACCATCAACACCCACCACCAGCTCCTCCTCCATCACCCCAACCACCACCTACACCATAATATCCCCATGGCCACCAGTTACACCGTCATCTCAAACTACAGCCATAACCATCATCGCCACAACCACCATCTTATCCCCCCCCACTCCACCACCACCCTGTCTCCATCACCCCTTCCACCATCATCACCCTCACCCTGCATGTCCTTTTCGAATTGCTGGTCCTGCTTGAGGCCAGCAGATTCATCCAGAAGGGATCCACAGTGTGTGTGTGTGTGTTGTGTATATGTCCTCTCAGAGGAAATGGGTTCCCTGGGGGGGAGGGCATGGTGGAGGAGGAGGATGAGGAGGGGGGGAGGGGTGTCTTCTCTTGATCCTTTGGTGATACCAAGGATTTACGGGGGCTCTTGTGATTAGCCGCAGGGAAAATGGAAAAACAGGGCAATCGCTGCCAGCAGTCCCCGCTTAAGAGAAATATGGACAAACACATGCGCACGCAAACACACACACACATACACAGTCAAACACACACATACACATAGCCACACGCACACACACACACACACACACACATTTCCACACACAGTCAAACACACACAGAGAAATACACACACACACACACACAAGAGCTAGAACCATGTGGAAACGTAATGTGTGAAAATGCCCCAAATTTGTGTTGTTTGTTGCTCTGTTCTTCTCTTAGGGCTCTGTGGTTGACGAGAAGCTCCAAAGGTTGTATAAAAATAGTTTTTTTTTGTTGTGAACTCAGCGTATGAATATGCATTGCTTATCGTCACCTTGAAAATCAGCATGTTCAATACAAACCCCGTCTCGAAGCAGTGGAAGACGTCTGCTGCAGTGCCACGCATCTCATCTAACCTTGTAGACAAATAAATAAAAATAACTTGAAAGAATCAATTCCAAAAATCGGAACTGCCTCACTTCATATTCATTCGTGATGTAAGCGTTTCCCACACTTACGTACACTTAACTTTGTTTCATTGTGAAAGCCATGCCGCTGAACTGATTTGCGCCAGAACGGAACATTTTGTCTAAGACAGTTTCAGCGGAAACTGACTGACAGTAACGAGGAGCGATGAACTCATATCAGACAGTGCATTTCTTCTTCCACTCTCTTCTGAACAGTGGTGGGAACTTCCAGGTTTCCAAAATAAAAGTCCTGCCATGGTTTCTCTTCAGCACTGATCGAGGTTCTGTTCACACTGTGCCGTATATCTTGGTTGAGCTAATGAGCAAATCCAGACAAAAACACAGGAAGTCTGTGTGTGTGTGAGAGAGGAGGGAAGGGTTGGATACTTTTATCGACCATTCATTTCCACTTCCTCTTTTTTAATCTCCCTTAGTCATACAGTAATCCTAACAGCATCCTCTTCACACGTAAAGAACAACAACAAATACGCAGCTGAAATACACCCATAAGGATTACTGTCCTAATCTTCAACACCATTAATATTAAGTTCTGCTAAAAACCAATTACGGGGCCCTTATTGGCGAGGGCCTAGTCTCCCCAGAGGACCCCTCATCCCCCCCCCCCCCTCTCCTGCTGGACCCCTTTTCACTGCCGTACTTCTGGGGTTGCGAAAAGCAATTAAAGGCGCCACCTGTTCCCCTACACTCTCTCTCTCTCTCTCTCTCTCTCTCTCTCTCTCTCTCTCTCTCTCTCTCTCTCGCTCTCGCTCTCGCTCTCGCTCTCGCTCTCTCGCTCTCTCTCTCTCCACTGTCTGGTAATTGGAAACCTCTGTCTATTGGCACCAGTGTTCCGCTACATCTGTAGCCCATCAAGTAGCTCTCTCTCTCTCTCTCTCTCTCTCTCTCTCTCTCTCTCTCTCTCTCTCTCTCTCTCTCTCTCTCTCTCTCTCTGTAAGCTTTACAATATCTCTTGACTTCTAAGCTCGGCCTCCTCCGTCATATTGCTCCTAGCACTACAGTGTGACAGCACAAAGGACCTGCCTGGTTTTCAAAATGTTCAATATATATATACTTTATATATATGTATATATATGTGTGTGTGTGTGTGTGTGTGTGTATTCTGCGTTGAACAATCGCAAGCATTGACCAAGATGTTTCTTTGATGTGTGTATGGCAGACGATCATTTGTGCATTCAGGAGAACAAGAAGTATAATCTGTGTAACACCTACCAAATTGTATCTGAATGAATGAACAAAACTATTAATGAATCCATCAATCATGTTTATTTCCCATCTCTCCCGGTGACTGGCCGTGTATGGTAATATCATTTTGAGGGTTCCTTTTAATTAATTAATTCTGCTCTATTATGTATATCATATTATATCGCTCCATCTTATTACTCAGTATAATGTTCAGACGACTTAGCCATCGATGGTGGCTACAAAGTCATTTATTTCCAAGTACACAGTGGCAAATAGCCCACGCTACTCACGCACAGGGAGAACAATGCCTCATCCCCTCAGCGGCACACTTAAGACTCACCAAAGCTCAAGGTACATGCGTCATCTGCACTCATATTCATTTGTTTAATACGAGTTGAATGCGTTGCAAAATTAAAATGCAACATGCTGCCACCTCTCTGCCTGTGTCACGTTAACCAAACCGTTAGCTAATGCACGCCGCGCTAAGTGCGTAGCATTTACATTGCAGATGCATGCCTCTCTTCTGTCGATGGCGGCGCCCCCTGCCATTAACTCGTAGGCCGTTAAGAGAGACTAATCTGTCCTTTGCTTAGGTTCAAGCTCGAAAGGCAAATGCATAATGTAAACGCAGGAGATAAAACTCACTTAGCACACGCACACACCGCGACCCCCTGGTCTAGCTTGTTTCAATAGCGGTGTCAAGACGCATAAAACCCCCAAGCATGAATGCATAAGTGAGACTTGAATGTTCGCCCCCCCCCCCCCCCCCCCCTCACCACCACCCCTCGCCATATGATCTTGTTAGTCACCCTGGTTTGTATCTCCTTTAATGAGTTGGGGCATGCAAAAGTTTTCCAAGCGGCCACATAATGTGCTGAATTACACAATGTTGTCCTCGATGCGCAAGGTCAGCGAATCTTTTCATTTTTTTAACACCAATTTAAGTATCCATATTACCAAAATGTCAACCACTGAAGAGTTTAGACTTTTCCATTAACCTTTTCGACGGACACACTTTAGGCCTCATTAACATTTCCGCTTTTCAGAAAAAGACCAAAAACGTTTTATTTAGTTTGAGCTTTTTTCCACACTTCCCAACATCAGATTTAAGCAAGTACAATACTTGACCAAGCATGAAATTGAGCATTTACTAGGTTTCAGTGTTGACAGAGGCAAAAAAAAGGCAAGGTGGAATTGATGTGGCTGTTAGTGTACCCTTCACATTCGTATTGTCTGGACGTTTGAGATTAGAATGAAATATTCATTCACTCTACAATATTGGTTTTCCAGAGAGTAAATGTTCTGTGTGGATGAACAGAGACTAAGTCTTTGGTGTTAGCGTTCCTATGATATTCATAATCTCACCCGTATCGTGGAACACCACCAATGTTGTTAAATATGTCAAAACGCTCTATTTTGAAGAATTTCTTAAGGAAAAAGAGATCATGGGGGAAAACAAGGTTTGCGTGACATCTGCATCCAAGAACATTTGGATTCAGTCAAATCAAATCGCCACAGATTGCCAACCATGTATTAGCTCACCCACGGTCTATAATGTATTCCTCTTCCTGTAATCAGTGTTGACCCGTGTAAAATGGACCGCTTTCCGCTTCCACGTGGACATGGCTCACTCCGCAGGGAGCTAACTCCAGTCCGCGGGGCTTTCCCCCTCTTTTGCCCCTGCCAACGCTTCGCAGCTGGTCTCCAATAGACGCCTAAAGGGGTACTGGAATCGTGCCCTTCTGAGAGCCATGCTAGGCTGGGTGTGTGGCAGTACTTTTTGGCCAGGCAGGTTCTCTAGTGGCCTTTTTCCACCATACTATAATGGCCTGGCCTGACTCTGTTTGACTCGACGCGTAAGCATGGCGTGGCTGGGACTAGCGTCTCCATTTCAACAGCGTTACCCCGCTTGAAGGCGTGTCTTCAACTGATGACGCGCTTGCCATGAGTCGATGGCGCAACAAAACACACACTTATTGTGGCCTATCAATATCAGCAATCGAATATTGTCCAATGTCCAGTCTTTAGACCCGGGCTAATCTGAAAGAAATCGATCCTACTACAACAAGCTATTTTGTTTTGTAAGCAAATATCGTCGAGGTAAATCAGTGCGGTGCACTTCTATCTAAACCTTCATTACCCTTATAATAAGGGCTTATATAGTAAGTAATAAGAAGAAACAAATAATAACTAAACAAGCTGTTGAGAACTCTAGCCATAATCTGCGTGCATCGTGATACCTCTCAGACACTAGATCGCAGTTTTATAGGTCTAGATTCTCACAATTTGAGAGACAAGCGCATTATCGGAAAATACAAGCACAAAAGCCACAACACAAATGCAAATGCCACTATTACCAAAGTGCACATTAACCGATGTTGACAACGAAACGGACCGACTATTATTGCCGGTGGACTATAACTATATAATCAAACAGTTTAGAATGTGGATAGCCTAAGTCTAATTAAAAAAAAAAAGTAATCTTTGAGACGTTACCTTCACTTGTGCCAGGCTTATCGGCATAATACAAGTATTTGATGTGTCACAAACTGTAGAATGCCATTTGAGAATACAGGTTGAAGCCACAAAAAGGACAATGGGCCTATGTTGTAGTTTGTAATTAGATTCAAGCAGGCAAGAACTTTCCGATTCCACGTGTGGGCAATAATAGCCAGAGCCCAACGTAATAGTCGGCCCGTTTAATGTTAGCATCAATTGACGCTCACTTCACTTGTGTTGTGGCTTTTGAATTTGTGTTGTGGCTTTGGCTTCTGTGTTATGGATTTTGCCATTGTGTTTTTCCGTTAATGCGCCAGCGTTTTTGATATGCAGTTTGTTCTATACGTCTCGCCACTTTAGTTTCATGTACTAATGGATGATGAAGAGAATGAATGTAGTTTGCAGCTTTTCTGGTTGGCACTCTTTTGCATTCAAGTTCAAGCTCAGCTCAACTTGTATTGAACCATCAGAATATGAAATGCTTGCAAGCCATTCATAAAAGGTTTATGCTTCTTGTCTTGTTGTTTTCGGGCATCTAACCTCTAGCAAATGGTAGGTGGAAAAATAAATGAAATATGAAAAGAATGTAATGCATCATGTTTATTCTTATTGAAATATGGATTACGATTAATTTCGCTGAAGCTTTAAAGCTTTTCCAAAGCGACTTGCGAGTGGGTCTGGGAAAAATCAGAGCATCCAATCAATATTGGAGCAGCTACATCTAGTATTATTTTCATTTGTATAATCAAGTGCATAGAGGGGTTAGTGCATAACAACAAAGAAAGGTATCCTGAAATGTTCTAAATGCGACAGAATACAAAATTATATAGCTCAGAAGTACACAAGTCAGTTGATGAGTTTGTCATCCAGTCGATCATTGCCTCTGAAATCTGTTCATCCCTGGGACATAATTTCTCTAAGTATTATTGTGCAAATTTATATATATATATATATATATATATATATATATATATATATAAGTGTGTATATATATATATATATAAGTGTATATATATATACTATATATATATATATATACACTATATTTTTAGTTTGCGAACACAGCTCTTACATTTTTCAAAATGTCCTCAGAACCAGACAAACGTTATTTTTTTTACGTTATATTACCTCCTGGCTCCTTTGCGTCCCGCTTAGTAACACAACCAGTGCCTCATGCATCCTTCAATACAGGCGATCAGGGCAGACCTTGGAAGCGTAGATGAACACGTTGCAAACAAACCAGGGACTAATGCCTCTGCCGCTGATACAAACAAGGCTTTAAACAAGCCATTTAAGAAACCCTGGTAGTTTTCATTGTTGGTGTTGTTGATGTGTTTTTTTTTGCACGTTTATTTTCGGTTGTAAAAGGACACAGCTGCTACACATCTCTCTCCCTCTCTCTCTCTCTCTCTCTCCCTCGCTGTGGATCCGGGATCTGTTTGACCCCCGAGGTGAAGAGCGTTGACGTTCGGTTATACCGGTACCGTCACCTGACCGGTTCTGTGGACTGCAGGGAGAAGGGGGGTTGGGGGGGGGGGGGGGGGGGGGAACCAAAGCCTGTGTGGTCATGACTCCAACACTGCACCACTGTCACTATGGCAACCCCCCATCTTTTTTGAAAGACTGCATGCATCATTTCAAGTCATTAGCACATTTTAAAGGCGGAATATCTTCTCCGGGTCACACAGTGATTTTGACTGCATTTCAATATCCATCACAAGGGCGGTTTGCGGCCGTTCGCCTTCAGAAACTGTACCGAGCGGTATTGAGAGATCTAGACATGCATATAGAGGGACACGTTTGTGTCTGTGTGTGAGTGCTCCAGTCAGTTATTCAACATTCAAGCCAATGCTGCAGGATGTATATATTATAAATACTGCATCTCCAGGATGAGAAAAAAGGGGCTTTCTGAACGATTTATTTGACTCAAACCAAAGGTCAGTTGATTTAACCATACACCACTGGATGTAGTAATAACAGAAACCGAATAGTGTCAAACATTTACAGAATGGAAATGTAAAAAAAAAAAAAACAATGAAGCCTGGGAACAGTGTTGCAATATTGAGGACATTTAAATGGCAAATTTCTTCCCATTGCATCTAAATTCAAGTGTTTAAGGTTTCAGGTGTGGGTGAGTGCTGCGTATGTGACTGAGTTGGATTGTTATATAGTCCAATGTTGTGAAGCTCGTCAAAAGGCAGGCATTCCTGGCTGAAGTATTAAAGTCACTTAAATGTGTTATCTTTGTATTTCATGTACATTTCTGCTGTGCTTTTACATTAACGCATTGTACAACTGTACATATTGGAAACAGGCAGTCTTGCAGATAACAAAGAACTATTTTTTTTGCCAAAAGAAAGAGGAGCAGTGTGAATGCGAAGAAACCTTTACGAGTCTTCCTGAGAATTCACCTAAACCGAACCCTAAACTGATATTTAACAGGTCGTGTCACCCGGGTTCAAGGTTTGCTAAACCATACTATCATGCTGCCTTGCCCACCCCCCCCCCACCCCCCACCCCCCCCCACCCACAGGTCTAGTCTAAGCAGCAGGACTCAAAATCGCAACATAAATACAACCGCGATCAGGCAGTTATACACAGATGAACAGGTTTACGAAATGGTTAGCCATAAAAGTAGGGATTGTAGTTCAGTTGATAGGTGTGCATGTGTGTGTGTGTGTGTGTGTGTGGGGGGGGGGGGGGTTGCTTCTGCATGCATAGCCGTCTTCATAGCCCAGCTGCCTGTGTGCGGCACATTATCACTCGTGCTTTTGTTCTCTCCTCCTCCTCACATTCATCTAATTGTGGCCAGCAAGAAGCCATACAGCACTATGAGACAATTCAATCTTTTTTTCTTTTTTTTGCAGTAATTGATTCTTCCACCTGAGGGCAGTACTTTCTAATCTAATATCTGATAAATCGGTTGTTGCGCGTCTCCCAATTAAACCACAACATTGGATTTGTGTTCAGCTTGGGTTCACATGCTCTGTTTCATTGACTGCGCCTCCCCCTCTAAAAGCAGTTCAATAGCCTGACTGCAGTTCCACCGGGCCCCTGAAGGCACACACGCACACACACACACACACACACACACACACACACACACACACACACACACACACACACACACACACACACACACACTCGTCCTGCCGTACAGCCATATCTGCCTGCTATCTGGCTTGTTGTTGGTGGGTTGGTTGGCTGTTGGCTTGTTCATCGTCTGGCCGTTTTGGTTTTTTGTGTGGGACAGTGTTGGTACATAAGGGAGAACTGTTAAAGAGAGAGCAGAGTTGCCTGCACTCGTGTGACGCTGGTGTTTTTTTTTTTAAAGGATGCACTGTGCGTGGACGGCTCTGGCTGGGAGATGTATTAGAACAGCCAATGCGTGGGTTTCTGAAGGTGCTTATTCAGGTTGTTAACAGAAAATATTATAAACAAATGACATTGTTATTGTAAGAAAAGCTTAATTGTCGCTTTTATTCCAATAACAACGCTCATTCCAATAACAATACCTATTAGAATTTGTATTTATTTATGTGCAAATAATAAAAAGCTTGCATTTGAAGTTAACGCATGGTTAATTCAAGGTGAATTAAATGGCACAAATAAGCACCCACGCGCATGCGATGGCAAAGCACTGTTCATCGGATGTTCAATATGAGGACAATATTAATAACTTCACACTGACTCCCGGTTCAGCTCCTCGAAGACAAATCGTTAGAGCTCTTCCGGATCTTCTACCCGCTTCTTGTAAACCCCGGGCAGTTTGTTTCCTTCTTATCACAGAAAGCCGCGATGCGTACACGGCGAAGCTCTGCAACGCTCCGTTTTTTGGTTCAAACCCCCAGAAACAACCACATTCTCCTTTACAAAATGCAATTATTTCCCCGCATTCATAGACCGGTGCCAGGGGGCTGACCTGTCCCTCTCTTCTCTTCCCTCAGAGACAATTGTTAATCTTATCACATCCAGACACCTCTTACTGGTGAATGTAACTAACTAACTATATATATATATATATATGTGTGTGTGTGTATATATATATATATATATATATATATATATATATATATATATATATGTGTTTATTTAGAAAAACAATGCAGATGTAAATGAAAAGCAATCATTTGAATGGCTCATGTAAGAGTGACAAGTTAACTTGGTCTGTGTCGTGATGTTTGGCTACACTGTAGAACAAATCAAAACCTTTTTTTAGTTTTCTTAAGCTTTCTCTCACTTGTTTGGCAATAGTGTTGGTAGACCTGATAAATGGAGAGACAGAGAGAGAGGGAGAAAAACAACATGATCGTGGGTGAGAAGGCAGGGCAGAGAAACAAAACAAGACTTTTTCAATAATCAAATTTAGCTTGTCATTGCCAATCTGTACGGCCGCAAATGCAAAACATCTTGAGTATTGCTGTACAGAAGAGAAAAACATGTAGCCCTTATCCAGTTAACAGGCAACAGATTGCGCTGAAAACCCCGGAACTTTTTCTTTCTACTTAGCGAAGCTGCAGACTTGGCATATGGGTAAAATGGGTGGTGTGATCCTGGGATGAACCTGCCGTCTCCGCTTGTTCCACAGTCTGGGCTGAAGACAGAAGGCATGGGTGCTTCCCTCTGTCATCAGAGGCTTGGGGTCAGCTCTACCAGAGCAGATGTGGATAGCAGAGTCCAGACCGAGGCTAGCCCAGACAGGCTGGCTTTGGAGCGAGGTAGAAGTGCTGCTTGTTAAGTTTCAATGAGTTATGAGTTCATTTATTTAGTATCGCAGAAAGGAATATATGATTTTCCAATTCCTAAATGATAACTGCTTGATGCACTTTAAATGAAGTTCTACGAAGGTCACGCAATTTCACAGATTCAATATACAATGCTGACTATTAAAGGTGGTTAAACATTATATTTATATACATAACATATATATATATATATATATATATATATATATATATATATATATATATATATATATATATATATATATATATATATATAAATACAGCCATATTATGCATGATATAACATTATGGGTGCATGGTCCCTTCATGTTAGAAGGGACTGTGTATTAATATTTGGCTGAATGATCTTATCCCATTGATCCAACGGCTCAATATGATAAAGAAGTGAAGGTTTTTTTGATCATTTGCTAATAGGATTAAAATGTTACTATAACCAACCTTTTAATAAGTCTGATGATTAAAGAAACGGATTTAAAAAACTGCCATAATTCCCTTATTGGTTGCAATTGAGTGGTGCAGATTGTTATCAGGGTGTGACTACGCTGCTTTAATTCATATAGCGATTGCTTTTGATGTTGTTAAATCCATTGCTGAGGCGTTGCCTTGCTTCTTATGCTGTTAACAGGGATAGGAAAACTGTCAGTGAAATGTGATTTTGAAATATATACTATTACACAATGTTATTTCACGTTTCATCAATCCATGTAACATTTTTCTTTTAGATCTGCTTCATGGTTGATCGTTCAATTATTAACAAATGCTAGAGCTGAACGTGCCATATTGGAATGAAAGGTAATTAAATGATGCACAGGGCACAGAGTGCTACTGAGGCTCAGCAAGCCTAAATAAAGACGATATGAAAACACATACCTAATCTTCCATCCATCTGATGCTGATCAACCCCAAGAAAAACAAAGGTTGAAAAGAAAGTGTCAAACATTGAAATAGATATACACGTACAAATATGCGTAGCCTGTAGGCCTATACCCTATGCAAATAAAGGTTGAATGAATCAAAATGCATAAACAAAAATACATATAATTAATCCTCCATCCATCTTGTTGTTTTCGCCCACCAGTTTATTTCCAGTTTAGCCCGGTGTGCTAAATATTGGGTAGCACAGCTTCCTCCCTGCTCGAACCACTGCTCAAACAGGGCAATTAAAGCGGTTCTGCCGCTGCCAAACCCCTCCTGTACTAACAGCCGACGGACAATACAACAACATGTTTCTCACGAGGCTCAAAATAAACCTTACCGTTCCGTTTCCGCTCCACAATGGCATCCACCACCTTGTTGTTCTAACTCCCTCGCCTGTCCATCAAACATCACGGCCCATTATGGGTCAGCTCTGGAGTTGTGAGAAGGATAAGGAGACCAACGGCAGTTTGTGGGGGCGGGGGGGGGGGGGGGGGGGGGGTATAGTCAGATCTAGAGACCACGTTTAGATATTGGTTGGCTTTTATTTATGACTGTATAGAAGGAAAATGATAAGAGCTACATGACCATACCACACAGTTTTCTGTTTCACTACTTTGTCATTGAGCGGACCAATGTGAAATACGGCGAATTCAGATTCATGTCATTAAGGAGAAAGAAGGGGTTAGTCATTTTACTAGGATTAGGCTGCAGTTTTGGGGATCGAACCCAGAACCCGGGAGTCAACACCCTTAAGGACACCTACAGGTTAGGCTTTGGCCATTGAGGATCGAACCCTATACCTTTCGTCTGGGAGACCCCTAACCATTACATTATCCCCTCGCCCCCTCCTCCACTTTGAAGGTTTTCTACCATATGTATGCGACAGTGCACAGTGCGTTTGCAATGCTACTTTATTTTAGCAGATCATTTGTCCTCAACTCTCTCCTCCGATTAAATCTTTAAATGTGCTTCTCATTGAGGGACCACCGATTATGTGCAAGAGCAGAAATACTGTGAGATCTGTGCAATCAGCCCAATTCATAGCAGGTGCAACAGTGCGACAAACAGCTCCTAAGATGTCAACAGTCATTATTTACAGCCTTAAGTGTTGACAATCCCGCTGGAACTTATTTTCAATTATATAGACTTCACCAAGGTGTGGATACCGCTCAATGTATGTTTACCTGCCAAGTTCAATAGGACTGTGCATGGCACTAAATAATGTAGAAGTCGTAGCAGAAGAAATGATCTAATTCTCTTTTGCCCATATTTTTCACACGTCATATCAAACGTGTGCATTAGAGCGATGTGTTTCTCAACGTAATACACGCGTCGGAGACAATGCAACCAGTGACGACAACGCCATTAAGGGGAAAACAAGTGTCCCTCCACAGACAGTTTTAACAGCCTTAACGTGCACGCAAATCAAATGCTGATACCACTTTACAGAATAATAATCAAGAGATAATAGAATGAGACAGAAGCAACGTCCTCTGGGCCACATGTTAAGTTAGCATGCAGAACAAAAACGAAGTAACGTACATTTGTCAGAGGGAGTAAAACACCAGATTGGGCATCTACAAGCATCCAGGGACCTCTCTCTGTGATTCTAGTGGATTGATTTGATGGGATGATTATCAACAACAAATAGCCCAATCCACCCATGGAAAAAGGAAAAAGTGTTTTTTTCTTCCCTGATAACTCGTCCACCACGCATGCACGCACGCACGCACACACACACACACACACACACACACACACACACACACACACACACACACACACACACACACACACACACACACACACACACACACACACACACACACACACACACAGACAAACACTCATATGTAATTGTAAAGTAAGGTTAAGTACTTTTCACCGACCATGGCCAGACTACAGATTTTCATTTTATTATTTACAGCGCTGAACGTAACAGGACTCCAGATAAAGCTAGAGCCACTTAACACATAATAATAATTATAATAATTGCTGTGAATTTAATGTTTTAACAACTAATAACTGTTATTTGGAAAGCATTGCAGCATTAAATAAAATACTAATAAAAACTAGTTTTAGGATTCATTTTATTTGAATACACTTTTTTCCGAAGTCTTTCTTACTTTCTGAGTATTAGAATTGCAGTGGCAGTGAATAAAATAATTTCAAATCAATGATTTGAAAAGCAGAACCACTCGTGCACTCATGGTCAACTTGTTGAATAAAAGACAAGACATTGCATTGTGAAGGACCATTTTGAGGCAGTTGTCACAAGATGAAATTACAGGAAATAGGAAGTGGCTTGAATACCCAGTTAACGGAGATTTCTGGATTTTACAACCTGGGCCATATTTTCCAATCATTTTAGGTTTAAGGGACTTATGTGTAAAACAATTGTTGTGATGCTCGGGGGCAAGCCTCGCTCTGAAATGTTGTTGCAGGAAATGTCCCTATTACCATTAGAATCTCAACAGTCTTTCATCCAAATATTTTAGATAACACAAAGCTACGCTTTCTGTAGTCCAAACCAACAAACTCTCCTCTCTCTGGCTCTCACTCACGTTTCCACCGTTCTCTTCCTGCAATAACTCAACTCTCCTGAGGCTTCTTCTTGAGCGAGACTTGGTTGGACACAATTACAAACAGACCAGATCAATGAATGAGAAAGAAAAAACGATTTCTCTATAGGGATCCTTTCCATAATGTTTAGATATATTCTGAGCCTGTCAAGGGCAAAAACAAGCACTGTTATAGGATGTACATTGTCGGGCGCTGGGCCTGCAATGTACATCCTATAAAAAGTCCTATGGGGATGGCCCCATAGGACTACATAACACCCTGTTTTCACCAAGTACGACCACAGCATTCTCGCTCAATACTTAACCAATTTAAAAAGAAAACGTCCGAATTAGTCCGTTAGACCCAAAAGGATCGGAAAATAAGTTTCGGGTTGAAATATCCAGAGGTTCTCCCTTAATGGAATAGTCTCGGGAGACAGTTATTGCGACAGTTAACATCAAATTGACTATGCACCAATAAGAGACAATTCCCCCATTTACATGTTTATCATTGACAGGAACTGATATATTTTACAAATGTATACTATAATAAAAAACATTATGCTGAAAACTGCGATTTATTATATAAACTGCTTTATTATGCATCCATTAAGGTGTACATCTGACATTGAAGAGCGTTATACCAACATATATAAGCTACCAGGGTTAACCAATCTGGAGCTGCGAATTTAGACTTCTTATCCAATGGGAAGGGTAACACGAACTGATCATGTGTTGAATATGCTGCTAGGTACAACCTCAAATGCCACGTTCGGCACCTTAAAGTCGCCATGTGTAAGATTGAGCCCCTCTCAGTTAAGAGGCAGGAAACTCCGAGAATTCATGGCCTTTGTATATATTTATAATAGAGCTAGCATTGCTAATAGCATTTATATTCTATTTGACTACTGCTGTTTGTATGGGCTTATGTTGTATTGATGTTTAATTATTTATCATTTATTTTTGTGACTTGTGACTGTTAAAAAATATTTCTGTAGAAACTGTAGGAGGTCAAATGTGACAAAAATGTACTTATGTTGAATTAATGACATACATATTGAAGTGCAAACGCAAATACATAAAACAGTGAATATAGGGCCTAATTATTTAACAGAAATGTATTGTATAAATAATGTATATGTTACGAAGTAAAGTGGAATACAAGGTAATGTAAATAACCTTAAAGAATTACAACCAACATTTATTGTTTTCTCACATGTAACTTACTACTTCAGCAATTCATTCTTAATTGATCGCTTCATTCTTTGTTGACGTCAAGCTTAATCACTGCTTGGGGGGAGCTTCAACTTAATCTTTTTCATTCCAGCCTACATACATCTATATTGCTGTATGACGCTTTAAAAAAAAGCTGTAGGTGTAGGTTTTGAGAGTAGTAAAGCTAGAGCAGAAAATAGAGATTTTAAAACTAAACCAAAAAAACGTTTTACATCTCCGTACATATCTCCGCAATTAAGTGTTGCATTTACACACCTATGATTGACAGGTAAGATTGATTATAGTCTACCCAATCAGGGAAGAGATGGCTGGATTGGTTGGAAATTATTATATATCAGTAATATCTGACCAAGGCCTATGTCATCTGACAAGTTATACTCAAATAACAGCTCTTAAATCTTACCTACAGCACCTTTTAAGTCGCTCACTGGACTCTCACTAGGCCCTCTCTAACAAACTCCTTACAAACTATTGAGATTGAGACTACATTAGCGATCTCTTTATCTTCGTTGGAGCCGGGTATGACAGCCTTCGGGTCCTAGTCAGTGAATACCCTCTGCTCTGCAGGGGTCTTAACTAAAGGACATTTGAATCTAAAGTCAACTGGGTCTCCGCAATTAGAGAACTCAGAGGGTGGAGCCCCAATTTGCCCAAGGTGTGTCTGTCTCTCCAACTTTGAAACTATTTTCTTTTTCATTTCTCTCAAGGTGACTTTTACAGTGTGTCCTCGCGCAGTTGTGTTAAAAATCGATTGTCCATTAAAACATGTTGAAATATTCTCCATGACACCATTGTGAAATATCATGGTGTTTTTTTTTATGATTATTTAGTGGAAAAACTGGCATCGGTTTGCCTTATATTGATTAATATAGTGTTTCTTGGCTTATCGTTATAGACAAGCAATGTGAACGCTGGTCGATACGTCGGTACACCAGCATGTTGTTGGTTTCATTGGTTCCCTCCAAAAATGAATGGGTGCCTTTCAATGTTACTTTGACCTTGTGTTCTGGAGCATCATGATCCAACAGAACTATTGATTTATTACATACAATTTCAGTGCACAGTAGGTGGTACATTTATCCATCCATTTTTTTTAAACAACATCTACAATGCCGTTTGAATAGCACTGAGGCTGTTTGAAGCATGCTAACATTTATTGGGAAGTGCTGCTCCCGTTGTTTTACACAACCCCGTTAATCCTTTCCCATTTGGGAGATCTTTGGCCACAATGCTGGTTAAATGCTGAACTGCTTCCAAAAGTCTCAGGTGGGCCCACTGTTCCGTATGTAATGCTTGGAGTCGAGTTCTGCCCTCAGGGATTAGGTGCAGATCTAGTGCACGTTTTAAAGATCACGGAATTGTTCTTGTAAAAGGAAATAAATGTAAGAGCTGCCTCCCCCACCCACCCACCCACCCACCCACACGGACCAGATCGTCAATACCACTTTATACTTGAAACAGGCTAAACATCGACAGATAAATAAAAGTGGCAGGGATGAAGAGGTCTACATATATTGTGTATTTCTAGAATGTAATCAAATCTAAATAAAAAAACCCGGGGACAATGTGCATGTGTAGTTACATTTATGAGCCGAGATGGCTAATGGCGTATCGAAAAGATTTGCTATGAATTCTTTTGTTATCCACTGCCGCACATTTTTCTTTTTCTCTGACCCAGGGGAAACCTAAAATTGGTATGCTAGAGCCAAAGCAACAAACAGACTCTTGAATAAAAAACAGCCCTATGTAGCCTGTGTTCTGTCTCTTTCATTCTAATTGGCACAGATCATACGCGCCCTTATTAAGTGACTTAGATGGATGACCTCGTCCTCCTTCTCTGCCATTTTAATGGCGCACTCACAGTCCATCCTTTTTAATCCCTGAGGAGTCTGGACACGTTTAATCCACCCCCCCCCCCCCCCCCCCCCAAACCCACTTCATCCCCATTCCAATGAAACAGCAATACATCTCAGCTATAGCCGTCTATCCGTCCACACACTGCAAAGAAATTAAGGCCTGCTAAAATATCCTTCAACAGTCCTTAGGAGTTTGCCATAAAATATATATATATAAATGAACAGTCCTTTTAAATCTGCACTTCCCTTCAAAGAAAAGGCCTGAGGTCGTGGAACTTTTGAAAGATCCTTTGGATAAACTTTTTCAGAACTGGACAGTTATTATCGTTGCACAGTTCGATCATTCTTTGAGTTTTTGTTGGAAATATGCAGGAATTTTTTCATTGCTCATTTCAGAAAAAAAACGAACAATATCACCAACAAGCAAACAAACTAGTGTCATTGTTCAAGTGAGAATGAGCCACATAATGCCATTTACAATTTATTACTTCCGTGCACTGTGAACTTATCAGTATGTAGTAGGATCCATGTCGTTCGAGTACTCATCCAGGTACTCGGAATACGGAATTATATCGATTCCCGCCAACAGGAATATCAAAGGTGGATTACTCTTCTTGTAGAGTCCCTCTTCTGTCTGATTATATCATTTACTATTTTGTCATTTAGCACATTCATTCATACTTACTTGTGTAAGTATGAATGTTTTTTTTATGTCGTTCAGGAGCAGTTATGGGTTGTCTTGCTCAAGAAGGTAGACTGTGGACATCAGGGTTTAAATCCAGAGCCTTTTGACTGGGAATGGCAACACCCTTCACACTAGACTGCTAATACTACTAATATTGTGTTAGAAAATATGCATTCGAAGTTATTAATAAAATCACTGATTGTGTTTTTACTTAATTTGACTCCTCCATCGTGTTATACATTATAATTAGTACATCCATTAGTCATTTCATGCTAGAAAAAGCACTGACATTTGTTTTTACAAAATAATCAAATAAAATAAAATGGCATTAATCCATGCTGTCACCATCATATAAACATTGTTGACACAATTGTATTTATTTATTTAAATATTTAATAACCACTTATTTTACAGCAGATACAGCAGACCTTTTGCACAAACAAAGTTAAAAGCAACTCATCAAACACATTTCCTCCATCCCTTTAAGCATGTTTATAGCTCTTAAAGGTGTTTGCTATGTACCGTGGAGCCTATTTCATCAGCCACCATCGATTTCCTCAACAGGCCGGTAAATGCCTTATAGAGTTGTTATATTAAAGTGAACTCAAAGGAAATGGGAAAACTAATCAATGATTACAGCCCCTCCCCCCGCAATCACTGAATGATTTCAATACGGGTTTTTTGTAGTCTCACTTCACTTATGCATTCACTTTTGCATTTTTTTTCTAAATGTCACCAAATCTATGTGTGAGAGTGGAAGAGAGCTATATAGAGGGTGAGAAAGAATGAGAGAGATAGCTACAGAGTAAGAGAGAATGAGAGAGAGGATGAAAGAGCTATAGAGAGGGTGAGAGAGAGCTATAGAGATGGAGAGAACTATAGAGAGAACAAGAGAGAGATAGCTATAGCCAGTGGGCTATAGAGAAAGCTATTGAGGGTGAAAGAGAATGAGAGAGAGAAGGAATAAGAGAGAGTGCTATATAAAGAGGATGAAAGAGAGCTATAGAGAGAGTGATAGAGGGACACGCTATGGCGAGAGGGTGATAGAGAGAGCACTATAGGGCTCAGAGAGAGAGAGCGAGCAACGGAAAGATGGTATCTCGCAGTGTAGTAGTGAGTCTTGTAATGCAGACACCTGGATTGTGTTTTCATGCTGGTTGTCACCCAAGCGAGATCAGAACATATATGTTGACACCCCTTAGAGGCTTGGCGGGAGCCGTCTGCACATGTTGACTGCCATCGTATTGGGGGAGAGCGAGCGAGGGAGGGAGGGAGGGAGGGAGGGAGGGAGGGAGGGAGGGAGGGAATGGGGGGGAAGACGGTGGTACTGCACAAGCGCTGCCACGGATTTGGATTACCCACAGGGTGGAAGTAAGCGATGTGGCGTCCTGTCGATGATGAAGATATCGAGCGGCATCAGCTGTTGTTGGTGGTTATGATGATGATGATCATCATCATCATCATCAAAGGCTCAGGGACACGCGAGAACGTGATTGATTATCAGGAACATCTATCAAAGGGTCGCTACATCAGGGAATGTATTTTTCAGTTCATGGAGACGCACACTAGCATAACGTGTTCATGCGCATACACAGCATTTCGTGCTAACTTGGGATGGGGGGGTTGTGTGTGTGTGTGTGTGTGTGTGGGGGGGGGGGGGGGGGGGGGGGGGGGCGCACACAGCGCCAGATGGTCGAACATGTTTCTATGACAAAAAAAATTAGACCAAATTGATGAAATAAGCGACCGCCTTGACCCGAGAACACACAAAGAAGAAACCGATTGTGTGTGTTAAATCATAGCCAAATTCACCCCGATTCACCCCCTTATTGGGGACGGACATCATTGACCTTTCGGTTTTAGTCCAAGGACGTAATTCGCACATTGGGGGGGGGGGGGGGGGGGGGATCTGCACAAACAACCATTGCAGATATCTTTATCGCCGTTCCTGGGTAAACAGTATCAATATTGCCAGTATGTCACACCGTCAATGAAACAGTGACCGTAGTAGATACATGACACAGCAGGAGGTATTAGTGGATACCTCCTGCTCCTGTAATATGAATATCAGCACACACAAATATGTGATATTAGAATCATGATTCATTTCGTATTTTGTTGTACTTGCGTAGCTGCTTTAGTCAAGGCAATGTTATTTGTATGACCCTTAAACACAGTTACAGTCTCAAAGGGCTCTGAGTGAGCTGGTAGAGAGTGGGAGGAGGGCATCACAATTGTTCGCATGCTTCGTTACAAAAAACAAAAATAACACAAACTGTCTGTCACGTGAGAGTGGACCCTTTTTAAATGCTTAGGTAAACACCAGAGCTACACAGAATGGAAAATGTATGAAAATGTGTGTTTCTGTGTGTGTGTTCGTGTTTATGTGTGCGGAGAAAAAGTATGTATGTCTAAGTGTACGTTTACATGCCACATTACTTTAGTAGATGCTGACTGATTCTTTTTCACCTTCAGCGCTAACAAATAGCGAATTGCTAAACTGTCACACAAGGCTCTCAGTGGAATTCAAGCTGCCACCAACTGACAAATAAAAACCCAGAGAGATGACTGAACGATCCGTCTTATTCACTGGGCGTTGTTGTTTACTCCCCCCCCCCCCCCCCCCCCCCCCCCCAACCCCCCATAACTCTTTTCTTATGGACATAACGCTCTGTAATTTGCTTGCCATTTTCTTCACTCATGTTCCTTTGCACTTTGCACATGCACTTGTATACTCCAAATGACTCCAAATATGGCCGCCTTTGCTTGCCGCCAAACAGATGTGATGTTGTGACAGATGAAACATGCGTCTTCCAGGCCCCTTCAAAGGGAAGGAGGAATTTATCATTGTAATTGAACATTTAAATAATGTATTCACTGTGTAGTACTATTTACATTCAACGACGACTTCTGTAAGTGTGCATGTGTATTTATATTTAGGTACACTTTATTTTTACCATGTGTATGTTTGACAGACACAGACATAAATAAGAGCTTACTTCTAGTGCATTTACACAAAACGCACAATGTGATTATGTGCTCGACATGCAGCAAAGGCTTTGTAGACGCCACATGCCCGTAATGCACAGCGTTCTCTGTGTGAGGGGCCCTATATGCCCCTGAGACACGCTGGTGTTATGTCGCTGCTACTGTGTGTGAACACGTGTCTTGAGTGCCAGTTTTCAGAACCAAGAATGATGCAAAGGATACGCACACTTGAGTCCGGATTTGCATGGGGTTAGTCGGTGGCTACTTGGGAAAAGCTTGCTTGCACATTGCCCCAAACAAACAACAACAACTATAGAATGTTGGCCAAAGTTGGCAGTGACAAACCAGAGTCCCTTAACTCCGACCATTGGCGATTCAACATGTTGGTCGGCGAAAAATGTCATCCGACAACCGCCAACAACCACAAGCAGGCATGGTACACTGGCCTGATGTTGGTTTACGTCAGCGTTGGTAACGGCTTCGGCACCTGGTGTCGGCCGAATGAATTTTGACTGCTGCTGTGCTGGAACACAAGAATTTTCCCTCCGGGGGATGAATAAAGTGTAATCGAATCGAATCTAATGAAAGACTCACGAAATCTCCTTCCTAAGAACCCGGGAGTAGCACAGGCATTGCTACATGGACATTGGAAAAATATTTCCCACTATAAGAGCGCTGATATTGATGTATCATATTGATGAATGCGTTTTTAGAACCCTGTTTAGAACAATCCTGTGGCACACATGAGCTACTGAGCTTAGGAAACATCAAACTGAATTCATCCTCGTGGATATAATTGTGCGTCTTCTGTCTGTCTGAAACAAACCAAATAAATGTACTGTCTCTCAAACAAATCAATCACATTTTATGACAGGCTATAATTTAAAACTAAATACAAGCGCGTCAACAGTTAAAAACACACCTTGAAGTTGTACTGGAGTCATACTGAGTCAAGCCTAGCCCACACATGTAAAAGGACCAAAGGTTCCAGCCTGTATCTTCCACTGCATAATTTTTGAATGAAGGTTAAACCCGGCATATAAATGATATTGGCCAAACCGGAAACCGGACATCCACAGACTACGTTAACTGGTCGAGCATGAGCCATTAACACTGCTAGGGTAAGGGGCCTGTTTTCTACTGGGGTCCCCCATGCTAGTTATGTATGCACTCATGTTAATGTAAAATAACTCACGGGAATATAGGTGGGGACAGCAGCAAATGTGTTCAAACTCCCGTTGTCACTATTCCACAAACTTTTATGACATTTAGAGCAATTACCAAAAAATATATTAAATAAAGATTTACTTAGAAGAGCACATATTTAGAAAGCAATAACATCCTGAAAACGGACATATCAAATATTTTTCGCATTCTGTTTTATAATACAAAAGGCAGCAGGTCCAATTAGTTGGTTCAGCCGGTTCTGGGGTTTGTTTCTGAAAACTCTTGGGCCCTTCAAGGCTATGTCTCGCTTAGTCTTACATGCCTGTGTAGTCTATTTTGTGTTGCTCCCCAAAGACCTATACATTCGGAAAAAATATTTTCAAGGATGAAAGGTGCAAATTTTGAAAGTGGGCTTTTTTTTATTATTAGTATCACAGCGTCAGTTAAACTTTATAACATCGTGCTATTGCAATTTAAGTATATTAGAGACCCAAAAAATATTTGTCTCTGATATAGGCCTACGATACACTAAGATGACTCGTAATGACTACATTATAATTTCAAATGCATTTTGTAATGTCATTCTATATCAGGCCTACTACACATTGCAGGCCTAATATAGCTTATCTAGCTATATAATCGTTTACAGCATTCGATTTGAAACAATGTTAATTCAAAACAAAGTTAATGGAACAATACATGGGAAACCTCAAGGGAACCATAAGGAAGCTTCAAGTTTCTAAAACCTTGCTAATGTTGTTTTTTATTATTCTTTGAAAGAACCCATTTAAATCACTGCTATCATTGGAACGGCACAAAGCTAAATCCGTCAATCTTAATGTAATGCACAAGTAAATTGTCCTTAAAAAACAACATTAAACACAAAAAACAACATTTAAAAAAAGTTTAACACTGGATTATTGTTTATTTGAGATGCATTTTGGGATTACTTCTCTCACTTTGCATTAGAAAAAAGAAAAGAAAAACGACCCCCAAAAAAATACTTAGAATCTTGGACAGTTTGACAGACAGCCTATCAAGCCCTGTCCTCACACCATATGCCAGCTCCGGTTGATAAGATTCTGGCAATTCATCATAGTCACGCAGAAAAAACCTCCTAACGTCCCTATGGGTTTCTGAAGCACCATCGCCTTTATGATCCTATTTTAAGTGCGATAGTACAGGGGGCTTCCATCGTAATGAGGTGAACTTATTGTAAATCCATCCGGCTCCGGTCGGAGTCTGATTCCTGATTCAGTTTAAGTCCTGGGCCTTGGTATTTGGGGTTCATGCCAGCAATATACTGTTTGACTGCTGTCATCCCATCAGATGTAATCAGGACCTATTACGCAGCCTTGCTATTGGTTAGATCAGTTATCAGGAGGAGGTGGGAGGCGGGGTGTGCCTCTTCACCGATTAGATCAGACTTTGGAACTCTGAAAGTGCAAGCTGTCTTCTGTCTACTACTTAGATGTTAAATACTGCTCATATTGCATGTATCTTATTTTTTTCTGATATTTCTGTCGATTTGACACATTCCTATTAAAAATAAGTTGTTCTCTTTGAAAATCGTATAACTAGTGTACCTAAATTTCTCGTTAAGGAATGTTAAAGTACAATTGATGTAATCTTGAACATAAAAAAAATAGATATACCATGACAATACCACATATGGCTACAGTTCATTAAGACAAGAATTATGACACTCTTCGTGCCATCATAACATACTGTAACCAGAAGCAATAGTAACCAATTATGAATGAGAATTCGGCAGCTGTGTGCGAAGTGTTTGAAGATTTATAGTATGTGCTCAGCAACTGGAAATACCACGCATCATTTAGCGTGCAGATGCTTCTGATCGCTGCCCACTGAGCGAAGCACGTTTTATTATCATCCCAAAAATGAAACGCACTTCTTTATCTATCCTTCGCTCGTACACCGTTTACGAGCAAAACAACGTTTCAAACAGCAAAACGAATCTTGATGGATTGGTGGAGATAACAAGAATTGTTTTCTTCATCTAAAATGGAGCAGCAGAATAGCCTAGTGGTACAGGGGTTTGACTCCCGGCTAAAAGATACTGGGTTCGATTGATGTCCGCAACCTACCCATAGGCATCCTTGAGTGAGACGCCCGATCCCCTAATTGCTCCTTAAGGACATGAATTCACAGACTTCCTGTGAATTCAGATACATGTCATTAAGACCCAGCTAGACGTAAAAATACAATGTCTCCTAAATGACTCAATGGTAGATAGAGGATCCCAATAAGACCATACCCTTCACAATGCATTGAGGGTTCCTCTCATCTCATGCTCAGCATCCCAAGGCTGGCACTCTGTGCCAGAAAGAGAAGAGAGGCTAGAGGAGCAGAGAGGACTGGAGGGGTGCTGGGTGAAGTCGGTGTCAAGACCGCTGGAACTACGCAACAACAAAGCATCCCCAGAAGTGTACTCCTCAAGAGAAAGCCGCAGAGCAAGTACATAGGGTGTGTATGTGTGTCGCTGTGCATCTGCGTGTTTTTTGTGCGCTCGAAAGCAGAAACTAGTGGCCTCTCTTCCCCCATGGGCGGATTGCAGAAGTTTCAAGCAACAGGAAAACCAAGCCACTGGCTCAGACAAGCTAGATTGGGTCGTCAAGGCAGAGTGTATTCATAGCAGCAACAGAACAACCACGACAGCAGCAGCAGAAGCAGCAGAAGCAGCAGAAGCAACATAACAACGGGGACTTAGCACCAGGTCGGTCAAAGTAGGGATCTGCCACATCAGACGGAAGCCCTTGGGGGGGGGGGGGGGGGGGGGGGGGGGGGGGGGGGGGGCAGAATGTGTGCAGATGCCCCAGCGCAGGCTTGCTTTCAATGGGGGGAGAGAGGCATCAAATACTGACATCAAACGGGGCACATGGGTGCTAGGGGCTGTGCTGTTGTTGTCTTGTCTCTCTTTCTTTTTTTTTTCCTCTTTTTTTGTGCTTCTGGTACGAGTCATTTCATCCTGTTCAGTTTGGATGAACAATGCCTCAATGTGTTAAGACACCATCGGTCAAACTAGTTAACACCAGGGGGAAGATAATAAGCGTCCACGTTTGGTCATGGTTGTCCCACAGCAACAATTTTCCTCGTGATACTCATCAGTAGAAAGTGGAAAAAAAGAATCCCTTGAATTAAATATCATAATATCCCTTCCCTTGTACTTAATTGTAATAATTAATTCCTTCTCCAGTTTCAGCTGTCGACCTGTGGGGTCAAGCTCATAATAAATATATTTAACTAAATTACTAAATCCCCATATCCCTATGGTAGATCACCCCGTCTGCCTGCAAAAATGTGGTCAAGTTTCAAAATATGCTTTTTGGTGAAGAAATCCAGACACAGATCTGCTCTTTTTCCTTATTATAATTTGTTGTATTATTATTAAAACATCCTTATGGATGGATCAGCTTTATTTTTAGCTGCATTTCCAGATGGCCTCACTTTGTCATGACCCGATAGGCCGTTCACTGTATGATGGACGTCTGTAGCCCTAGCCCTTTTAATGTCACCGACCGTTAGTGCCACTAAGAGTGTCTGAGTCAGCAGAGCAAAGAGAGATTGAGGGAGAGGGAGAGGAGAGGAGAGAGAGAGAGAGAGAGAGAGAGAGAGAGAGAGAGAGAGAGAGAGAGAGAGAGAGAGAGAGAGAGAGAGAGAGAGAGAGAGAGAGAGAGAGAGAGAGAGAGAGAGAGAGAGAGAGAGAGAGAGAGAGAGAGAGAGAGAGAGAGAGAGAGAGAGAGAGAGCCCAGAAGGATTAATGGAGCAAATATCAAAGTGGCCCACCGAGGGAAAGATGCTAGCACTAATCGACACCATTAACATTGAGCGTCAACCTAAAGCGCCAACGTTTATTCCAAAAGATTTTGGAGTTACAACCCGGGGGGTTGGATTCGAATGAACAGTGTAATGAGAGAGGGAGAGAGGGAAAGACCCTTGATTTTTTTTTAAATGGTCGGTCGCGTTTCTTTTTTTAAACTTACGTTTTTTATTGAGTTTTCACAAGTGAATAACAATTCAGATACAAAATATTTATAAAAATAAAATGTACAATTTAAACCAAACAGTCATCGTGGTTATTCAGATATTCATGTTTATTTTTATGACCATAACACTGTTAATATAAATGTTGCATTTTCCCCTATTGTTTTATGAATGTTCTCTTTGTTTTTCAAAAGGTATGTACATTTTCAGAAATTGATAATTTCTTAAACAATTTCAAGCCACCAAGCAGACCCCGTCTGCTTTTGATTTGAGGTGTTTATAAAAAGCGAGTTAAATGATTCCAACAGAATTCCCTCCATGTTGGAGAGTTTGTGGAAGTCCAGTGTGTCTCACACATGCGATACCATTATTCCGCTGATATTTGAATCTCTAATTCTGCTTCGCTTCTTGCCTTAATGTAGAGTGTTGAATCCCCCGTGAATCACTTTAACTCTAGCAGTTGGCTAATGGCATATAGTTGTAATACATTGAATTGCGTATGCATTTAAACCAAATCTCCTTAGTAGCCTTTTATTTGCATAGTCTACTATATGGAGAGTTCTTCTAATCTTATCTTGGGCTTGAAGTCCTTTAATATATCCAGTTTGATCTTCGCTAACAGGTCTGGTATAAATGTACTAATATTTTACAAATAATTGAGGTATATAGCTAGAATTTAAATTGGTTTGTCCTTTTTACGGTGCTCTTTGTCTTTACCTTCTTTGGGTGTTATAGAGATTATTGCTTCCTTCCATGACGGGTTGTGTTTCTTACGCGCTTTTTCTTACACATCTCACCAATTACTACTTAAAGAGGAGGACATCATTTTGTAGATAACCTTTAACAACACTATCATTATGTATTCACATTAAAAACGTGAAAACAATAGACGAGTGTTTGTGTGTGTTTACTTATCCTGCACCACAGCACCTGACCTATAAAATGTTATGTGCAATTGTAAATGCTCCAAGCTATTATTTAGGTCTTTATAAACAAACAATGATACTTTAATGTTAGCCAAGATGTTAATTCAATTTAGAGCATAGCTACATGTTGCACTACATAAAAGTATATTTTGTAGGTTTGACTATATGAACTGAAAGTCACATTTGTTTAGCTTTTTTATCCCATTAATGTTTGAGTACTGTTATTTCAGAAATCAGTAGCACAATAATTTTTACATCTATATTAAATCTATATTAAAGGTTCACTGCCTGAACCTTTATTTAAAGGCATTAAAACCAGGATCTTACAAACAACATTCACCTTTTGTTTGTTAAGGCTTTAAAGACTATAACATTGTGTTATGGCATCCCCCGAGGTCACAGAATAAACTATGAACATTAAATGAAAATTAAATCTATACTGTATGGCTAGTGGGTGAAGGTTTGAAACTCTAGGGTAACTTGGGAAGGCAAACTAAAGTTTATCGCAGTTCAATATGAAGCAAACACCAATTAAAGAATAACAGTGAATCATCGTGGATCATGTCTTTGAAGATGCCGCTAAACCAATCCCAGGGAGTTGTATCTTGGCTGAAAGGATATTGTTATTAAGCAGGCAGGGAGAAAGGTTTTGTGTATGGGCCCCTGTTTAGAAAACCGTCTCAATTATTTTACCTCATTCGCACATGACAGTGGAGATTGTGATCACCTCAAGGTTGCGATCCTTTGAAATGTGGCGTTGCCCGGTGAAGGGGAATCCCTTTTGTTACGGTCCAGCGCTGAGACCATAGCAAGTCAGGGAAGCACTCGTGAGGGATTCAATAAAAGAAAGGAATTTTACTTAACAAACATAACTCAGTAACAACATGTGACAACATATCATAATACAATGTCAACCTGACTAAACAGCCATTTAGTTATTTCTTTTTTTGACCCATCTCTCTTCAAGGTTTAATCCGTTTTTTAAAGTCTTTTGGGGTTTTCCGGGATGTTTTCCCTTGCCTACCCGAGTGGCTTAGGGCTGGGATCTGTCCCGTTAATTACTCTGTAAACTTAGGGGCCTTCGAAACCCTGTGAGACTGTCGCTACAGGGGCTACAGAAATGAACTTGAAATCACTGTGGCAATAGTTGGCTTGCTAAGAACAAGGATGTGTCAGCCATATGAATGTGCACCACAATAGTCAACAAACCATTGATGCTCCGTTGGTAAGTTGTTTCACATTAACGTCACAAACGATGCTGATAAAATCTCCATTTGAATCATTCGGCGAATACATACACATTAGAAGGATTGATATTACTGCCATTACAGCTGGATATACACAGTAAATGACGACTGACAGTGACTGACAGTAAATTAAGATAGTCATTAAGGAGCAGGTAGGGGTGTATAGGTAGGCACCGTGCTCAGGAATGCCTAAAAGTAGGTTCCGGACATTGGGGATCAAACCCTAGTTCCTTATAATAGTGAGTCGAAAACCCTAGTTACTACACTTTCCTGCGCCCTCATATGTAAGGGTCGCCGTGTGCCCAGGGTTACAGATCTCAAAAGTGTGCTAGATAGTGAGATCGCGCAGATCAGATAAACCTACTAGGCTAACCTTGCTAGCGTCGAGGAGGAGCTGGGACCGTCATGGTATTAAGCCCTGTGCAGTCCGATGTTTTTTTTTTTTTTTGGCACAAAAGTTTCCTTGAAGCGCTTGGCTGCAGTTAGCATAAGGGAATACGCCTGGGGGTTACAGATACTCCACTCTCTCTACCTCTCCCTCTCTTTCCCTTAAATGTGCATCGACCGATGCTTGTATGGCTGGTGGATACAGACTAAAATAAAGTTCAGTTTGAATCCTGTCGTCCCCCCCCCCCCCCCCCCCCCGGTCCCCCCCCCCCCCCCCCCCCCCCCCCGTCCCCCCCGTCCCCCGTCCCCCCCGTCCCCCCGTCCCCCCCGTCCCCCCCCGCCCCACGCCGCCGCTGTCCGGCCTGTCCAGGCGACGACAGCGCGAGGCATCCACCAATGGCTTTTTTTTTGTCAGCTGTCAGGAGCGATACCGCCATAGTAGAGCTTCAACAGCCACCGCCGCAAACACACACAGACACACACACACACACACACACACACACACACACACACACACACACACACACACACTGCCATTATTTCCTCCAGTGAGACCTGGGACAGGAGGCACCGCAGATCTTTAGGGGCTTTCTGAACAGAGATGTGTGCATGTTGGATGTAATATCCAAACATCTGCGTTGATGGAAATTGGCCTTACGGCAGCCTTAAACTTAATTATCTATTTGATTTTATGACGCCACACACACACACACACACACACACACACACACACACACACACACACACACACACACACACACACACGCACGATTAACGGAAATGCAGGCAGATGCAAGTGTGTGTGTGTTTATTTGAGACCCAAGCCTAAACACACACATATTTTGAAGAAACAAAGAATGCTGATTCGTAGGATCCTTTCCGAAAACCGACGGTAACCGCTGACCGGCGGGTTTCCGACCGGCGGGTTTCCGACAGGCGGGTTATGGCTCCATTGCAAAGCGCCGTCTCATTTCCCTGTAATTACAGGTACAAATGACCTGCAATCTCACCTCACTGTCTAAGTAAAAGACCCCAGCCTGTAAATCCCAGTCCTCATGGCGCTGTCTTCATTCTCGCCATATCTTTATTAACGATTAAAATACCTTATATATATATATATATATATATATATAGCCGTTCTCAACGGAACCCATGGCTAGGTGATTGTACCCTTCACAATGACAAAGAAGAAGAGGTGAGTGAGCGAGTGTCCCGCTGTTTTATCGTTAGCAGCTGTAGCAGAGCTAAAGTGGCACAAACTGGATCCAAGGCACAGGTGACAGCACGCGTTTATCCTCTTTCGTGTGTCTGTGTGGTGTGTCAGATCTGTCAAATGTTCTATTCTTCTCCTCTTTCCTATTTCCCCCCCCTCTTCCTTCAAACAGCTGTGAGGTACAAATGTCCCCGGTTGTAGTCCTTGATTGACTGACTGCAATGATAGTTGGGGGGGGGGGGGGGGGGGAAACAAAACGGGAAGTCCATGTATAATGCATTTCCAGTTGCGTTGTTGTTGTTGCCGGGGGTATTCAAATTGTGTTTGTCAGGGGGGAAGGAAGGTGGGGGGTTTGGGTGGTGGGGGGGGGGGGGGGGGGGCGGTGTGAGAGAGCAAGAGGAAACGGAATCAGGACGCCCGCCGCATAAACTTCCTGCTTTGAGTGACTGTCGGGTCACCCTCCCGAGATCACTGGAGGTAAAGTAGCATACAATGGAAAGTTTTGATATTGACAGCTCTCAAATGAAATTGGATGATTCTTCCCGCTGCCGGAAATTCCCCACGGGTAGATAAACAACGAATCCCGTTGGGTGTGTCACTAATTAAATATAGAAATGTCATAACCATCTTAGCTAGGGTTCCCGCTTCGCCCAAGTGTGCTAGTCTAAACTGAGCCTCCTCTCTGTCTGCAATGCGCATGCAGCATGCAGCTATTGATCTGTGTTCGACGATAGCACACTGGCTAATCGAAATCGTAAGCCTTTTCCAGAAATAAAATGTACCCAATGTTTACGCTTCAATCCAAACCGTAAGCATTTCTTCGGAAATGAATTGACCTATATTGCACTCACTATATACATTTAATTGAATACATTTGTTATTATAATCAGGGAACTTGAAGATGTGTCGGACTAGCAACAAACTCAAAAAGTAGGAACCCTGTTTATTTTACGTATTTGTACAAATGACCTCTGTCGACAGTCAGAAACTTAAACCGACCACAACAAGGATTCAAAATAAACAAGGTGATAAGAGCCCGGTCGAATAAGATGGCCAAACATAACTCAGGTCTTACATTACGGTGAAAGTGTCCCCGGCACGCCACTGTAAGAGTCCTGCATATTTAATGCATCAACATCGCTGACCCTGAATACCTGAATAGGAGAGTGGCGCGCGGTGTGGCTAAGTCAACACGCGGTATATTAGCGCGCTAGGCTAGCATCTGTCGGGTTGGGTCCAAAAAAGAAAAATGCCAACAGCGATCGATGGCTGAAAGAGGGAAGAAGGGTCGGATTGTAAATCATACACCCAAGAGGAGGGAGATGAAGGAGGGCAGGGGAGAGAGGGGGTGCAACACAAACACCTCTGCATCTCCCCAGCTGCTTGGATTCTCATTGGCCGGTCACCCCAATGTTTCGCTGCTAAAGATATGTTAATTATTTTAGGATGATTTTTTCTATTCGTGTTTTTTTGGGGGTTGGTTTTATTTATTTTTCCACACCATTGCATCTAGGTGAGATATGTGTGCTGCAGTTGCTTTGTTATTGCATCAGTGTGACACACTTTGTTTTCTTTGTGTGTTGTTTAAGTTTTCTACAGTGAATGTGTGTGTATATGTATGTGTGTGTACATGTGTATGCGTGCGTGTCTGTGTGCATGTGTGTGCATCTGTGTGTATGTGCGTGCATGTGTTTTTGTACATACTGTGTGTGGGTGTTTTTTTTCTTTAATTTATGTATTCGTTTCTCTATTTCCACTTCAGAGAGAATACAGAGAATAGAAAGGGTTTGTCCTGCTCCCTCGCTCGCACTCTCTCACTCACTCTCTCGCTCTCGCTCTCTCTCGCTCTCTCTCGCTCGCTCTCTCTCCCTCTTGTGAATGCAAGTCAATGTTGACACATAGGGGCCTTGTCCATATAAACCTCTGCAAGGCCTTCTGTCCAGATCTCCCCTGTGTCTCTAGCCGTTAGCATTGCCGTCCTAATCTCTGTCAGTTAGCCTGAATTGAACACGTTTCAAGTCCAACGTAATTTCTAGATGAAAGAAAACAGGCAAATAAATCTTAAAATAGCATGTCTTCAAAATGTTACAATCTTAATCGCCCCCCCCGCAATTTTTTTTTTTTTTTTACAACTAATGAAAAACTTGAACGTGAACTTGGCTTTCCCACAGTGTCCTGGTCGCGGCAGGCCTATACTTACGGTGTGCGTGACTGCATTTTAATGGAGAGCCACACCGCGGTAGCCGTTCTCGCGCTCGGATGCACAATGACCTTTGACAGAGGGTGGTGGGGACTAAAGAAACTTAATCAGATGGAACCCCTTTCCGTCACAGCTTGCCTTGGCAGGTGCTGGGTACGGGCACCCAAGCAAACTATGGATGCTACTAAATGATTAATAATAGCCTGTAGCTTTTTTGTGTGTGACGAGACTAGAGGGAATGCATATTGGCAATGTCGCTCTATCGGTCTTTCTCTCTCTCTCCCATGCACTCTCTCTCTCTTTCTCTCTTTCTCTCTACCACTCTAGCCCTCTTTCCATCCTTGTGTTACTCTCTTTACCTTTCTCACTGTTTTATACACACGCAAACTCACATAGCGTTCACCTCGTCCTCTCTTTGTCTTTCTCTCTAGCACCAACACATACACACACACAAATGCACAAAAGCATACACACACGTACACAAAGACACACACTTTCGACAACATCCAGACACATACACGCCCACGTACGCCCACTCTCACACACGTGCACACACAAATACATACATACACACACACGCGCGCGCACGCACACACACACACTTTCTACAACATCCAGACACGCCCACGTATGCCCACATATGCCCTCGCACACACACAAAGACTTTCTCGCGCAACTTTTTCCCCTGCCACCTGCAGTGCGTCTGCTTGGGTAAGCTGCCAGTGGCTAACCTCGGCGTGCCCGCCATGCAAAGTCAATGCTCCACCGGGCAAACCGGAGCACATCTGCTGCCTCCGAGCCCTCGAGGACCACACCACCTCCACTCGCGCGCGCAATCAGGGATCAAGCAGTTGACACGCTGGAAGCGTCCCGTGAACATTTCCCCCGTGTTTTCTTTTGATCGGGGAGGTATACAAAAGGAGAGAGAGAGAGAGAGAGAGAGAGAGAGAGAGAGAGAGAGAGAGAGAGAGAGAGAGAGAGAGAGAGAGAGAGAGAGAGAGAGAGAGAGAGAGAGAGAGAGAGAGAGAGAGAGAGAGTTTACCGCCGTTGAACGCGTTTTATGCTTCATAACTGCCGTGTGCTAAAGGTCCACTGAAAACGTTTGCTTTTGAATGCATTGAAAAGAAAAGCCCACAACCATGAATAATAAGCAGTTAAATACGTTGTTGGGTTGATGCTTTTTGTCTCCCTAGAAAGGAAGCTGTTTGATAAACACGTAACGACGGCTTAGCCACATCGCTACGCCTTTTTTTTTACTGAGGTGGGGAATGCAGAGAGGTTCTGAATATGCTAATTGCAATCGCCCCCCTATGTCATTGAAGCACCACCACCGCCACTTTATGTGTGTAGCATGCTATAATGCTAATAGGGTTAGCGACGTTTTACAGCAAAGCAAAACAAAATATTTTCTTTAAGTCACATCAAAGCAAAATGGATGCAACGGTATTACATTTTACAACAACATGTTATAGGATTATTTGAACACAATTAACTAATTGAACTAATTGCATTGACAGGGAAAACTCGATACATAATACCACTACTAATGACACAAATTAGTCATCCTTTATGTTTTTCATGAAAAAGTAACAAGGCAGCTCAGCTTTGAATATTTGGTAACGATTGGCGCACTCTAGTTGTGACATCGCAAATCTCATTTAAGTGGACATCCTCAATACCGCATTATATGTAGAAAAAATGATGTGTCAACAGTAGTCTTGTGAAACCTTCTGCACATGTAGGCCGTCAAACACCCATTTGTCATCGCTAGGCAGCGTAGGCAGCAAAAGCTTGCCACAATTGGTCAAATACTTGTGACATCACAAATTGTTCTCAAATGCTTAGCATCCTCAATACTAGGGTTGTTTACCAAAGGATGTGCTTACAGCAGTCTGCTGATGTGAGCTCTGCACATACACAAACACGCTGCCACGTCAAAAGCCCTGTTTTCCATGAGGAGTCATGCACAGCGAAAACACGTTTTTGTTGAACGGAGGTCAGCTGGGTCCTCTAAAGCCCGGCGTTGAATGGTGTGACAAACAATATGTTAGCCCATCCTGTCGCCATGGCCCTGAGTAATCCCTGAGTCATCACATCCCATAATACGCAGGTCTTTTGAAAAGATTAAGCAATACTCACAAGTATACAGTATAATAATAAGAGTGGTTTTGTCTCTGTATGTGTGTACATTTTATTTTATGCCTGTGTGTGTGTGTCTAACTGTATGTGTGTGTTATTTTTATGCCAGTGTGTGTGTTTTATGTGCATGCATATGTGTGTGTGTTTATGTGCATGCATATGTGTAGGTGTGGGTTTTTATGTGCGAATGTGTTTGTGTGTGCGTGTGTGAGCTTTTGTGTGCTGGGTCATACCTTTTATACTGGCAGAGAAGGGACATTTTCATTCAGCTCAGAGACCTAAAAGCCTGAGGGAAATCAAAGTAAGCATTTTCCCCATTCTAAAGCAGTACCATTAATAGGTACAACACCACCAAAGCATTAAGCCTTGTCCCTTGGACTGTGGACAAACACACACACAAATGCACACTCACACACACACACACACGGAATAACCTAAAACGTACTGCCCCTCTGCTTCAAAGGCATTTATCGTTCTTTAACTTTCCTTTTTCAAACTAAAATCATATTTTCTATATCGAAAAGGCCAATTGTTGGAATATTGAGAATACTTTAATACTGCATGTCACTTTGAGTTACTTGGTGAGACAGGGTTATAATGTCAATATTTAGTACACAAATAATACTAATTTGTGTATTTTGCAACATGTAAATGAGCTTAACCTGTAAATTAGCTTAGCATGAACATTGACACAACTTCCACAGCTACAAATCATAGAAAATTAAAGACAGCGTGTTCACAGTGCACTCCCGCCTAACCTTATAGTCCAGAATAGCAAGCCACCCTAGCTAGCTAACACCCATCGAAAGGGCACAAGCATCACTAGCATCCCCCCCCCCCCACCCCGACGCACACACATACAAACGCACAAACACACACACAACACGCACACACACACAGACACACACAACACACACAACACACACACACACACACACACACACACACACACACACACACACACACACACACACACACACACACACACACACACACACACACACACACACACAGGTCCTTTAAAGAACAGGTTGCTCAGCCAACAGGAAAGAAACAGACCCAGCCGGCACAGTCTGTGCACTCCCACATTGCCCTGTGGGGAGATCACGGGTGCTTGTGTTGCCTTGTAAGAAGAAGTGGGGGAAAAAAACAGGAAAAGGAGACGAGGAGCCCATTAATAAGGAGAGAGCTTGTTCCTCCGTGTCGTCTAAGTGTTTCTGGGGTGCATCGTGCATGTCAACCTCGCTCTTTAGGGGTCTGAGGTGGACAGAATGCTTGGATATATTGGGGCCATTTCCTAATGGATGGTCCACATATTAGATTCCCCTCCGAGGCCCCCGTGTTTATGAAATGCCTTCTGATAGTACATAGAGCTTTTATATCTCACTTTCTCTCTCTCTCTCTCTCTCTCTCTCTCTCTCTCTCTCTCTCTCTCTCTCTCTCTCTCTCTCTCTCTCTCTCTCTCTCTGTTCTCTCTCTTCTCTCTCTCTCTCTCTCTCTCTCTCTCTCTCTCTCTCTCTCTCTCTCTCTCTCTCGAGATATATACAAACAGAGGAAGCTATGATAGACATCCATTTTGGGATTGCCGATGAGCATTTTATATTTCCAAGTGGCAATTAATAAAGATTAAAGGTACACTCGGACATAAACTGTGATAAAATGTAATTGAGAGAATGTCCTTCTTGTAATTCCCATCTTCCTTGTGCCGTGCGTACACCTCGATGTATGTTTTCAAACGGAAACCGCGAGAAGCCGTTGTGAGCGGAGGACGGTCGCTGCGGTTACGAGAGTTCTCCGCAGTCACCGTGAGGACCTTCAGTAAGAACCTTCCCTCCATGTCCGCCAAGACCCCCTTCCTTCCTCCACCTGCTCCGTCGTCGGGTTAAAAATATCCTCCTGACCGAGGCGGCGTTCAGGGGGTCTGCAGGGGACATGAACCGCACAACCTTTTTAACTCTTTCGCTTCAATGTTCTCTTCAATCCACCAAGCTGAAACAGCATCTCCCTGCCACAGAGCCGTAGCCGTACGAGTGGGGGGGGGGTTAACGGTGTCCAGACGCAAGCCGTGGGGCCCATTCAATTAATTAAAAAACCTCGCAAAGAAAAATAAAAGCTAGAGTGCCCGACATAACTGAGATGGATGGATGGTCTGTAGCAGGAGATATTTACAGGTAACTTAATTACACTCACCAAATAAAACACATGGAGGTCACTGAGAGGAGAATCCTAAATAGGCAATTAAGCCACTGGTAAGAGCCTTAATAAGGCAAAGCAAAGTACATAAAATGAGGGGAAGTGGGGAGAGTGTCAGTACAAACGACTTTGCCTAACACTATTCATCATGGGACTAAGTGGCTGGAGATGGTGTCGGGCGTCGGAATTCTAGCAGCATTAATCCCCAATAGCGGAGTCTCACACCAGCCAGTACCAATAATGGCGGCGATAACTCATCCATCTGGAAGCCTTCCAAACGATGACTGGTTAATTATGCTCCCCTCATGAATATGCCTTCCGGTTTAAAACATGAACAGAGAGGGGAGAGAGAGGAGCGTGGGGGGTGGTGGTGGTGGTGGGGGGGGGGGGGGGGGGGGGGGGGGGGGGTGAGAGATGAGACGAAGACGCACACACTCACATACACTCACACTCACACACACACACACACTCACACACACACATGCACACACACACACATGCGCCCGGTGGGTGAGGACTCACGAGGCGCGTGCCTGTTCTTGATAATGTTAGCCCAGACTATCGGGTGTAGGGAGAGAGATAGAGGGAGGGAGAGGGAGGGACAGAGAGAACAAGAGACAGATATAGAGAGAGGGAGGGACAGAGAGAGAAAGAAGCGGAGAGACAGAGGGAGAGAGACAGAGACAGAGAGAGAGAGAGAGCACAAGGGAGAGAGACAGAGTGAGTTACAGAGAGAGGGAGGGAGACAGTGAAAGAGAGAGAGAGAGAGAGAGAGAGAGAGAGAGAGAAAGAAACCCGGGCGCCTGTCACAGCTGGCAGACGCAGGGAACCTTGAGCATCTGCAAACATGACAAGAACTCATTTATTAGACAGCAACCTTGACCGCTTTATGTCCCTAAACTAGAGATTGCCATCTCTTCTGAAATGGGAGGAGTGGGGAGGGGGGGGGGGGGGGGGGGGGGGGGTGGGGGGGGGGGGGGGGGGGGGGGGGGGGGGGGGGGGGGGGGGGGGGGGGTGGGGAGGTGGTGGTGGACGGGGTGATGGTCCCCCCGCCGCCGCGGCCTCTCTTCGGCATGATGTGAATAGATGTAGGCATGGAGGGTGAAGGGCAGAGGGTCGTTACCCTAATGGCCTCCGGTGGCGCAGCGTAAAGGGGGATCCGAGACGCTCCGCCCGGGGCCCATCATTATCATAATCCTCGTTGAGCGCCCGCAAGGCTTTTGTGTGCACGCGTAAAGACGCGGCTGCTCCAATGTAGGGCCTTCGGATTCATTACTCCCAAGTGGCGGAACGCGCAAGACGTTTTTTCCAAAGGCGTGCATGCGATCGTGTTTGTGTCCACGTTGCGTCAGCATGCGGCCCACAGCGTAAGCCCCACCGGCGCGGTGCGTCCTGAAGCGCGCACGCACGCACGCACGCACGCACCGGCGGCAATGCTGGGACGGTGTCAGATGTTTTGGCGGGTGCGGCCGCACTCACCTTCACAGGTGGGGGTTTTTTTTTCCTCGAGTGAACTCAACCTAAATCTATCCTTTAAGATGAGTATCCTCTCCTGCCCTAATCCCCAGTCGAAGGAGTAAAAAGGTTTCTATGCGCCATTTAGGTTGTGGTGGGGGGGGGGGGGGGGGGGGGGGGGGGGGGGGGGGGGGGGGGGGGGGGGGGGGGGGGGGGGGGCGGGGGGGGGGGGCGGGGGGCGGTGGTGCTGTTGGTGGTAGGGGGAACGGAAAGACAGATTGTTCCAAAAGTTTGTTCGCCTCAAAGGAATTCTTGCCCAATTCCTGTTTCCGCTACGGTCCAAAAGAAGAGCACGCCGCTGACTTTTGCTGTTAAGAATGGCAGAACAGGTGGAACCTTTCAAAGTGAACCACCGTGACTGACGTGGCCTGTATTCACTTACATGTAATGGGATTTGCCCATTAATGAACAGCAAAAGGTCCACTGATGTTCTTGGAGACCTAATCTAGCGTTGTCGTTTAACATTTACTGGAGCTTTCCACACCGAGGTGTGTGTGTGGGGGGGGGGGTAATACACAAAGGTATTGCGTGCGGTTACGTTACAACAATGCTTATTGATACAACGGACCTAATCCATGTTTTTCTCTCTTCCTCCCTCTCTCTCCGTCGAAATTCCCGTGGTTCCGCACCTTGCCCTTTCGGTTATGACACATGGGGCTTCCGCACCGACTGTCGCGCTGTTGTCTCGGTTGGGAGAGCAATGATATCCACCGCGCCGAACTACAAGCGACCTTTTGTTTCAAAGGTCAAATAGCATAATGAAAAGAGGGCTCAGCAACGACTTAATGGGGAATGGTCGTAAAGGATTAGGGTAATGCGCAGACGTCATTATGAACCCTCCTACGCCACCTCTCTGTCTCTCTCGCCCTCCGCCTCTCTAAGGTTTCCCTCTCGCTCTCTGTCTCACTCTCTGTCTCGCTCTGTCCTCCCCCCCCCCCCCCCCCCCCTTGGGCTTTGTTTATCTCTCTCTATATCGCCTTCTTCTTTGCAACACACACACACACACACACACAAACACACACGTCCACCATCACATTTATCTTGGCTTTGACTGCCGCACTCACACACACACACACACACACACACACACACGCGCGCACACCCCCTCTCACTACTTGACCTGTATAATCAGGGTGTTAAACGCTGTCTCCTACCCTGTGGCAGCAAAACATTTAGACCACGTCCCCCCAGCACTCCACCCCCAGCCCCCTTCGTATCACCCTGCATTAATCACAGCCAGGAGCGATGAGACATAAACACAAACAACAGAGGCCAAGATGCGACCCAAAACACAAGGGTGGGAAAGATTATGAAGGCGTTTGCAACAAACGGGACGGGGGATGGGCGGGCGTGGGGGGGGGGGGGGGGGGGTGGGTGAAATGAGGCTCTTCTCATCTTGATGCTTGATATACACTGGGTTTTTATGCACGTCATTGTTTCAAGTTCTTTTTGGGTTGCATGGACCCCCCCCCCCCCCCAGCAGTCTCAAGACCGGCTCAAGTACCCCTTCGTCAATGCCAAACCACACCGATATCATTAGCGTCGTTCGGAATCACCACAGTCACGTACGTGTTTTTAGCTTTTTACGAATATTTGACTAATATTCACATTTGATGCTGTGATTTTTTTGTTGTGTAGGAGTAACAAAAAGTTTAATCAAAATCTTTCCAAGTACACCCTAGACCCTGCCCCACGTAACCTCCCCCCACCCCTTCCTCATCCTCCTCCTTCCCCCGTCACCCCCCCCCCCTCCCCCCCCCCCCCCCCCCCCCCCCCCCCCACCCCCCCCCCCCCCCCCCCCCCCCCCCCCCCCCCCCTCCCCACCCCCCCCCCCCCCCCCCCCCATCCCAGGGTACGCATTCCCTGGGTTGGGAATTGCTGTTACTAGTAGTGATTTGTATTAAATTAAATTATCCTTCCAATATTGCTTCTCCTGCACATATATATTGATTGCAGTGTGTCCTAGTGATGAAAGGCACATGGACATCAAGGTAGAGAGGTCTGCCTACTTTTATAGGAGAAACTTGAGGCTTCCCGGAGATCAGAGAGATAACATATATGGTCCACACAAATGTTGAAGATGAAATGGAAGAAAATATGAGGTGCAATTTCACCGTGTTCGCTACTTCTTAGCCCTCCATCAATTCTCAGGTGCTAGCACTTCAATAAATCAAGAGGAATATGAAAACACGTCCTAAATTACTTTGTTGAAGGTCAGAATATCTGTAATTAGTGGCACTGGCAAACGCTGACTATTATTACCATTGCAACGTATTATTATCATCTTCTACATTTTGACCCCTTAAGGGTATCCTTCTGAGAGCCACGGTCGTGACACTATTCGTTTGACGCCATAATTAATATATAAATATTAAACGTAATTTATATGACGGACATGTTTTTACCGCCATTTGTTTCTTTTGATACACTTCCCATCTTCGTCGCCAGTGTCACGTCGCTCACGGTCAATGTAAGTGTGTGTGTGTGTGTGTTTTACCACTCTTCTCTCCCCCTGGGGCGTGAGTCAAAAGATGATGTGGCGAGCGCTTTGAAAGAGGCTTGACACGCAGCGTGTCACACTCATTATACACCTACAGCTGCACAAATATCACTTTAGCACAGACACACAGTCACCTGAGTCGCCCAGCCGTCGTCGTCTTCAAGGGGCAGTGAGAGATGGAGATTGCTGGTTTTGAGCGTTTCCTTTTTGGATTTCCGTTTGTGGGGCTGAAAGTGTGGTGTGAGATGATTTGTGTTTTTTCCTTGAATTGTTCAAACAAAAACAACGTGGAATCAACTGACCCTTCTCTAGCGCACAGCAAAGCTACTCTTATGCGTTTGCTTACTTATTTACCTAGCACTCATACGTTATCGGTATACAGGTTTGATATTTTTCTAGTGTGCTCCCATGTGATCCTACTCTATATGGATTTAGAAAAATAGAGAATATCACTTTGAAAGCATTGTTATTCCCTTCCAATATGTGTTGTCCTTCAGAACATCTGCACATATTGTATGGTTTATCCAACAACAATGATATACGAAGCATAGAATGAAAATACCATGAATAATGTAATAGTGAAGTGGATGGATTCTGATGCTGACAATCAGGACTTATATAGACAGTGCAGTACAGAATGTAAGGTCTTCTCTACATTATGTATACTTATTGGCATTATCACACAGCCATACATGTATGTGTAAAGAGTGGGGTGCAAGATAGGTAGTTTAACAGTAGTTGTATTGATTTTTAGCTACACAGAATCACACACACACACAAACGCCAAAGTATGTGTGTGCCCACTCACAAATGTACACGCACACACACACCCACACCTACACACACACAAAGACTCTCAATGCTTAAAAAGATCCAGCTGACACAATAGAGAGAACGAGGCAGAAGAAAATGTAATCGCAGGTGCCAAGATTAGGTCCAAAGAAATTCCTGATCTGTTTTTTTGTCCTTCACTGCATTACATTTTGTCAGGTAGAGAAAGTTGTCAATCAAGCTGGCAAACCCCATTTTGAGTCTTCAATTGGACAGAAGAGAGAGTGTTCACTTTTTCAATAGAGGGGCGAGAGATTAAAGTAGGCCAAGCAGAGGAGAGGTAATTTTCCGAGGTGATGTATTGACAGTAAGACTCGATCATTGCCTTTCTGCCTTCAGGTGGGCTCAGGGAGACAGCCAAGAGCAGGGAAGAAAAGGGATATAAAAAATAGAGGACGGTATATAGCCGCATGGCAGAGATTTGACTGTCTCTGTTCTTCAGAACCTGATGTAACCCGCATTACCAACATTTCTCTGATTGTAGAGATTAGACATTAGTATAGATTGTAAAAAACAATATGCATGCGTGTGTGTGTTTGTGTATGTGTGTGTGTGTGAGTAAATCTGTGCGCATTTGCATGTATGGTTTTGAATTCAAACACATTTGTTTGGACCCATTATGGTTTCTGGTTGTTATGTGTTTGTGTGCGTGTGACATTCATCTGACCTGATTGTGCGTCTGTGTGTGTGTGTGTGTGTGTGTGTGTGTGTGTGTGTGTGTGTGTGTGTGTGTGCTCTTCATGGATCTCTCCGTGGGCGCTTTCTAAAACAGGGCAACGTTGCCGTTGGTTACCTGAGCAGTTCATAGTTTCAGATTCACATTCAATTGCTTTTCTCCAGTCGCCGGGTCTTTGAACGCCACTCTGATGAACCTATGTTTTCATTTATTCTTTTTAAACGCCGGTCCAGTGATTTTTTTTTTCCATTGGGGTTTTGAATGAAATCAACTCTGTGGCCGGGCCGGTACAGCAGCCTGTCGCCTGCTTGACTTGTTCAACTGGACTCAGAGCACCACAGACACTCGTCACATACTAGGAGTTGTTTGACAACTGCTTGCATTGCATCTCCGGCCAGGCTTTGGGAAAATCGCTGGTCCGTCTCTTCAGGGATTAGCAGAGTATCATTGATGAAGTCAAAATACACTTCGCATTTGTCATCCGGGGTGCCTACAGACTTTAGAGTTTTTACCCCTCGGTTCTGGGGCGCCCTGATTGTCATGTTCACTACTTTCTTTGTAAGCAACCTCAGACAAATAATTACACATGCAGCGATTGGCCCATCTCTGGATTGGAAACTTTCTAGGGAGGGAGGGAGGGAGGGAGGGAGGGAGGCAGGGAGGGAGGGAGGGAGGGAGGAAGGAAGGAAGGGATAGAGGGAGAGAGGCAGGCGGGGAGGGATGGAGGACCACAAAACATCGCAAGCCCGTTTCAGAATGGTCAAATCCATTCGCCGCAGTCAGGGGTTAAGGTAGGCTAAGAAGCTTCTCGAGTATTCATGACATGAATATTATATCAAAAACCATCGGCGAGGAACATCCTGATCACAAGCTTTTAAATAACCAAAAATTGCAAGCCGAGCATGTTGAGTCAAAGACTTCGATAATCTATTATGCTACCAATGGGGGAACAAAAGTATCAGTACTGTACGTTATTACTGTCTCTGCCGCTCTGCCATTTAATGATCATGTCAGCATTTCTGTTCAAAGGACTCGCATCTGATCAGATAAGCCTCTCGTTTCCTCCCCTTATTTGAATTCCCTTGAACTAGAAAATGGATCTTTCCACTCGTGTCTACAGAGGAAGTGAAACCCCATCCAAAAAGTGCTTTTGGAAGGGAATTCTTATTAGCGAATGAAAAAGAAAAAGGACAGAAGACAGATTACTGCTCGTTGGCTGAAAATCACTAAACTAAGGGATTCTGTGAAATAAGGTGAAGGAGTTTAGTCATCTGGTATTCATGATACCAGCTTTCTTTCCCTTTGGCTCTTGTAAGTTATATTGGACAGATTTCAGAGAAAGAATCCTATATTGAATTGTGGGTTGCAGCTTCAGATGTACAAAATGGGTATAGTTGGGTGATTGTTGCCGAGTCGGTTCGTAAGGATTTAGCTCTCCAAGGATTCTGGAGTTACGATTCAATTATTTAGATTAAATGTGCCATCGTTGGTTTTATCTGATGGTTAACCAAACATGATATAACAGCAACACACACCATCTTCATTGGCTTTTTTCCCCTCGTCTAAAGTAGTCGTACACCTTCCTTGTCCACTCTGCTATGTCACTCTTGTAGCCTTCTCCTTGACTTTGACCGCCCCCAAACTCTCCATCGGCGTTTCTTCGGCAGTGACCCGATTTTCCCGTTTAATCTCTCCGAGTCTCTGTGTCTCGGCTGGGTGTGACCTTGAGTGTTTGCCAATTAAACTCCCAACCGCCCTGACAAGTATCCATCTCAGCCCTCGGGCCAGTGGATGTCCAAAGATAATGAATCAATTGTAGCCTTTACCCATGATATAAGGGCTGTGATAACACAGCGATGAGAGCGTTTTTCCTCCGGCGCTCCTCCAGGGGAAAGCTAGCTACCGAGGACCGAGCCCCCCCCCCCCCCCCCCCCCCCCCACCCCCCCTCCGTGGCGGAATGACTGCAGCGTGGGTTAAAGAAGGAGGTCAGGGAACAAGTGGAGAAGGACGGTTAGTGTCCGTGTTGCTTCGACGATTGGCATCTCACACATGATTGGACAAAGGGTGGTGTCGGTGGCGTTCCGACCAGCCGCTGTCTGCAACAACAACAAAGAACTGACGACAGAACAACGTTTTTACTATTCAGTCGTATATCAAAGCTGACTTTATAGCGTGCCGGTATGCGTACCTCAGAGGGTACTGTGGGCGATACCTGGGATTTTATTCTTGACATAGACACATTTACAACAATATAAATAATAATATAGATCATTTCAATTGACATATTATAAATATTCTTCTGTAAATATACTATTAAGTTTTGATATTATAAAAAAAAAAACATAGTGTTTTGTTCATTCCATCACATTTTTCCCATTGATATTTGTGTTTGCTAAATAAACACACTCGGAGCATAAGCACTGTTGCTGAGTCTTTTTGTCCAGTGTTTCCCACTGCTCATGGCCTTCTTGCACTTTGTCAGAGGGGGCGACGTCACATCGCACTGACTGCCTCCATTTTGGAAGCATAGGAGCATTGGAATGTTAGTTATTTAGGTAGAAATCGTTTTTTGGTCATTGTTTTGTAATTCATCGTTAAATAATACGTCATTATGGGCAGACGTTGTAGTGTTTGAAACTCAGTTTCTCATGCAAGACGTGGCAAAATACTCATTACGGTATATTTACATTGATTTAGGACTTTACAGTACTGAAACTCCCTTGAGTCATCTCTATATGGAGGAGTATCGCCAATAAAATATCCCATGATGCTTCCTGAAGCCCTATGAGGTGGTCCGTGAAAGGTCTAGATGAAAATGTATAGGAACACCTAAAGTAAAAAGTTGGGAACCACTGTACTAGACTGTGCTGCTGCTCTGCAGATCATGTGTTTGGTTCAGGGGGAGAGGGAGAGCACATGTTGATTCTGATGTATTTGAGCTGAGAATCCCTTATTGAGAGCAGGGCCCACAAAAAGCTTCTGCTTTCATTATGCTGTTTGTTATTCAGATAGTATTTAGAAAATAGTGGGAAGGCAGTGATATGTTTTCAAGTATAATGATCACTAATCATTTCCAAATGCTTTGAAACTTAGTTTTACATTACACCTGTTTGAAGTATCTTACGGTTAGTACCTTATCTGCTTCAAGATTATGAAGATGAGATGAGTTAGTTTTTGTAATAAACTTTGTGATGCCAGCTGCATTCACCAATCTGCAAATCCCTTCCATCTGTTACCGCAGCGAGATATAAAACTTACCTAAAGTATAATTTCAAACACCTGTAAAAACCTCAAATGTCTGCGGGCATTTGTATCCTGAAGTTCACTGAAAGCATTGATTTATTCAGTTTCTTTGAAAGATTTAAAGCGTACATTGCTAATGGGTAATAGCCTAAGGTACGTATTACTGGTAGCCGGAGTCTGTGTGATCATTCATTAAAAACCTGCATATTTCTCAGCTTCACACAGCTTTTGTATCTCCCGTTTCTCTATCATTCATTTTTCTTTCTTTTTTTTCCATATCTTTTGTGATTCACTGCATTGGTATAACTTCCTTTCAAATGAATCACTCGACAAACTGCTGAGAATCCACCGTTGAAAGCTGTATAATTTCTCTCAGGTCTCCACGAATACATATTTTTCTTCTATTTCGTCTTTTTTTTTTTACTCATTTCATCTCCAAACACCTCACCACACCTCCCGCTATCCCCTTTACGCATGCATTATTCAAACACACAATCCCTGACCTCTGGAGATAATTAGTAAGAAGATAATTAGTTTTAAAAATAAGTAAATTACAGATTCCACCACATTCCCCTGCTGACAAGAGATCGACTTAGCTCGCTTTCCTTACTGCTGTTCAGCAAATTCAGATTCTCAGTTCAGTTTTATGTATACTCATATACAGTTTATGACTTTATGGACAAGTCAGTGGAAACTGACAAAAAAAGTTGGTTGAAAGAGAGAGGAAATTACATGCAGCATAGGTATAGCAAATACATTGACTGGGTCACTATAAGGTTCAGTTGCGGGGTTGAGCCACCTAGCTATCTTCGTTTGTGTTTTCCTTCTCACACTCTGTGTGTGTGTGTGTGTGTGTGTGTGTGTGTGTGTGTGTGTGTGTGTGTGTGTGTGTGTGTGTGTGTGTGTGTGTGTGTGTGAGTATGCGTCTGTGATAGTCTTTAGGAGTGGAAAGGTATAAAGGACATGCCAATGATGATGTTTACGGCGAGAAGACGAGGTCTGGAATGTTTTCTGTCGTTTTTCTTCTTCTCTGTGGATCTGTCATAACACGGTGGTATCTTAATGGTAACCGCGGACGACGTGAGAGCTTCTCGAGCAGCAAGTCAATCAAGCACATTCAATCAATTAATGAGCAGACGCGCCATGGTTAGTCCTCTGAAAACATGGCAGAAGTCTCAGGAGTCGCAAATGAAAATGTAATTCGGTTTATTTCATGTTTAGTCCTGCCAACCACACAACCATAATGCGGTCTACTGTGCATGTATTACATATTAATTATGCTTCCTTTGACCTGCCGTAAACCTGTAGGTCAAAGCGCAATGTCAAACGCACTGCGGTTTGTAGAATAGCTTAGCCTGTACTATGTGTACACAAGAAGACGAATAACAGCCGAGAGAATCCAAAACGCCCTCCTCCACAATTAGCTCCACAAGAAACAGTGTGGTCAGGGATAGCCTTCACTTACTGTTAATATCAAACGTTGAATCAGATGAGCGGCCCGCAATTACAAACCAAAACGCAACTCGTCGGCCAGATGTGTTGTTCGTCCTGGAATGAGTGTACGCGTAATCATCCACAAACAACATCCAGCACACACAAGCTTATGGTTTTGTCAACAAGATAAATCGTACGTTGCATCATTTCCCTTGCTCCTACGAACAACCAAACCAAACAGTAGAGATGCCATTTGTCATTTGTTTGTTTTTCAAGGGTTGTAATTGTTATCCTGCTGCCAATGAATACTAGTGTCTGGGATTCACTCCATTGAGAACCGCGAGCGCCAGGTGTATTATGTTATGACGCTCAGAAGAAGAAGGCCTAGTTTTATGTTTGTGAATGGAAAAAAAAGTGAGATCATTTCTCTTTTAGCCCTGCTCTGACCTGTTTCTCTATCCTTTAGGCTGCTTATTATCCTGTACCATAACATTTTCAATGAAAAAGAATGACTTTAGATTACAAAGTAGTGCAGTATTGGTACTGAGGTACTGGATTTTAGCATACATGAAGGACACACTGAGTGAAAGGCTAAGTCACAAAAGGATGCCCATCTGTCAGTACAGGTTCAAGGAGTACTCATGAAATTAGTCGACACTTCCGCAGAAGCAGTGGTATTTCAGGATCAGACTCGACAATCAGTCAGCTGCTATTTTCATATACAAGTTTTTGTCACTCAGCTCTCTTTTTATTTTAAATTATAACAGGAATTTGCATCGGTCCTAATGCAGTGGTTGATAATCTTGTTTGGGGCAAAAGCACACCATGATCATAACCAGAATTTCAATGCACACCAAGTTAACTTGTAGGGAATAATTATGTAATTATTAATCGGATAAGTTATTATCAACTTTTGTACTATTTCACATGGAGCAGCTGGTCATAAAAGTATGAATACAGGCTCATTCAAATCACGCATTTTTTCGAATATAAAGTGAGGTGGAACAAATTAATCATAAAACACGTTGTAAAAACGACGATGTAAACAGGAACAACTTTCAATATTGTCTCACTCACTCACTGGCATCTCTGCCATTTGTATTAAATCCCACAAAATGTCACGGCACACCTCGCCACTCCTGGCCTGAAGGAAGCTTGCGTCTTAGGTTCCTAGCATGCAGCGCACGTACGGGTGAACTTTGCTGACTAATATCATGTTGTCCGCAGAGAGGTCCCCGAAAGGGTGACTTGGCTTTGCATAGCTTCAGCAAGATAAACAATGAATGACTTTTTTTTTGTAATCAGATTTGAAAACCTACCTTCTACAGCTGTAAGCAGAAAATCATATCTGTTGGTCCCGATATACACTTGAAGTTGTAGTTCCTCCTATATGAATTTTGATATGATGTGACTTTGATATGTTCTCAACCGCACCAGAGATGAAGAAGCTTCCAGACTAAATGGCATATTTAAACTATTCAAAGATAAAAAAATATATATTTCTCGCTTTTCTCTATATATTATCTATATAATTCTTGGCTTTATTTCAAACATGTATTCATTCTGATTCGCTGGCTATACTATTTCTTGTTACGTTTTTTGGGGTAATTTAGCTGTCTTTTTTCATCCCAAGCGACTATAATTACAGATGCATGTCATCAATGACATTGGGGATTGAACCCAGTACATGTTGGCTGGCATTTGAACAAGCTAACCACCACACTTTCTGTCCATTGAGCTGACCCTAATCTGCAGTCCTGATGCTGCTGGATACTGCTGACAAAAATATGTATTTCATAAGAACTTAAATTATATTTCGGTAAACAGTCCAAAGACCTTCACCTTGAAGTCACTTATGAAAACAAATATGTATTGTATAAATATTACATGACATACATCTTACTATTTATAGATCTTGTTCCATGTACCCATAGTCGACCTGAAAAATAGACTATGATTTAAACATATATTGACAGAATGTCACAGCAACTGTGTGATGATTGTGCATTCACAGTCATAGCAACTTAGCTCCTTCTAGCGGAGGTGCTAACAATTTGCTCGTTTAAACCTCTCCCATCAGAGACCTTCTTGTGTTCAACCAAAGTAATCTGAAATCAGTGTGAGGCAATACCCACTTATCATTACCATCATTGGACATCATTACCATCAAACAAGCTGCCGAGAAGCTCGCACTGGATACAGGCCAAAAGTGAAAGGGAATCTCAATGTTTATGGTTATCTAATCTGACATTGGTGCACACTGGTTTGATACATTTACTGTGGCCGAACCGCTTAATAAATATATACTGTATTGGGAGGATGGGGGTGCAAAATGTGTGATACCTCAGCATTGCTTAGATTGTAGGAGGAAAAGGCTATAAATTAAACCATGTTTTTTTTGTGGGGGTTTGACTCAGTCTTTTAAGTGCAATTTGTTGTGTTATCGCTTTCATTAAATGTTATTATTTTTGGTTTGATAACACCATTGTGTAATGGTAGTGCCATCCAGTCATTTTCTTTTTGCAGTAGAGTACATTCTGTACCATTAGTCGAGAAGGATCCACAATGTCAGGAAAAAAGACAGGCATTTTGACTATGCAAAATCTTAGTCAAGGACACCCCTAATATATATATATATATATATATATATATATATATATATATATATATACTGTCGCACTGACAATAACCACACTCTCCATCCAAGTCTTTCCTCAGTATGGCAGCCAACCCTTGTTAAGAAATGGATACCGATTTTCTTTATTGCAGCTCCCCTAAACAGATTTCAGCACCGAACCTTTCCACCAGCCCCCCACCTCAGCGCGCTGACCACACTGGAGACTTTAAACCAATCAATGGCTGAAAAAAAGAAGAAAAAAATCGAATTTACCTTTTTAACACTTTTCCGGATGAGTAGTCAGAGGTGACGAGATTACCGCTGGCGGAGTTACGGCGGCCCAGAGTGTATTCTGCACGGGGTGTGAATAGCGCCATAACTCAATAAGGAACGGTTTACTGGGCGGATGTGACCCAGGCCTCCTCATTGAAGGCCACTCCGAGCCTGAGAAAGCCCATTCAACGCCATGCATCCCCCCTCCCTTTACCTTTCTGCTCTTCATTCCGGGTAGACTATGCAATCAAGCTTTGGAGAAAAAACAAACGAAAAACGTGGAACCGGAGCATCAAAGATGTACCGCTAGATTTTTTTTCCAAGGCAGGTAACGTGAATGGAATGGCCCTCCTGAAGAAGCGTGGGCAACAGCAGAGAACGTTAACTGCTGTTAACTGCGTTTACAACAAGGGTTAACTGTTAACGAGAACTGCATGAGGTGAAAAAAAAGAAATAAAAAGCTGAAATGATCTTCAAGCTAAAGTTTAAAATAAACAAAAGCCTGAGCGTTATGAGGGGTTTCCGTTCTCATCCATTTGTGCTGGAAAAGTATGCTGAGTTGGCACACATTTGTTCTCGCATAGCATGCTGACTTGGCACAAATATGTGCTAGCTAGCATAGCACGCATTCTTTGAGTTAGCGTGATTGATCACAACGTATCTCCAATATATTGATTGAGTGCTAGAGTGTTAGAGAGTGATTGTAAGAGCAAGAACAGCTCTGAGAGGCTCAGTCATAATGGCCTTGCAGTATTCCACACTCAGCCACAATAATGGACAATGGCTTCGGTAGATTTCCTGATTGGGCTGTGATTAAGTTTGTAACACAGCGAGGGCTTGCGCTTCAAAACGAAATTGGAAAACATTCGGGGGCTAAGGGCCTTTCATGGTTAATTGTAATATCAGTGCCATTGATCACAGGGTTTATTGCCTGTTGATTGCCTTTGCAGGTGCGATGAACATATGTTAGCCGCAGCCAGTAATAATGAAAATGGCATGTGAACCATGTGGCATGCGCATGCTTTGGAATTTGAAAATGTTCCATCCACTGTACAAGACTCCATGGTAATACCTCTGAGTTGCCGCTTCATAACCTAATAACAGGAGCTTATTGGCAGGAAGGTTATACTCAAATGTATTTGCAAAAAAACGAAATAAAACGGAAATCTGCATAATATTCTAAGGGGAATGGAATAATGCAATCACACATGCACCAGTCAACATTTCAAAGGTATCCACAATTCTCACCCCCACTGTGAGCAGTCAGCGCTTAAACACACACACACACATGCACACCAACACCGACACACACACACACACACACACACACACACACACACTCTCTCTCACATCCCACAAAGTCTTTGATGTTGTTTATCGCAGCGGGTGTGTATGTACAGGTTTTTCCTCTTCTTCTTTTTTTTTGCTTGCGTGAGGTTGCTAAGCTACATGCTCAATTGGAGGCAGGTGCAGCGTAAAGACCTAATCACATTTGCGGCTCATTACCCAGTGACTGTGTGCACATATTTGCCTCTCTGTGTCCTTATTAATCAAGCGCAGACAACCCCTAAAATGCTCCTCTCCACTTTTCCACATGGCTTGCTAGCAGCAACAGTAGCGCTGGCAAACAACACACTGATGGGACCACCTGCTGGCTGGCTCTCTCTCTCTATCTCTCTGTTTTTCTCTCTCTCTCTCCAACACCTGCAACGCAAATGTTCATAATGCCTCACTTGACCTCTAACATCCCCCACCCCCCCCCCCCCCCCCCCCCCCCCCCCCCCCCCCAGCCCCCAATCAGAATAAGAGCCACCACCTCTGCATCTCAGGCTCTCTTTTGGTAACCTAGAAACCATCCCCAATAATTGAGTGTGGTTTATTTATTTTTATTTTTGCATTTTTGTTTGTTTGCTTGTAGGAATGCAGTCATTTGAGTCAACTGTGGTTTTTACTTGTGTTGTTGTTTTTTCGTTGTTTTCCTTTAGTTTGCTTACCAGTTGTGCAGTTATATATATTCAGTAATGCAGTCTTTTTTGTTGTTGTTTTTTATCCTTTTTAGTACAGTAACATAATACACCTCCTCATTAAATGTTGAACAGTCATAAGCAAAGAGCAAGCTTCCAAGCTGATGTGTTTTTCACTTCATTTCTTTAAATATTATTTTATTCATTTTCTGAATACGCATTACATCAGCGTTCACTAATTAGTCCTCCCCTTCCACTGAGGTTAGTTTTGTTTTGTTTGCATTTAGGGCTTTATATCTATCTCTTTCACTCCTGGGCTTTCAGTAGCACATGGTTTTAGAATAGAACACGTTTGGGTTACATCGCAGATAAAGGCAACATACAAATCATTAAAAAAAAAAGGTTCAGGCTTTTTATTTCATTCACCCCTTTTATTGCGCCACACGAAGAGACTATACCCATGTCCTCTATTCATGTATAAATTAGACTTTTATAAAAGCTTACTTTCTCTATCTGTCTCTGACTTTGTGTGTGTGTGTGTCTCTCTCTCTCTCTCCTTCTCTCTCTCTCTCTCTCTGTCTCTCTCATCTGCCGATAACAATTCTAAATGAAAATCGAATTGAGCTCCAAGCCATCTAATTTGGGTTTGATTTTGACTAATGTTTCACCCTCCATATTCTGCTAACCTCTGAGATTGTTGTTCTCTCTCTATCTCTCTCATTTCTCTGAATAAAAATGATGAGGTGTTAAACATAGAGAATTTAATATCCAGCTGTAGATATTGATTTGGGAAAGATTAGGAAAGTGTTCAACCAAAGAAATGCTGCCTGACCTTGCGGCAGGTAGCTGGGTAGGTAGGTAGACAGACAGGTAAGCCATCCAATGGATCGATTGGACAGGATTCATACAGGCCTGCGACAGCCACAGATTCCGGGTAAAAAAAAACAAATATGTTGTGAGAGCATTTGATTTATTGATTGCTGTCGGGATGTAAAGAGAATTTAAACAAATATGACAAGAAATGCCTCTAAAATATATTGGCTACCCTAGCTACCTTCATTACTATGATGGAAATACGTCAGCGAGTATAATATAAATTGTGTGTAAAGTGGTTCAAGACACCATTTAACGATGTGTCATCGGTAGGCGAGATACTTTTCTCAGATTGACCCCTACAACAGGTTTATGATTCCTTTAAAACATAATCTATATCGCCATGATTACAAATTAGCCTTGCGCGATTCACAGTCTTTCTTTTCATCTATAACAATGGTATGCTTTCCTTCTCTTATCAACCCAACAGCAAAACACATAAAACAATAACAACACCAAACAATAAACCACACGTTATCATTCTTATGACTTTTTTAAGTATAAGAGGGAGCCGGCAATAAAATGAATGTTTCTATAGTCAAGGAGCAGCTCAACAAGTTCATTTCATTGTATTCGAGTGCAGCTGTTGAAGACGATCTCACATGCACGATAACAACAAGGACAATACAACAATAACAACAACAAACCGTTTGTGAATAAAAAAATAAATTAAAAAAAGAAGAGAATATTCCGGCAAAATGCGCATCGCGGGTGGTTTGAGCGCACGTCTTTCCCTCGCTTGGCGCCGTCTTTGTCTAACCACAAGGAAGCCCAGTGTGGGGAGCCCTACTGGGGCCCCGGGCCTCTCTTTGTTTCCCACTGTTATCTCGAATGCATTGCATGTTCCCCTCATCCCCAAAGCAGGGGGGGCCCTGGCTCGCTTTTTCAATGTGGCCCCCCAGAGATGCGCAGACCGGCAGTGTCTCGAAGTCCAGTAAATGGGGAACAGAACAGGCCGTCTCTTGATGGGGTTTGGGGGGGGGGGGGGGGGGGTAATATCATACAATAATAGGTTTACAACCTGGGACAAGAAAATACGGTTTCTATTGTAGGACCACGGCATGGTTGGGATTATTATAAGGGAATACACGCCACATGAGAGGGGAGAATTTGAAACGCGCAGAGTGTGAAGGCCCACACACACACAAACACAACACATACACCATACATAATATAGTCCATAATATTGTACTAGATCTTCTTTAGCACGGTTCCTAATATGTGCTGCTTTTCAGGGTTTCATCCCTTTGACATTGGCATTGTGGGGGTCTTTCCCTGGCCTGTTTGAATTGACCTACGGAGGTTGGGGTTGTCCTATTTGTTGTTTCATAGCATTGTAGCACTATGCCTCTAGGACCCTGAGGCGCAGGGAGGGTATAAATACGGGAGCACAAGGTTTTGGCTTTCCATTGCACCAAGCCTGATTTGGGTGTTTGTTGAGCAGATATTCTGAGCAGCAACAATGAAAGCATGTACCTGGAATTGTGATTTGAACATTTGCTATAACGTTGCATTTTAATACATTGCTGTTTCATTGATTTAATAAAGCATTTAAGTAGAATGTATTTGTATTATCCACGACAGGAAGCTTGGACCTTTAGTTTCCTGTTTGAGTGTTTGTAAGAGAGAGAGATCATGGGCAGCTGTAAAACAAGGTACTGGCTGTCACGGTATTGACATTTACTACTATTGCAATTAATTTAACCATTGCACTTAATTGGTTATAAATTACATCAAATCTGTTTACATCAAGGCAGAACTTTATTTGCATATTCTACAACAGGAAGAAGCAACTAATTCATAGGCCACTGTTTTCACCATGTTGTATTTGGGCCACATTATTATCCTTAGCTAACTTTGTTTTAATGAAGGGTCTGGCAAGCATCATCATTTGGGCAAGTTACCTGTGTTCTCTTGACGTTAAGTGGTATTGCGGATTTGATTTGATCCATCTTCAGTTTGATTTAGTTTTCTCTTATCCTTGATTTGTTTGTTGTGTTGGTTGCATGTCCCTAGTAGGCCTTGTAGTTTGTATTGGATCTTTTCACCCACCCCCCCATTACACCCGATTTAATATGAATATTTTCTTCGATTTATTTAACATTACTGTGTCCTCCCTGTCATACCATTAGATACTGTGTGATTCAAGTGTTACTGCATACTTTCTACATCAGTCTTTGGTGCTATTTACTCTGGAAACATACCTGTTAAGGACTTTGAGACTAGGACTTTGAGACTTGAGTCATTTGGATTAAGGGCGAAGCAAAGTCACTTGACCAGACAGTACTTACCCACTTAACATACTTGATACGATTTTAATTTAGCAAAGACATCGTGTCGATCACTCCCTTCTGTGAGATGGTCTGCTTTTGTGTTTGTCAGTGAATATTTTGCTTCTGCCATTATTTTCAAATTACCTTTCCATTTATCGCCATGCACGCGGGAAAGAGCAAGATTGGGGGGTGTTTTGTGTCCACAAAACACCCCCCAAAAATGGTCAAACCGCTGTCTTTGTGTCAAATGTAGCCCATCTATGTGAGTGTTTTGGAGATGATGTCCGTTCAACACTGAAAAGGTTGAATGTATACCTATGGATTGATCTGGATCGTGTGATACGACCTGATATATATACTCCAGCAGAGGCCAGCGGTTTTCAGACTCATCGTCCATCCATTCATCATCCATCATCCAATAACATCGCAGTTTTATCGGTGGCGGAAAATGCTGGCTCCGGAACGCCAGAACAGAGTAAAAGAAAAGTAAAAAATGAAAAGCGATTAACGTTTACACACTTTCCCCCGGCGTAGTTTGTAGACACACGGCCTCACACTGAGCAGATGCCGCTGTGTGTGTCCCCGTGAGCCAGAACACAAACCTTGGGGAGCAGGCAGCCCCGTCCCCGGGCCCCCTGAATGTCCATCAAGACTTAATTCTTATTCAAATTGCAGCACGGCCGCTCATAAACGTAACATTCGATTATGCAAATGAGAAGGCTGCATCCATTCCCGCTTTTAATTCCTTCTGGGGGGCGTTTCATTTAAACAAATAAATAAATAAACGCTGCATCAGGTGTGCTGTGAAGGGCATTGTGTAAATGTAGCCGGCCAAACTGAATAATGATCACCCAATGGCGGTTTGTTTGACTGTGTGCCTGTGCGGTTTCAATTAGCCGTCAGAAAACACTTCATTAAGTCCTTAATGGACTTTTATTATGTTGAGAATTTGACACGAGACTCGTGTCGGGGGATATTTTCTTCCAGCCGTCATTCAGACCAAGGCCTCAGCCCTAATCTGTTGGTCTGTTGTGTTTCTGCCGTGTGGGGAAAAATAAATAACTAGACGTAAAATATCGAGGGAACCCAGTCATCTTTGCCCAGCGATCTGTTAAGCATTCAGCGTTCGGAGAGATAGTGGTGGAGGGGGAAATAAGGCCTCCGTCCAATATGTTTCCCCGCATTAGGCCCACAATCTCCTCGAACGTTTAACAGTAAACCCCCCCCCCCCCCCCCCCCCCCCCCCCCCACCACCACCACCACCACCAACCCTGCAACCTTCCATCTCGCTCCATCTCTATTCCCAAGGACGATAAAAAACATTTATTTCCACCAACGAGAACATTAGCTCCTAATGCAATGTTAAGGCTGTGGTTGACTGGTTACTTTGGGGTGGGACTCATCGGATGGGGAATATCTTTTTTTCATTTGGTTCACTCTAGGGTTCATACTCTAATTTCAACCATTCGCTCATGAGCTGACCAATTCACAATTGCGTATTAGGATCAGTTAATTTTCGATTTCCAAAGGGCGTTATCAACTCCTGCGGACCAAAATGCCTCTGGACATGATTGGATGAACCTGCAACCAATCAGAGCAACGAAACGTGTGACACACATCAGCGGCAGCCATCTTGGTTGTTAATGAACATGCCTCAATGAAGTTCTGCTGGAAATGTGTTTGAAACGGAGGGGGGCCAGAAGAATATGCCAGAGCAAATAAAACATGAGCTCACAGATTCATCTGGTTCCCAGGCTAGATATGCCCCCTTGCCCCACCTAAATTGTGCCAATGTCCAGACTCAAAAATGAAATGTGTTAGCTCTTATGACTCATGCTTAAACCACATTGTTTATCTAAAAACCATGTTGTTATATCTATTCTTTGATTTAATCTTTCGTGTTTTCGTAATATGTTTACAATATTTGGCAAAATATATCAAGATGTCAAGATATGCTGATCCTTTTCTGCATACACCCACATCTAATCAAATGGAAAGAATAGTTGACAAGGCCACATAATTCCCATTTCTCAATATCAATGTTTATATATTTTACTTATGTGACCAACAATTATTTCATGTACAATATTATCGCCCTTAGCAATCACTGTTACTAACTAGGTACATAATATAGTTCATTGTCATCTTTGTAACATTTGTTACAAAAAAGGAATAGACTTTTAATCAAGAAACCTATGAGGATGTCAAATTAGTGAGAATTGTTTCATTTTTTCATTTTCATTTTTCTTAGAAAATGTGTAAATGAGCTGAAACACTCGACTCTATACTAGATCCATCTGTTTTGCTTCCTGAATCTCATTACATCCTATTACGTAATTATGCTAACATGAACCATACCAAGCTAATGATGTCATTTAGAAGACATTTCATTTTGTTCCGGTCTCTCTATTTTATTTTCCGCAGAAGATATACATCCTTGATTCATAATTACACTGATTATGATCAGTGTATGATATGCTAAAGTTGTGTTGTGTGAAAATTTTATTTTTTTCTTGCTAACGTGTAACCAAATGTACGTCGGTCACTGCGGTCATTGTACATTCATGGATGAAGGTACTTTGATAATGGTTTGTACAGACGGCAAGTGTTTAACTACACCCTTCTTATATATAACTCAATAATAAATATTTAAACAACAGCACGAAAAAATAGATATATAATTTAAAGAAATTGATATAATCTGCACTAAGTATGTTTAAGCAACAGAACAAACACGATATTTAATACAGTATAGTATGTGTCAATTTTTATACAGAGATAGGTGTGTATATATTTATATATTATATATATATATATATATATATATATATATATATATATATATATATATATATATACACACACACATGCTGCTTTCCTGCAGTTGGATAGGGTCTGAGATATCTGAAAGCAGTGACACCTCATTGCGTGACAGTGCTTTAATCAGTGGACACCATTTCATCGCCTCTGTGTTGCCAATTATCGTTCTGGCTCGAGTGTTAATCTGAAAGGGCCTGATTCCGACTCCCCCCATCGAACTCCCCTTATCCCTTCCCCCGTCCCTTGCTCAGAGTAACACTCTCCGTAGCACTCTGCACTCTCGTCTCCACAAAAAATGGTTGGATATATTGTAATACGCACGCTTTTAGAATGGAAGGATCAATAGCGCGCAGTTACTCCTCGCTCCTGTAGCACTCACTCTCACAGATCCCAGACTTCAGGGAGTGAATAATTAGCCTGCGGCCAATAGCTGCTAGCGGTACGTGTGGTGGTGGTGTTGTGAAATTTGTTGCCGTCTCATTGTCTTTATAATGCGAATACAGTGTGTCATACAAAATATGTCAAATCGTTGCGAACCTCCTCCGTCTATCTTCGATTGGCTACCATGTTGGGAAGACGAAGCAGGACCAAATACAAGTCCTATGGCCTTCCGTCTCCCCCAACGTGGGGGAGACGTTTTGAACGTTGCACATGATCGTCAACAGCTGAGGGCTTAGCTGTGAACGTTGGCGAATGTTTGGCGAATAGCCGCCTTAGTTGAATGGTCAGATAGTCTAGTCAGTGGAATAGGAGTTTGACTCCCATCAAAATGGCTCAGACTTTGATTCCCAAAGTCCCCAGTCTACCTGTAGTCATCCTTGAGCACGATGCCCTAACCACCTACCCATTAATAATATGTATGAAAATATATGTATATATTCAGTGTAAGCTGCTTTAGGGTAAATGCATATACAGAACAATAATTTTCTTAATGACGCAGCCTCACCGGCCCCAAAGAGTGTTGCCGGGTGAGGGTTGCTACGCGTGGCCTTGCAGGGTTAGCGAAATGCTAAAGCTAACCCTGATTATCCCATCCCAGTGGACTATCGTACGACCAGCCTCTCTCTCCCTCTCACTCTGCTATTTATGCAAATGTTTTGTTTTTTTTTGCAGGGAAATATAGATTAGAAGACCCCTAGTCACGAGTTGGAGACGAGTTTCAAACCCAGTCAGCGCATGTGAAGCCTGTAAGGATAGTCAAATTATGCATAACCACATGTGTGTTGAATTAATTTCAATTCATCACCTCGCACACACTCGTTCTCCGGCGTGATGCGGAAAATATGCAGCTTTTCTTTTGGACTCAGTATTCGCCCTTGATGCAGCTCAATCTGTGATCATTGGAGAAGTACAGGACTGGTGGTGGTGAGGGGGGGGGGGAATGAAATTAAAAAAACGTTAATTCATTTATTATTCAAATGAGCACCTCCGTACATCAGGGGGTATGAACAACACACGCTTCTTTATGTGGTTTACCCTTTTCCCACAAAATAATACCAAAACCAAAACAATTAAAAAAGATGATTAAATGTATATGAATAAAACATTGCCGCCGACACTTTTGTGTCCGGTAATAGCCTGTATCCAGAATGTTTGATTGACATTGTATCTGAGTAGTCCATCAGGTGCTGGCTGTTTAGCGCTCAACGACAGCAGAATATAAATTCTGTTGACACCCATAAGATGCAGCAGCACAGTGCTTTTTTTCTTTCTTTTTTTTTAACCAAATTACATGCAAATGGCAGGGAAGGAAATGCTGCATTTGAATATGCCCTACTTCCCTGTCATATACCATCAGTGTTGGCAAAAATAATAATAATAATAATAAACATGGAGAGAAAACAAAACTGGAACTCAATTAAAGGAGAAATGGTGACTTCTGGTGAACTGTTGTTGACAGCCCTATAGTTACCGGCATACCAATTGCAGACGCAGTTTGCCATACAGAGTGGTCAATGTTAACCTGCAGGAAATGAAGGCAGCCTTTTTAAGATAGCTTAAGCTTAATGCATTGAGTCTTCTGGGAGGGCTGGCCAACTTGCAATGCATGCTTGAGTACCTCATTATCCCTTTTATCCTCTACCAAAACAGCATCTTGGGAGAGGCCTTTTTCGAAATATGGCACAGAATGGGGTGATTGATTGTGATTCTGTTGACAATTCAGATCAGATTCATTTTATTCAATGCAATCTGTCAATAAATCATTTTGCAAATCGGTACAATCGCGACTTAATGTTGATGTTGTTTGCTGTGCATTTTTATACATGTACATATAGCAATTTTAGTACAAACGCTTTCAGTTACCCTCAACACTGCCATTCGTCTTAAACATTTGTATTGAATGAATTAAAACAGTAACAGCTACTGTCCTCGCTATTTTGGAAAAATACACCGCCGTCCTACTTTATATGGCACAGCAGATAGAGTTGACAACTGCTGAAGCTTTTCCACCTGCGTAGCAGAATTCATGCACACAGTGTTTACCGTGCGCAGTGTAGGTTCCCTGTAATGAGATTTCAAAATGAGCACACATAAATAAAGTACACAACAGCACATGGTAGCACGTCACACGATAGCACCCCCCCCCCCCCCCCCCCCCATTATCCTTCACCCCCCTACTGGTTTGCGATAATGTAACAATTCCCCGGCGCTTGTTTGTTCGCCATCGCATGGCGGCCGTGTGCGATGACGGAGTGGGGAGAGGGGAGGGGGGGAGGGGGGACAGGGGTGGGGTCGGTGTGAAACGGCGGGAGAGGCACTTTGTTTACTTTGCACCCTGGGCCTGGCGCGTGGGTAAGTGAGCCATCTGTGAACTTTCTCTCGCCGAGGCTGCTGGGAGATTAGGGCCAAGTAGGCCGGCGCCGACGCTGAAGCCTCAGCTGTCTGGCCCTTTGGCACGCGTTCGGTTGGAGCACGGCCCCTGCTGAGCACCCCCCCCCCCTCCCACCCTCTTCCGGCTCTTATTAAAGTCAACAAGGGCCGCGTTGGAGCAGGTGTGGACGTGGCCTGGCCAGGTGGAAGATATAATATGCATTTGTTTGGTTGTGATAAAAAATCACTTGAGCAGACAATCTGGTGCCGTGGGAATACGTCTGTTTGGTTAGGGTTTCTTTTGCTTTTGCTTTTCTTTACTTACGTGTGATTTTAGTACATTTTTGGTTGTTTGTGCGTTTTCAATTTGATCTGGCGGTTTGTACCTCCTGTATTTATTTTTTAAATCTTTTGTATCCAATTTTTGTAACACAAAAAATCGTGTTTTTTCGAACATAGGGCAATCTTCTTTTCATATGAAATACAAAAAAAATCTGTTCTCACAGAGGCTTCATGGACTTAAAACAAGCTGATGGAGGCCTTTAAGGTCATGTTGCATACAGTATCAAAGCTAATAATATCATCTGGGTTGTTTTTCCCAAGCACTTTATTCCTAATTAAGCTAAAGATGGGCTGCTCTGTTAAAACACAATCTTGATCAATGTTGGATTCTTTGTTATTTCATCTCGGCTTTTTCATCATTACGAATTCATAAATAGAATCATCAAATCGGTGGCACAGCGCCAATTAACAACACAAAAAATACGCCCAATACATAATATACATTTCAGTAAATATGTGACTGTATTGTGATCATAGCAAATATGACGTCCAATGAAGAAAACTGAAGTAGTCTTAGTCACACAAACACCTAATGCTAATCCTAATGATCCCCAGATACAAACTCCTCTCTCCCACAACAAAACCTCCCAACACAAACCTGTGGCACTTTTCTCAAGGATTAATCTCCGTCGCCAACCCACCCACCCACACACACACACACACAAACACACACATGTTGTTTGCATCAATACAAACCCTGTCAGAAAGATGTCGTTCATTCGTTCTTTCTGTCTTTCTTTCCCAGGGTAGTTACAACACATGATGCATTTGAAATACAATAGCTTGTCATTGGGAGGGAGGGAAAAAAATAATGGAGGGGAGGAAAAAAAACACATTCTGCCATAGCTGTCAGCTTCGATGCTTTCTGCCAGGCATCTTGTACTGCCTGAGTCCTTCAACGCTGCTGGCGAAACAACATGGCTACCTGGGTAGTGTACCCACCACAACTGCGTGCAGTCTGACAGTAAAATAATTGCAGGGGGTTTTGGGGAGGGAGCATGCGTGCGTGTGTGTGTGTGTGTGTGTGTGTTAGTGTGTCTTATAGGGCTTCATGTGTGGAGCTATAGGTGGGTGATGGCTTGTTTCAAAGCTTTTACACAACACCGTCTCCCCTTTGTTGATGGGAGAACATCCATAATACACGTCCATAGGACATAAATATACTGCGTGACACCGCACACGGCATGGCTATTATTACAATAATAACCGGTGGCTCCACTGATGTTGTTGTTGTTATTTTGGTTTTGTTTTGCGGTGTAATGAGAGCTCCTAAAACAGAATCAATATGAGGTAATGTGCTCGTTACTTTGTGTGTGTGTGTGTGTGTGTGTGTGTGTGTGTGTGTGTCTGTGTGTGTGTGTGTGTGTGTGTCTGTGTATGTGTGTGTGTGTGTGTGTGTGTGCGTGCGCGGCTGTGTTATGGGGAACAGTAATGAAAAGGCGTGTCACATTAGAATTCGAATGAAATGGCCACGTTGCGTGTGCATCAAGGTGTGTGTTGTGTTTGCAGTGTTTTCGCCAGTATTGGTCAGATGAACAGCGCGTGTTAGGATGACGGATAGCCCTGCCCTGCCATCGCAGTATGAATGCGGACGGCTGAGCCCTGAACAGACCTTGAAAGGCTATGATGACGGAGCACCACCTCGAAGCAGCTCAGTCAATTACACCTCAATCGATTGATCGATCGGGGTCGATCGATTGACGGATGCGACGATGGATTGACTGACAGACGAATGCGACGCTTGATTGACTGGTCATTTGACCAATTAACCGAATGATTGATTGTTATTCCAAATGACTGGTGGACCACTAATTGTCCACTGGATTGGCTTGCTGGATTAATTGGTTGACTAATCAGCACGTGGATTTGATTGAGTTGATTGATATGCCGTCTCTTCCTTTTTTTGGCGTACGGATTCGTCCTCAGGCTTTGTCTTCGGTTTAAGTACATGCGACGATGTCACCTCCTGACTCAAGTCTGTCTTTTGTCTGGGGATGGGTGGGGGGGTGGGGTGGGTGGTGGGGGGGGGGGGGGGGGGGGAGAGACGTGGCACTCGTGCATTATTCAAATCCAACACAGCATGCACTCCACTGCTCTGACATGGAGTGAATGTTTGTGTTTTGTTGGCTCCAGCCAGATAGAGCCCGGCGTGCTTTTCACAGAATGCCGCTGGCAGTCGCTCACACTCTGGATTCACGCTGGAATTAGTGTGACTAATCTGAGGAAGGAGACGGAAGCGGGCATTCATGTTCACTGCAATTGCCGAGGCCTTTTCTTTTGGTGGAGACCTGCTTGTTGCCTTCCACACAGCGTGACACATCCAACAGCATCCAGGCTTCCACGCGCGCTCTCCTCCGCAAATACAGGCTTAAACAAATCCAGTATTTAGCAGTTCAACGTTTCAATTCTCCATCTGATGTAAGACTGTATTTGTGCAGGGATATGGATTTGAATGTTCTTGTGTGTGTGAGTGTGTGGGTGTGTTGGTGTTGGTGGGGGGGTGGGGGGGTTCAATGTTCACTGCTGACATTCTTTGATGTAGACCGCGTGACGCTATTGAAAACGGCGTCTATTCAGCGCACCGTGGTGTAGAATCACAGCAAAGCCTAGTGCCTATCACGCTTACCGCGGTCGCCGGCGGCGTTCCACGAGTACGGTCGAGACTGTGAACTTTGCCGAGTCAGACAATACAATGTCGTCATTTCACCGGCGCTCTTCACCCACAGACACTCACGGTGAGTTGAGACACATGGCATTCGGGAGCAGGGTATAGGGGGTCAGGTCGTCTTGCACAAGGACGCCTACAGGCAGACTGCAGAACCTGGGGATGGAACCCAGAACATTTCAGCGGGGGGGGGAGTCAAACACCCCAGCCACATCATTGTTCTGCTCACTTGCCAATATTTCCAGTGAAGTATGACCTCACAGACATCATTGCACATCACTCCCTGAACAAGTACTTGATTCTGTATAGCATGTAATGTAGATTGTAATGGAATAATTTAATGCACTCTTTCGTTCTGATGAGTTGGGCAAAAACTGTTGACTGTTAAAGTTTTACAATAAAGCAGCTTTTCTTAAATCAAGTAAGTCTAGTTCTTCAAACAAGATGATCCATCTTTCACAAATAACAAAGAAGCTTAAAAACGTTATGAGGTGTCAAAAAAGCTTGTTTCATCTGAGATACAACTCAAAACAAGATGTTTTCAAGACTCTCACTTAACAAGTTATTAAAGATGCATCTTCTAAAAACAAGTCCCTATATCGCACTGAAATATTACTTGTTAGGTGATTGTATATTATATTAAGTGTTATAACATATTTTGACTAGAAATTAGACAAATACACTTGGTAAGATTTAGCTTTTTTGCAGTGTTGGTTACTCATCCGATATAGGTTAGCAGAAGGAATAAGAGTGGCAAAATTAAAATCCTGATTATAATAATGAATAGTTTGACTGAGCACTATCCTGAACAGGGGAAGGTGGATATAATAAACGTGTGGATGACCAACACCCCATTACGAGTGTTAGGTCTGATGAATGGAGCCTATCTTCCGTCAAGGACTTGAGTGAAAAAAAAGCTAAAGAGAAATGCTGCAAACACACTGAGATTATTTGCTGATTAAGTGATTTCAAACGTGTTAAAATTACATTTGCATAATTCATGAAGCAAAAGGTAATAATTTCCTAGAGATAATATTATATATATATATATGCATACATTTGTGCAACGGCTTGATTTGAAAGTTGCATAATACCTTTTCTATATTTAACATGAAGTGGGATATTTCAACTGTACTATATGAATTTATGAAAAACACTTGAGCATGAAAGGAAATGCCCAAGCATGAAACATACCGAGTGTGTGTGATTGTGTGTGCATGTGTGTCTATCGTTGTATATGTGTATATGTTCTTTTGTGTAAGTGTATGCGTGTGACAGAGAAGAAAAAACGTCTGTTTGTCTGTGTGTGTGTGTGTATGTGTGTGTGCATGTCGATGTGTTGCTTGTGTTATTGTGTCAATCTTGTGTACTAGAAAGAGTGTGTTTGTTGTGGCGTTACATTGATATTTGATCCTTGAGTATGCATGTCCCAGTCTGTGTGTGTCTGTGTGTGCTACTTGTGTTATTGTGATATCATTGTGGACTAGAGTGTGAATGTCTCAGTGTGTGTGTGTGTGTGTGTGTGTGTGTCTCTCTCAGTCTCTGTGTGTGCTACTTGTGTCATTGTGATATCCTTGTGCACCAGAGTGTGGGTGTCTGTGTGTGTGTGTTTCTCAGTCTGTGTGTGTGTGTGTGTGTGTGTGTGTGTGTCTCTCTCTCAGTATATGTGTGTGTGTGTGTGTTTGTGTTTGTGTCTCTCTCAGTTTGTGTGTGTGTTTGTAATAGCATCTCGGCCCACCATTTGATTTGGTGCAGATACCGCACCATCTTGTCGAAGAGGTTCCCCAATCATATTTCTTATGTGTTCCCTTTCAAATAGGTGCTGAAAGCAGAGCAGTGATTATCTCTATCAGCTGCCTCCTCTCCTCACACACACACACACACATGCACACATTTTCACTCTGTATTATAATGGAAAAACACCAAAGGGTCTCTCATGATAATCCCACAACCACGACACAGTTAAATTGGTGATTGACAACCTGGTTTTTATCTTTGGTTGTTGTTGCTGTTTTGCTTCAATTTTAATCTGTTTAAATGACGTAACAACATCATTCTGTTTGTGTTTTTCTACAATTTTTATCTATTTAACCTACTACAACGACATGAATGTGTTTTTTATTTTATTTCCGATATCAACCATGAAATATTCAAAATCAAAATAATATTTGTTAACTTTTAGAATTCGGTCCATGGACGATACAGACATAATTATAATATTTTATTTCAAATTGATCAAATAAATTATAAACCATTACAAAAAAAATACAACCACTTACGTAATATTTGCCCAGCTGGCAGCAGATGGAATCACACCACTGAGAAACAAGAGGCAGTCATGGTTAACAACCTAACTAAGATGCCATCCTAATTTATTTACTCACGAACAAAGGCAGTCAACGACATGGGAAGACGCAGGAAGTAAACAAACCAACCAACATTAGCTTCCTGTCTGGTCACAAAGATGTCTACAGGTAGGATGGGGTTCAAACCCAGGGCCTTTTGGCTGGGGACGGTTGTGCCATCCTGTCCCCTAACTAATTATTGCGTTCGCTGGTTACAACAGCTCACCTTGTGAACTTGTCCTGTTGCGTTTAGTTTTCTATGTTTAAAATCTCACGTTCAATACTCGCCAACTAATCCAGGAGAGGGAGATTAAAACTGCACCTTTTTTTTGTACACTAGAACGGGTTTAGCTGACGAATATTATTACCAAGCTTGATTTTTTTATTTTATTCACAGCTTATATGGCTAGACAAATCCTTAGGGCGCTCCACAAAAACACAGTATGTGGACCAAATCTTAATCCACGGGAGAAAGTAGTGCACATTAGAATTAGCATATATATTGTGTGTGTGCGTTATCATTATTGTGTGTCGGAAAAAGCAGACGAAGACATTGTCAATGATTTAGTAGGCAATAGCTTTTCTAGTTGGGGTCATGAAATTTAAAAATATATATACATTACATTGTATATGTATATTGTATTTGTTGTACTTTATATGCATTTGAATGTTTATTGTACAGTGATTATTATTCCCAAGCGTTATTAAGAAAATGGGTTAAAAAGTGAAAGTGTAAATGGGAATCAACACATTATTGTGTAGGGGTTCAACGTCAAGAAAGATGGGGTCATGGATATATTACCGCCTCATTTCAGCTGAATCCTTATGATGCAATGAAAAATAAGCAGCCCTTTTTTATACCGTAGCATCATCTAGTTTTATATGAAAAATACTGTGTGTATGTGCATGTGTGTATCATACATGGTGTTTATTATGTATTATATTAACTTTGTATTAAAGTGAAAGTGAATATTTCGCCTTTGCTGAAATTAAATTCTGCTTCATTTCAAAGCAGATCAAGACAGTAGTGTAGTAATCAAATTCTGTCCATAAAGTCAATGATGAGCCCAAGGCCAAAAAATTATGATACAAATAATATAAATGGTATTTTTTTCAGGAATAGTGTATTTTGTTGTTTTGTGAGAATGTATTTTTCAGCCCGGAGAGGGATGTGGCAAACTAGAGCAACACAGATTGACATTTTAAATGTTAGACTTTTTTTTTGTGCTGTTGGCCTGTAATTATTATTTTTTATTTCCTGAAAGCTAAATAGAGATTCATGAAGCCGTCACGAAGAACACCTTTCGACACTGTAATAACACTGATTCTTATTAGAAAAATACACATTT
>JACYXH010000076.1:75000-140000 GCA_026745465.1 Lota lota | reverse complement strand
TGTCCTCCGCTTACCCTGTAGTATCCTAGAGCAAGATGCCCTAACCCCCACCTCCTTCTTAATGACATCTGAATTCATTGTAAGTGGCTTTGGATAAAAGCCTCTGCTAAATGACTTAATAGTAACTTAAGTCATCACTTAATCATCAGTAAGCCCAGTCACTACTGGGCTTACTGATGAGCTGATGGAATCGCTTGTGCTTTACGAATCTATGTTCACAGGGGCAATGTTCGTCTCAAATGACACATTAAACAATCCACATGATTTGCCTTCAGTTTAAATTTTTTGCCCTTGTTTATATGTACTTATGTATAACTGTGTCCATTCTACGCTAATAAAGGTCCGCATTGTATGCCAACCAGAAAGGTATAGCCTAAAAGTCTTCTTCCTGTTCTGCTTCGTCATACTTCCTGGAGCTATTTTCGGGAAGGTATGAGTCAGCGGATATGATGGGTAAACACAGAGAAAAAATAACATAACCGCAAACAAATCTCTTGTTTACCGGGGCTCCTGGGTATCGTGGCCATGCTGACGGCAGCTGCCTCAACCCCTTAGCCCAGTGTCCCAGTGACGGATGGCCCCCATATTAAACACACCCAGAAACTTTTTTTTGTAGGCGAGCTAGAGCTCAACTCTAAACCAAGAAAGACAGAAGGTTTAAAAAAAAAAAAAAGTACTTATTTGGGGGGCGTGGGCTAAATGTCTTCACCTCTTCGAAGTTAGTATCCGTGTCGAATGTGCTGTCTTTATTAGCGGCCATTTTGTTTTCCTCCTATTTATATTTGAATGTGGACAGGAGTCTCCTCCACAACACAGCAGATAAATTGAGTCATTATGCTAATGTAGAGGAGAAGCATAATCACCCCGAGAGAATGAGTCGTTAATGAAATAATCGAGGTGGGTTTAAGTGATGAAGTTTATGTTTTTTAATTTAGTCAGGAGGCTTTTATTTTACTTTATTTATTTATATGTATAAGAAGCAGTAAAAGGGCTTGCGCTGACGTATACACCCAAGACATCAGACAATCACTGATTATGGTTTCAATCCCAACGCAAAAAAAAAAGGGAAAAGAACAAGATGGCCAATTTCTCAGAAAAGATGGAACTTAATAACAACTGTCTGAGCACTGACAGTTGGCCCCAGCCTACTGAATTAGACGGGCTAAAATATATTGTCCTGGCATAGAAATCATAAATTGCTTTTGCTGTTCCAGCGTGGAGGAAAATGATGAATATTTATTCTGGCAGCGGTTTGTTTTATATATATATATATATATATATATATATATATATATAGATATATATATAGATAGATAGATAGATAGATAAAAGAAGAACGAAGAAGAAAAAAATATGCCTGTCAATTGACTTGAATATGTATTGATGACAACTTAACCTAAGAGTTTATGTGGCTTATAAAGGAACTAACGGCAAGAACAACTGATTGAAGCAATTATGCTATCAGTTGACTCTGCTGACAGTACAGAACTAATGGACGAAAGTCTTTCCCGTTGTCGAACGGTCAGGCCATTTAAATAGCAGCATTTATTGGCGTGTAAAGTTTTGCGATGTTTAACTGAAAGTGCACAAGCGGGGATGTTCCGACCCTCGCACGATGGTTCGACGACATGATGAGACGTAAATAAATAAGTACGTATTCTGCCGTATTCTGCATATAAATAGGCATCATTAGGAGCCCACCGTGGACGGTTCTGTTGATCATCTCTACCTTTGGAGAGAAAGCAATTCTGATCCCTAATTGATTGCAAGGGGATTATCCCGGATTTATTAAATATTGAGGCATTGACTTTCACTAATGGTGATAATTAGGGGTTTATTCAAACTCAAGATGAAATTGGCATTAAATGTGCATGGAAAGTGATTCATTACAGGCGCTGGTAGTCTATTCAACAATTATGATTTCCATTACCTATCATAATTAAGTATGCTCCAACTGAATTGATGTAGTCTGGAACTCTCATTACGGCGTGATGTGGATTAACAAATATATTGGACTTTATATTGAAACATCTTGACATGCCGTGAGTGCAGAATAATCACCCATCAGCCAGGGTAAGTGATCAATCAATTCCTTGGCCTTATCTTCAAGCCTCAGTCCTGCATTGTTTCTCGCAAGCCCATCAATTAAAAACGACATGTGAATAGATCAAAACCGGTGGATTTTTATTTTTATTCTTTCGTTCTATATTTCTATTATAACAACACCCGATGGGATTTGAAGGACTTGAAATATAATTAAAATATGTTTAATTATAAGATAAACTCGTTGTTTTTGGAAACATATTTTCTATAGTACAGAATCGTGTAGTATATAGGGTGTTGGACTCCCAAAAGAAAGGTACTGGGTTCGATCCCCAATGTCCAAAACCTACAATACGGGCATACGCCCTTGCTAAATGACTAAATCGAATAGTATAACAAACAAAAAAAGCATCCAGAGGACAAATTGAAGCTCGGAGAAACCACTGAACATTGAGTATTTGCATGTTAGATCTCATGGACGGTGCAGACACCCAATGAATGCATTGAACGGATAGGGTGCATCCCGCTCACCAAATGAATCAAACTCTGTTTCGATTCAGAATGAAAGACCAATCGAACACACACCACGCATTGATCACACACACACACACATACACACACACCTGTGCTTGGCAAGGTCGAGGGGGAGCACAAACAAGGCAAAAGATAATCATTTGAGCAGCTCCTCGTGAACTGTTAGAAAAAGACTTTGACGGGGACAGAGTTCCTGGGGAAACAGCCGGTGGTGCCACCATCACAACAATACAGAGAGGGAGAGATGGAGCCAAAAGATAGAGACAAGTGAGAGAGAGAGAGACAGAGAATAGAGAGAAAGAAAGAGAGATACAGGCAGAGAGAGAGAGAGAGAGAGAGAGAGAGAGAGAGAGAGAGAGAGAGAGAGAGAGAGAGAGAGAGAGAGAGAGAGAGAGAGAGAGAGAGAGAGAGAGAGAGAGAGAGAGAGAGAGAGAGAGAGAGAGAGAGAGAGAGAGAGAGAGCCTAGGGCCAGCCAAACTCGAGTGCTACGCAATGCTGCTGGTCTGTGATTGGTGATTAGCAAGTGTTTTTGTCCCCCACCACAGACCCCGGTAATGGGAAATCACACAACAATGAGCCACGGAGGAGAAGGAGGTGATGGGGTGGGATGGAGAGGGAGGAGGAGGACGATGAGGAGCGAGGAGGTTGAGCTGTGGCCGGAAAGTTGTCGAGACAAGGCCCCCCCGAGTTTAATTGCCTTTGGATAATCTTATTGTCTGGTGTAAGTGCAAGGGGATGACGACTGCCTGCTCTATGGCTTCACACACCCGGAGCTGACTGTCTTTCTGAAGCGCGGATGGGTTTGGAAACGGCTTTCATCGATGAGAGAAGAGCCGAAGACATTTGGGGTTTGGACCGGTTAGCAAAATGGCCCCCGTCTGAGCCTCTGTCTGAATGCAGCTATATGAATGGATCGGTTGAGGAAACGTACACAATACATAGCTACCTAGTATATGTAACTCTATATGTGTGTGCTTGTTGCTGACTGCAGTTCTGCACGGGAACGCGATCCGATCACATATTCACTCAGATCAGATAATCACTTAAAAGTACAAGCAAAAACGCTCCCGAAATAGATTGCGATCGGAGAGATGAATTGTCAGCGGCATGGTTCACTAGAGTGTAGACATGGATCTCACTGTCAGGCAACATGCCTCATTGGAGCAGTGTCATACAATAAAATGAAGGCTTTTTCACTTTCAGGCAGAGAGAAAGCCAATCTGATTGGCAATCTGAAAGTGTCATCCAGTGTTTCCCCTATTATTTATTCCAGCAGAGGTGTGTGTGTGAGGTGCACTATGTGTGGGTGAACCTTGCTGATGTTTGCGTGCACAGTGCTGATGTGTGCAGGGCCTTAGAGGTTTTAGTGTGATCAATGATTGCAGTAGGGCTCTGGTGCATTCCGACAGAAATGGTCTCATACAATGACCATATAACATAACAAGAAAAAGCACGCAAACGCACTTGTGTGCGAGCCAAATGTATTTGGTATTAACGTTAGCCAAATACAGTTTTCAATCTTCAATTTGTAGCCATCCCATTGTCTGGGTTTCATAATACTATTATTGCTGTTCTACAATTAGATATGTAGGCTACGTTCTATAATGAAGTACTTTTTCTGTTTATGCTTCCTACGTTTAATCCAAAACGGTTCATGAGCCACTGCTTGGTGCATGTAGGGGAAACACTGTCATCGTTCATCAGTTCAGTTTTATGTGGCTGAAGTGGTAGACTCTGAGGAAGTCAAATATAGCTTCTTGTTGTCTTAGTTACAGAGTGAAATTAAGGAAATAAACTATGTGGAAAATAGTATTGTTTTCCCATCGACTTTAGTGTGATGCATGCTAGATTTTACAATAGGAATTAAGGTAGGCAGATGTTTCATTAAAGAAAGCCTTTTATTTAGTTTGGTTATAAAAAGTCAGGAATAATAACACGATGTATATTTCTTCTCTTCTTTTAAGGGTGATATTTATTTAAAAATAGTCATGTTGAGCTCTACTGGTAGAGCATAGTGCTAATGCTAGGAGTTATTAAGAATCTCCCACTGGGGCCACCCGTGTTAAGAAATGTATGACCTCAAGGTATTGTCAGGCCTTTTGGATAATTGTCTAATAAGGCCATATAATATGATTATTAAATTAACTGGCCATACCAGCTCTGTTCCAGGAAATTAGAGCAATGTTCAGACAATATGAACAACACATTCAAATAACAAGACAATATGACTGGATGGTCATTCCTGACTATCCACTCCTTCCTGTTTATGTGTCCAAGGTGATACAACCACGGTTAAAACAACACGCATAGGCCGTAGAACAGGAAATACAACATCTAGATGAGCATCCGCTGTAATAGTTGCTGACCATTGAGAAGCGATTGACGGATACCCTCTAAGCTGAGTCAGGATCTAAGTGACAAGTCCGAATTATTATCCTTACTGCTTTATGAAACGCTACTGTTTTCTGCAACCACTTCTGCTAGGTCAACAACATGTTAATCAAAGAAATATGCTCCTGGATTTTGCCTCCAAACTAAAATGTTTGTGTTTGTTTATCAGAAGGCTCTCCAGATAAAAAGATCTGGGCATACCTTTACAGATACCGCAATCGTTCAGTTGGTTGGATAAATAACGTATTAAAGCATCACCTTGAGAGGTAGAATCATTATTTCTGTCTACTTGTGTGTATTTTTAAATGTTTGTTTTTGTTTGTATTGTATTTTTGGCTGAATGGTTACTATCTAGTAGCTTTTATCCAAAGCAACTTACCGTGAATTTTGGTTTTAGATACTTGTAATTATCCAGCAGGTAAGGCATTTAGGCATCTTGATCAAAGATGCCTACCACTAAACTTTGGACATTGGGGTTGGAAAACAGTTCTAGACTACATTCGTAAAATAGCTTTATGTGGATGATGGCTGGTGTGAACAGCCTCACCTGGCCCGAGTCAGACTGGTAGGACTCTGGGGCTGGGTGAGGCTGCACACCTGTTGTGCATTGAGAAATCAATGTGCAACAGGTTAAACCAGCCATCACCGCACACACTCGAGGGGAGATCTCCTGCGTGGCAGCATATGACACCTCCTGCGCTGTATCACTATACTCAACCGCTGCGATAAACCGGTTTGAACATCACCACCCTGCGTCCTTGGTCTGGAGGAGCCCAATAAAAGGTGGAGTGTGGCAGCCACCTAGGTGGCGTGTAGCAACCGACTTTGTTACAACCGTGTAAATCGAATCCAGGCAGGTTAGTGAAGTGGATGTGTTTGCCTCCCTTCCAATACTGAGTGCAATTACCTTGTCCACAGTCTATCTGAAGGCATCTTTGAGAAGGATGCAGAAGGTGATTCCACTGTAAACCGTTTTGGATAAAAGTCGTAAATAGTTAACCACATGTACAGTGTGTATGCGTCTTCATTGCACATTTGGCCCATGGTTTGAAACAATATGCCATGAGGCCATAGAACAGAGAAAATGGTATCTGTTGCCATTTAGTCCAAATTTCTTCTCTGATTAGTTCATAAAATCATAGGACAAATAAGAAGTCAGTACAGTTGGTAAATTAATTTTGTCTTGCTAAGTGAACATCTTTTTTTGATGGATGAATACTGTTCCATGGCTGTAACCTTATCAGTGTTTTCCCTGTGAGGTTGCTGTGTATCTTCACGGTCACACACCTTAAGCTTCAATTAATAGAAGAGCTTTTAATACATAACACATTCTGAATCGGAACACATTCTGAATCGGAACTTCTGAATTGGAACGGATTCTGAATTGGAATACTTTCATGAGCATGCACAAAATGTTAAAAGAAAAATATTCCAACAGGACCTACCACCTGCCTACTGTGTTGGAGATAAGATATGCACACATATATATCTACATATACATATATATATATATATATATATATATATATATATATATATATACACACTTGTGAGGTTTTTTTTACGTGTCCACATCACTTTCACCCAAAGCCTAGTTATGGTACTTCTCTGCAATTGTGAGTGTGTGCAAGGAAGAGAGGTCCTGTACAATCTGTCAGATGGTGTAGCAGCGGCCCACCAATTACAGCACCCAACCCAGCAGTAAGGCGAGGGTGGGGAGCGGGGGGCTGTCTCCACTGCGCTGACCCCCCTCTCCCCCCCACAGCCACCACGTCTCGACTCATCCAGCATTACCCCGGCTCCTGTCACTGTTTCATATATCCGGTGCCAAAAAGGACAAGCATAGAAAAAAAGAGGTAAAGTGAGAGAAAGTCAGAGAAAGAGAGACCGAGAAAGAGAGAGAGAGTAGAGTGTGTGTGTGTGGGGGGGATTAGGGCGAGAGGAGGAATGAGATGGTGGGGGGGTGGGGGGGGGGGGGAGCTATAATTCCCAATCATCCCAATCAAAAGGAGGCAAGAGAGCGAAAACCGAAGCGCAGCAGTTGGATGGGACAGGACACCGCCGGGTTGGTTCCGTTCATTACGGACAACACCCTAACCATTTCCCTGGGACTCTGTCCCCGAGGATGGCAGGAGGCGATTGGCTGACAGCAATGCTCACCCAGTGTGCAGTGAGCAGGTGCCTCATAAGTTCAGAAAGTTGGGAGTTCTCTGTGCACCCACTTGCTGGTGGACCCTGTGTGTGTGTGTGTGTGTGTGTGTGTGTGTGTGTGTGTGTGTGTGTGTGTGTGTGTGTGTGTGTGTGTGTGTGTGTGTGTGTGTGTGTGTGTGTGTGTGTGTGTGTGTGTGTGTGTGTGTGAGACGTGTGTGTGTGTGTGACGTGTGTGTGTGTGTGTGACGTGAGTGTGTGTTTCACTGCAGTCACTGCCACAGTTTCTTCTGCTGGTTTATCACCGACTCTTTCCATCCTACCGAGACGAGAGAGAGAGAGAGAGAGAGAGAGAGAGAGAGAGAGAGAGAGAGAGAGAGAGAGAGAGAGAGAGAGAGAGAGAGAGAGAGAGAGAGAGAGAGAGAGAGAGAGAGAGAGAGAGAGAGAGAGAGAGAGAGAGAGAGAGAGAGAGAGAGAGAGAATTAAATCAGAAAGACAGGCAGTTGCACTTGTATAACTATGGGATCCTGCTCACTTGCAGAGAGAAACAGGAGCTAATAGGAGTAGCGCTGGGTTTGTCAGTTAAAGCGAGAATGAATACTTTTTTTGTGGATGTGCAAGACTTAGAGGTCTACATCGCTGACATTTCAAAAAAAAAAAAAAAGAAGGCAGCCATTTTCTTGGTGGAGGGGCATCATGTCAGAATTGGGAATAGGATTTACTAGTTAAACAGGAGCCGAGCCTGTGACATTAACTTCCCCTTCAAGTCAAAACAGTTTAAACGTGGTTGGAACTGGACATACTTTTAGAGAAGTGCTAATGAAGTGTCTGTCGGTTTGATAGGCATCTAGGCTTGTGTAGTCTACCTTGTCTCAATGGTGGGATGCAGTGACAGTTTAATTATTTCTGTTTGATACTGCGACACATTTCTCGTTGTTTCTTTTATCAGTGGAAACATTATCACTTCACAATTGAGTTAGTGTGTTGTGAGGGAAACATCACATTTTCCTCTTCGTCTCCAAGATGTTCAGGTGTCCATAACAAAGGCTCATTGTGTATTTGATCACACAACACACGAGATGTCCCTGGAAAATGAATGGGTAGTAACCCCATAATTAAACTCTCCCTCCTCAGCAAAGTGTGCCAATTTTAAACATGTCACACTTCCTGGTATGCTAGAAAGTAAACAAATTGGCAGACTGGGTGAAATGTTTGATTATAAGGAATTCATATTGAGTCCAATGTGAGCATTTTCTTTTTACAATACAATTTTTATGTGAAACCTTGGGACGATTGTATAAGTACAACAGTAAATGGAGGGATGTGTGCGAGAATCTGAGTTATTCACATGGTCTGTGATTACTAGCAAATCAATGTCCTGTGGTTTCCCTGAGTCAATGATGTGTCTCAATTAGTCGGCTAATTGTCTTCTGCCAGCCCCAGCATATCAGGACTGTAAAGAGAGCGTCGTAATTGTGTTATTTGTGCGGAAAAAGCCGTGCTTGGAGTCTATACAATCAGCTACTTCCGTTTTGTCCCTAACTCTGTTGGAGGAACTTTAATGTTTAGCAGATTCACCAGATGCTTTAATCCAAAGCGACGTCATGGCGATGGTGACTCAGGGGTAAGCGTTTGGGGCATCTTGCTCAGCAATGTAGACCGTGGACATTGGGGTTTGAACCCAGGCAATGTTGGCATGGAGTCAAACACCCACACCACTTGGCAGTCCTTAAAGACGAGATATCCTTTTTCTATTGACTATTTAGTCATTTAGCAGACGCTATTATTAATGTTTTGGAGTGAATGAACCCTGATTCTATCTCCAGCAACTTCTCCCACCAATGCTGTTTGAATAAACTCATTCCACCACAACATTTGATGCAAGTGTGCGACGTACCGAGGCCACAGTTGGGTTTCTTGTGAGTGGTATGTTGTCAGTTCTCGGTTCCAGGAGCTGTAGGAGTCATTTGAGTCCTCCCGTATCAACCTGTATCGAGCTGTCATGCTGGATGAGACATTTATGGATTTGTGAAACTATGAGATTCCCAGTGACGGTCTGTGATCCTGTTTTGTTTTAATGCACCAATAGGAATGGAGCGATTGAGATGGGGCCAAGGACCATTTTCAAACTGTTACCATTTTGGATCAGCTTGGACTTGAATTTGGGTGGTCAATATCTTTCAACATAAATAGCTGGTGAACAACTACTCCACTGGGCTATAGCTGTTTACTGCATCAGGGAGCAGAAATTGGATTAAAACTAACTCGGATACAGTATTCCTAAATTATAGCAGAGTTTCTGGGGGGAGAGAGCACAGAGCCTGGCATGATGGAAACCAACAACTGCAAGAGGTGGAGTTACACCTTGTTCCCTGTTAAGTTTCTACCAAACATAACTCATTTGCGCAAGCTTTCAGAAGTTTCTTTTTTAATACGTGTTTTATATACAATGGCCCGTAACATACATGTAACAATGGACATTTTTGTTACAGTTTACCACTGCTGGCCCTGTTTGTATTAGCCAATTACATGCCTACAGATCCCCGCCTCCAGCAACTGATTGGTGGAAACAAATATGAAGTAAAAGAAAGTGACACCGAGATCGTCTGCCATTGGACTTTGGATATTAATCTAGAGACTGGATTAAAACGAATGAAAAAAATGAAAGCGGTTGGATTGCAACCCGATGTTGTATCTGAATTGAACCACTGTCATGAGACTCCCCATTCTGTGCGATTCTTTATTTCTGTTTCAAGAATTAACTTTTTGACACTGATTAAAAATTCGAGGATCCTTGTCAGCAATGCTGTGCTTTCATGAATTATGAATGTCAGTTCATCCGTCTCGGTATAGAAGCAGGTTAACAAATGCATGATGCATAGGTAGGTGTGCTGATGCCGTGCCGCACATGAAAGCATTTCAAAACACCGACCGTTTTCAGCTTGATGGAACTTGGAGAAAAATGTGATACAGGTTTCTTTAGAGAGAGCTTACGCATCCAAATGGGTGAAGTCTCACCATTGGTTGAGGTTGTTTTCATGCTTGCCAGACAAGACTATGAGGAATACAAGGTGCCACAATGTGAACTTGTGTGCAACTATGAAGCATCACTCTTTCTTTCTTTCTTTCTTTCTTTTCTTTTCTCTCTCTCTCTCTCTCTCTCTCTCTCTCTCTTCTCCCCCCCCAACTCTCAGCAGGTGTCATTCTGTTCAACTTGATAGGTCAGGCCAACTGTTGCCCCGGGCAACTGATGCAAATGCAATAAACCAATACGGCGTGCTCAGTTCATTCATATATCTTTTTTACATATGTGAATTCTCGCGCTGGTATTAAAAATATGGGTATATTGTGTGAATACTGAGTTTGATATGTTTTCATGCTTTTAATTGTAACGTGGCACAGTATTTGCCCCCAGGTGTAATCAAGTAATCTACTCTCCAGCCAAACAGATGTCTGTCAACACATGCCAGTAAGCCAATTGCGATTAATTATGTTTTGCACCACCCTAGCTCCATTGCCCTGACAGTTATTTGTGTAACAGTGTACACGGAGATGTCAGTCACATCACTCTTAATACTGTTTTACTCATTTAGCCTGAGCTTTTAGCCAAATATAATTCATATACAGATATTTGGAGGGTCATTGAGGGGTACACTGTGTCATAATGGAACACACTAAAGGGACAATACCACGATAGACCCCCAACCACCACGCAGCCAAATTGGTGATTGAGTTTTCATCTGTTTGAATAACAAGAACATCCTCGTTCAGTTTTTTCCTTAATGTCAATATCAACCATGAAAGATATCAATGTCAATAATTAAATTACACTTGTTCACTTTTACAGGTTGACCAATGGACAACAACGAGGTAATGTACACATACACACACACACACACACACACACATTTTTTATATATTTTACTTGGGTCACACTGAAGTGCCAATCTTGTTGGTTTCCGGGCATTTTTCCCCAAAACATCTTGAAAAAGCCAAACTGCCTCTCAGACGATTCTGTTTGTGTGGTCGTGGTTCTCCGGCCCTGATTGCTCTGAGATTATTTTGAAACTGAGAAGCTGGACTTTATAAAGACTCTGTTCTGGAAATAAGATATATGATGGACAGGCGAGGCAGACTGACATGGAGCCCCGGAAGGGAAGAGCAAGCCAACATTTGATTTATTTCGAACCTGAAGGACGTGTTGTATTATACCTGTACTGTTTTGTAGAGACACAATTTTACAACATATTGCATTCAACTTTTTTGTTGTTAATCTTTCAAGGTAGTTTGCTATCAGTATCACACATACAGAAAGACACACACAGACAGACAGACACACACAAAAGCTCTTACATTTCTTTGAAATAGCTATTTAAAAAAAAAAGAATGCCAACTGTTTGGTGCCAAACTGTGTTGGTCATTTGAAATACCCATCTCAAATGATTGGCTTAGAGAGATAGTACATGACCGAATAACCTGGCGAGGCTAACATGGAAAACACACAAGCATTATAAGATTGGAAATGTGAACGGATGCATGTACCTTTTCTAACCGTTTTCCCCAACTGTCACCACAATGATGACTATATCCCACATAGCTTCACATAAACAACATCATCATGGCTGCTCACGTGTGATTATTTATTTCTTTTTTTCCTCCCAGGTTTTAATTACGAAGATGAAAATAATAAAGGGCTAATGAAGCCGTGGACCAGAGCTGCGATCCATCCGCCAGCGTACATTCCGTGAGCATATACAGTTAACTCCGGCGGTGCGATGAGTCTCTCTCTGTCTCTCTTTAATTTCCCAGCGGCGAAGGAGACCATCGCTCGAGTCGGCCAACCGACGCAACCAACCAACCCCCGGCAGCGGCTCATCTGCGGGGGAAAAAAAAAATGAAAAATGAAAAAAAAGGTCGGCCATATTGAACACGATCTAAAGGCTTGAAAACATGGAGGTGGCTGGGTCATTAAGCAGCAGGTTGGTGATGGGAGAGGGAGGAAGAGATAGACGGCGAGGGAGAAATAAGAGCCCCCCACCCCCCCCCCCCCCCCCCCCCCCCCCCCCCCCCCCCCCCCCCCCCCCCCCCCCCCCCCCCGCCCAACTTCATAAAGATTAATCACTGACATCTGGCGCCTTCGAGGGCCCTAGTTAGTAACCCTCTGTTTAGTAGGGGTGTGAATCATTGACGGGTGGCCTGAGGTATCGGGTGGCGTCCTGTTTGTTGCGCGACGGCGAGCGATTAATGATCGAGTGCGGCGAAATACGGGGACGATTGCTGCGATCCGTACATCGCTGTGTCAACCGCCAAAGTATTTGCCATATGATGGCGGTAATGGATTCACAGCTAAAAGCTATTAGCGAAATCATTATGAACAGCACATTTACAGAGACATGTTTGCTTTCTCTGCGTTCTCTCTCTCTCTCTCTCTCTCTCTCTCTCTCTCTCTCTCTCTCTCTCTCTCTCTCTCTCTCTCTCTCTCTCTCTCTCTCTCTCTCTCTCTGAAACATATGGCGTATCTATGGTATAGTAACAGAACACCTGGTTTGGTAGAACTCCATGTTCATAACTCCATTGTGCTTTGTGGAGGACTGGAGGTGTACCTGTTTAATTAAAACCACGGCCCCCTTTTGTGACGCACACAGTTTAAACCGTGTCACACAAGCCAACCAGATAGCGAAACAAAAAAAAGAATGAGGCTGTTGCGGAGGTGTGGGGGGGGGGGGGGGGGGGGGGGGCGTTTGAATGTTGAACAGGATAAATCCTCCGCACCCATTGGTGGATTCGCCAGAAGTTGCCACTTGCAGATTTATCTGGGCTGGAAGATGAATTGATTTTGAGGAAAGAATAGACATGGAAGGTCATATGAGAGAGAGAGAGAGAGAGAGAGAGAGAGAGAGAGAGAGAGAGAGAGAGAGAGAGAGAGAGAGAGAGAGAGAGAGAGAGAGAGAGAGAGAGAGAGAGAGAGAGAGAGAGAGAGAGAGAGAGAGAGAGAGAGAGAGAGAGAGAGAGAGAGAGAGAGAGAGAGAAGAGAGAAGAGAGAGAGAGAGAGAGAGAGAGAGATGAGCGAGGGATGGAAGGTGAGCTGAGGAGGTGGGGGTGTAGGCGGGCCGAGGGTGGTGTTGAGGTGCTAAGAAGGTAGCAAGTCCCAGCTTTCTCTATTAACTCGCAGCCTGAAGGATGCTCTCTCTTTTTCTCGCTCGCTCGTGACTCGAGCTCTTTGCTACATTACATTCATGTTTAGGGGCCCTGGGCCTTGGCTTACGCAAGGGTGGTGGTGTTGGGGGGGGGGGGGGGGGGGGGGGGGGTTGAGGATGAAGGGGAGAAGGAGAAGTGATGGGGGGGGCAACCCACATCATGCATGCGTGCTCCTTCAAACTCCATTATTTTGGCTTATCATTACAGACGTGGTGCGATGGGAAAACAACAGCGGGGTTTGCGGCGGACTAATAGAGTGTGATGCTTGGGCGCCATGGCAACCACAATACAGGAAGTAGTTAGAGCAACAGGGCGGGAAAAACATACCCCTTCTCAAGGGAGATGAGCATGAACGGTGAAATTATGAGAGGTGTGTGAGAGAGAGGGGGAATGCTTTTATTTTTAAATGACAATGTTCCGGTTTTACTCTATAAAGGTGTTACGTGCAGTACTACAAAAACAATTTTTTGGCTTATTCTCAATTGTGTAACATCCTCATTTACTTACAGAAACTGTTTTGATAGTTATTTTTATTTTAAAGTAACCTTTACTTTTTTATTTGGTAATTGTATCCTACATAGGCCTATATATTTAAGTGCAGTATTGGGTTTATCTAATTTCATGTTCTTTCATTAATCTTCCATTAATCATACACTTTAGAGCAACTGTAACTTTGAAGCATTGAGAAAGAAATAATAGCTTCAATAGTGAATTCATAGTGCATTCAGCATTTATTAAGTATTGTTCCTACGTGCAGCCTGTTCTCCAACCCAAAGGAAAGAATAGGTCATTTGTCAATATGACCCAAAACGACCCATTTGACTGTTCGCCGGTCCAGCACCCCCCATCCACTGGCTGAGGAAACAGCAAAACGTCACGTACAAGGTTCTGTCTGCCAAAACAAAATGGAGGACATTCCTTATAGTCTCAGTGGAAAATGCAACATTTTAAGATAGTTTCGTCAGTAAAATGCGCTTTGATAACATTTCAAGCAATAAATGCGGATTTTATTTTCGTAATCTTACATGATGTTCAGCCAAAACATCCATTCCAAAAGTTCCTTTTGTATGTATATTTTGTTTATCAAGATGTTCATGGCAGATGAATACCGCTTGAAGGGTTTTTGAAGCGTGAATGCAATCAATAAAGTAAAAGGCAGATGAAACCATTCTAAAAGGGCTACTTCAATTATCACCATGGGGGTCATACCTTACAATAAGTGACACAAACACACCATGCATGGGGGCACAGAATGACTTGGGAGTGAGATGGAGACGTCTGGTCTCTTTTATATGAATCAAGGTCCTTGAGGCCCTCTTTCATATAAAAGACACCCCGGTTCTCTAGCTCACTCCGAGGTGTCCTTGACCCTTAGGTCACCTACTAATTGCATCACTTCCTGTAGGGCTAGATTTATAGTATATTATCCACTATTTTAGTAAACCTCAATACCCTGTATCATATAAAAGTATTTTGAAAATCTCTTCCTTTTACTTTATTGATGCATTCACGCTTCAAAATCCTTTTAAAGTGGTATTCCTTTGTCATGATTATCTTGTACAACAAAATGTCATACTCAAAAGTCTACGTTTTTATTGAAAGAAAAAAACCGAACAGCTTTATTATTTCCCCCTGAATATCCTGTTGAACTAAATGTATTTACAGAATGAACCTTGCGAATGGATTTTTCGGCGGAAGCAAAGCGAACATTAGCTTCCATTGTGCCCCACAAAAACACGTCGTCCTAGTCCATCCCAAAAAAGAAGAAATGTCATCCCTGGGTCACTCGAAAATTGATGTTGCATAAAATAACACTTAATACAACAGCTCAGATGACTACACAACACAAAGACATTGATTTAAATGCTTAGTAAGTAAATGCTTAGTTAGTCCTCACTTTGGATTAGCACACACAAAATACATAACTAATTCTTTCTAACTTCCTGAACTAATCAGGAATGGCAGCATTATTAAGTGTTTATAAATAATTATTAACACGTAAATAGTTACCTTACGCTTTATAAATGATGATCTTATACATCATTATCTAATTATCATATTAATCATTTATAACTGATGATAAATAGCTTATTAATGAATATTCATGTATGAATGCTTCATGAATGAGGAATGATATGTTATACTGCTTTATTAATACCTAAGAGATGCAGTTACGCTACCAACATTTTACCTTTCAATTAACCTTTCAATAAGTGTGAATTTCATCCCACATATATATTGAAGTGCTGTAATAGGGTGGGGAGTAATATCTGCCTAATCGCTCAAATTCATTCTTGAATCTAAATTGTGTTTGTTTTTTGTGGAAAATCCCACCAGATGCCTATCGGACTCAAGACAGCTTCTGTACAGTTTGGTCTTGCCAAATGTAATATCCCATTTGGCCCCCTCTCTTCCTACAATAACAAGGGCGTCATCTTATTATTGATTGAGGGAAGGTGAAGAGATATGGATATCACCCCCAGACTGAAGGACATGGAGATACCCAAGAAAGATTCATGAGAGACCCTTCCTCATAACTTACACTCCCTGGACCAACACTTTGTTTTTCTCCTTCACTGTTTTGACATTTGATCCGAATCTGATCCTTGAGGTGAATGTTAATAAGGAGCTGAAGGGAGGTGGATGGCGGAGGTGGAAGTGGGGGTGGGGGTGGGGGGGTGGGGGGTGGGAATGGGGTTCTGCTCACACACACATACCTGGGCGGAAGGGGAGGTCTCCAAGCAATCTTTCAATTACGATCATCTCCATGTCACCCGGCGCTATAAATATAATCCCCCCAACGTCCCTTTGGAAACCATGGAGCCGCACCACCACCACCACCGCCGCCACCGCCACCACCACCGCCACCGCCACCGCCACCACCGCCGCCGCCACCGCCACCGCCACCGCCACCGCCACCGCCCCCGCCACCGCCACCACCACCACCACCACCACCACCACCCCCACCACCACCGCCACCACCACCACCACCACCACCACCACCCCCACCACCACCACCACCACCACCACCACCACCACCACCCCCAGCAACGTCTACTGTTGCTCAGCCCATACTGTCTGCATATTATTGCATTAGGGGTAGGGGCGTGTCTCGGGTTGCTCTACCGCCGAGACGAGCCACCATCATTACGACTCGTTCAGTTATTCCAGCGACTGTGTCCCTGTCTTCTGCTCAAAGTGTTAGAACACAACGTTTGACTACAGCTGTCAGTTAGCCGCGCGACCGGAACCAATTAGCATGTCCGTCGTGCCTTACCCACAGCCCTCCTCTCCTGGCTGCAGTACGCCAGCCTCCAACGGCTTCCTCCGAGGGAGTAACACGGGAGACGGAGGAAGAGAGAGAGATTAAGGGAAAGGGGTGATGTGGGAGGAAGGGGCGGAGGGGGAGGGGGAGGGGGAGGGGGGAGGAGGATGGATTTGGTGGTGGGGGGGGGGGAGGTGGCCTGTGGGGGAGAAGCTGAGGAGATAAATTGGTGTGTTGAAGATTTTCCAAACTGATCTAATACCCGTGTCTGCGGAGTGTCCCGTCGTTTCCCCCCCCCCCCCCCCCCCCAACCCCCCCACAGTTCCCACTGGAGACAAAGGTGACTCTTCTTCTTCTTCTTCTCATCAGCATCAACCCCCACCCCCCACACCCCCTCCATGCCATCCCTCCTCTTCCTCCCCTTCCTCAGTTGGGGTGAGCTGTGACTATGGGCGGTCCCTTCTCTATCTGCTCTAACGATATGTGTATATATATATATATATATATACACAATGTATGTGTGTGTGTGTGTGTGCGTGTTTGTCTGTATATCTGTGTGTGTGCGCGTGTGTCCGTACGTGTGTATTACCGTAGATCTATGTGTCTGTGTGTGTGTGTGTGTGTACTGTACATACCGTATCAGTGTACACAGGGGTACGGAGGCTTGGACAGCCAGCAAACGTCCATCTGAATAGGATGGCAGGGGTCCCTTCTAACGGTGCATCAGCAGCAGCAGTAGTGTGTGAGCTGTGTGCCAGTGCTGGCCTTGTTATCCGTCTGTGACTGTGTAATGGAGATGGATTCGCCACCGCTGGCATTCTGGGATGGAGGCGAAACAAGAGCCAGTTGTTATCAAGCATCTCCCTGACAAAGAGGAAATCAGTCAGAAGCCCTAAAATGTGAAAAAAAAAGCCGAAGTACTATTTTTACACTTAAAACAAAAGACGCTTTCAGACGCCATCTGTAATGGTTGAAGTATTTTGACTGCAAAACCCTTTTACGCATCAGAAAGGTGGTGTTACTGTGGTATTTTAAGACGCATATTAGCATCAACTCAAGCAAGAATAACAACAGTAAAAATACCCTGACGATAGTTAAGATAAACACAGAGTCACATTTGACGTCTACAAAACGCACATACAGTCTCTATCTCTTTGCGAGGTTCCCTCCGACTGAACACGCCACGTCATAAACACAAAAAAGAAGACATACAGCTATGGGGATGAGTTTGCGTTTGATTCGTCGACATGATGGCATGCATTTAACGTCCACGTCCACTTGAATGAAACATGTGATGGGTTTGTTCGTCTTTTGGTCAAGGGAAATCTTGCGCATTTTGACACAGCGCAAGAGTGGGAGTGAGGGTGATACGAGTAGAGCGCAGGCTACAGAGAATAAGTAGGTGGAGATGTGTGTGTGTGTGTGTGTGTGTCTGCATTGTTACAGGCATCGCTTTTAATACAAGCAGCCAATCATCATACAAAGGCTTTTAATGTGAAACTGAACACTCCTCACAAAGGTTAATAGTTGACCCATTAGTGTGTAAATAGGAGCAATTAAGCTGGACATCATATATATATATATCTATATATATATATATATATATATATATATATATATATATATATATATCTATATATATACTGTATATATATCTATATATACTGTATATATATCACAGTAAAAGCAATAGCGTACATGGAAATCAGTAGATTTTGACGTTCCATTTCCCTTCTCTGTCTGCCCTAAGAGTATGCATATGGATTTTCACTCCAGAAGACACTTAAACCCGATCACTTTGCTGTCTACTGTTATTTGATTAATGAACTTTGGTGAACCAATTCCAATCCATACCATCGCCATGTACATCTCTTGCTCTCCCCTTTTCCCTTATTCAATTCAAATATCTGAACATCGCGCTAGTTTACTCTCAAATTGCTCGATATGCGTTCTTGTCAGGGCACAGGCTAATATCGTGTTCTACTGTATCTGGTCTGGAACCATATATATATATAATAAGTTCTGTATGTGGGGGGGGGGGGGGGGGGGGTGTATAAGAGAGTGAGACTAGCATGGGGAAGGGAAGACACCATAATGTCCCATTCAATATGGCTTTGCAAGTTTGTATCATTATTACCTTCCAGCTCCTGTCAGTCATGGAGTCTATTCTGTATTTATTTAATGTTTTCAGTGGGTTTTTTTTTTTCAGTTAACTTATTCATCACACTGGATTAAATACAAATTCAGCTGCAGGATTTAGCTGTCCAAAGTGCATCTTTGTGAAGTATTGGTTCACAAATGTATTTACATGCCGTGGTTATTCAACTGAACTACAATCCCCACAATGTCACAGCTGCAAATGGCCCGTTCTGTGGTCATGGATAAACAAGATAACTGAGTAGGTTAGATAACACACATTGCGTTAATGACATGTATAAATGATGAAACCCCATTCTGTGTGGAGTGTAGAGGGAGAGGAATAGCTGGCTGTTGTCCTTGATTTTAGGGAACTTTGCAAAGCCACCAGGTGTCACTGTTGTGAAGGGAGTTTGATCTCCACTTACCCCCTCCTGAGGAGATCAGTGAGCAGGCTCATCCACTCACTCTCTCTCTCTCTCTCTCTCTCTCTCTCTCTCTCTCTCTCTCTCTCTCTCTCTCTCTCTCTCTCTCTCTCTCTCTCTCTCTCTCTCTCTCTCTCTCTCTCTCTCTCTCTCAGTTTATGTGTGTCTGTATTTGTGTGCTCGTAAATCAGTCATAGGAATAAAAGCATGCACACTGTTTGTGTGCGCCTGAGTGTGTGTGTCTGCGTTTGGATGAGTTGATAGTGCATCCATGCTAGCGTGTGTGTATGTGTGCGTATGTGTATACAGGCATGTCTGTGTGTGTGTGAGCATGCAAGTGTATGTTTGTGTGTGCATGTATGTTTACGCACGTACAAGCATGTGTGTTTGTGTGTGTGTGTGTGTGTGTGTGTGTGTGTGTGTGTGTGCCTGAGCATGCATGTGTGTGTGCATACATGTGTGAGAGCACATGTAAGTGTGTGTGTTTGTTTTATGTGTGTACGTGAGAATGCATGTGTGTGTACCTCATCATTCTCTACAGGAGGAGAAGCTAACAGCCAAAGCATCTGGCGATATATAAAGCAGGTGGAGGTCCACATGACCTCTACACTATGAACCCTCGGCCCGACCTCCACAGTGGAGCTGGCCCACGGCATCCAATAAGAACGCACCGTTTGCCTCATTAGCATATGGTTTAATGAAGGCAAGGTGAGCCTGTGGACCTAGCCCTGTCATACAGCATTATGTACTATGTCTGTTCTGAGGTAGGCAGCTCAACGTGGACCAGGGTTGTTTCGTTTCCATCTGTTTGCCGATGGTATGCCTGTGTGCCTGAGTGCAGATGGTATCTGTCTGGCTTTCTGTCTATCTGTCTGTCTACTATCTATTCTCGTCGATGTGTACCGTGCACCCATTGTTCCGTGCGTCCACTGTCAACCTGTTCCAATCTTAAAGTCTTAGTGACTTATCAAACAACGTTATCGTCTTGTTTCGATCTCAACAGAGAACAAAACGCCAAATTGCACCGAAGCCCTGGTGCGCCGACACCAAGGAAGCAACATGGCTGACATCTAGCCGTGTGGATGAAAGTGCCGATAATACATATGTCTCCGCGCCTTTTGAGAGCACGCACGCAAACCATCTGTTCCCGGCCGCCCGTAGGTTACCGGCTTCTAATTGTCCCGTCTGTGGCGTTGGATATGCATAATTACTCTTTTAATAATCTTTACTGTATGGCTTGTGTTGTGTGTGTGTGTGTGTGTGTCCCGGCTTCTCAGTAATCCAAATGATGTCCACCCTCACACAAACACACACACACACACACACACACACACACACACACACATACACACACACACACACACACACACACACATCAGGCGAGATGGTAATTAATGACCCGTTGGCTTTGCCTAGTAACGCTTTGGTAACTGTGAAAAGTTTTGCACCACTTTTCAGGGGCGATCTCTTTTTCTATCCACATATTTGTGTTTCACTTGCGATGGGCTACGGCCCATTGCCTCTGACTCCAGAAAGTGCTTGTGTGCTTGACTTGAAACAAACGAGCTTACGGTTACGTGCACAGAGGGGGAATACACTGGTATCGGGTTGATCCTGAACAACCGAGCTAAAAAAGCGATTCAACAGACGACACCGATTTGTATCCAGGATCCAGAACCTACATAAATATATGGAATGCGATCATAGGTGACGTATTGGAGTAACAGTAACATTATTTAAGCAAAACAGGTTCTATACAGGTTTTTTTTTTACATATAATTATTTCCATTATGGGTAGCGTATATTGTAGAATAGTGTGCTGGCTTGGTTGTTTGTCTCCCAGACGAAAGGCTCTGGGTTCGATCCTCAGTGACCCAGAAACTGTGCACCATTGCTTTGGATAAAGGCATCTGCTAAATGAAGGAGTAGTGTTTCCAGGGCTGAGTAGTGAAAATATGTATATATGTATATTTTTATATATGTAATAATCATGTTCCTACGAGAATAACTGAAACCAACGTTTCTGTGAAAAAACCCCACAGTGTGTAAAGCCATGAACGATTCAAACGTTTAGACACAAGGGACACACTTGCTCCTGAGCCAAACTTATTTTTAGTCGACAATCATTCAAATTGAAACATATATATACGTATATATACATATATATACATATACGGGATTTACTAAGCAACATAATTGTGCTCTGGTTTGGGGGGTGAGAAGAGCATACGTGAAACATTCAGCGTCAAAGTCTCCGAAGATAAAAGTGTTTGCAAAAAACAAAGAAAGAGTTAAATATGCACTGAAAATGTGGACGTCTGCTTCTGGGTAAAGAAACTGAGTGTATATTCGTAGTAATACGTAGTCAAGGATTGATTCCGCTCTCTACGTAGGATTAGCATTTTCTCAAACAACAACCGTCTTACTCCATGACAATCGTCTCCAAGACGATTGTCGATTTATCTTTCCTTACGGCCAACTCAATTCTTATAAGGGCAGCCATTGGTAGCCTATTGATCACTACAGGTTCACACATACATATGGTAGACCCACACTCCCTCTCTCTCTCTCCCTCTATCTCTCTCACTCTCTTCCTCTCTCACAAACACACACATTCAAACAGACATTCAAACAAGCAGATGATCAGTCGACCCCTGACCTGCCCTGCTAGAATAAATGGATCCTGAATCGAAACCCAGGTAAAAGTGGAGTAATTGATATGTTATTGTAAACAATGTCGATCAATAAGCCATGTTTCTTTTCTTGGGGCTACTTTGGTATGGGATCCATATGGAATTACTGTGTTCATCATTTGAAGACTCACAGGTGTTCCTACAAAACGAGATCTACCTACTCACGAGAATAAAGAGTAAATATGAGTAAAATAAAAAAATTATTTTAATTTAATTATGTTCAATATAATGTCATATATAATATAACATAATAGTTACCATTCAAACAAAAGCATTGTATTTTATTGTGACACTAAACAATTTGGCAAATCATTTAAATAGGTTTTAAATAATGCATTGCACAAATTAGGCTTTTTAATATAGCTTTGTTTTGGAGTCAAGTGGTTGTGGGCGGAGTCACAGTCAGGTGTTTTGGAATAGCAGGAAATGAAAACAGTGGCTAGGGTAGATAAGACAAAGAAGTAAACAAATGAAGGCTGTGGTGTTTTGCTCTGGTTGGGACAGTCCGTTTTGGAACAGCTTTGTTTAGGCCAACACCAAACCCCCACCTCCTCTGTGTAAAGTAGAGCATTTTGGTTGTTGATGTGTCAGTCCTCCATTAAATATACGGTCTATTTTGGAAACAGTGAGTTTCAGCAAGACACAAACCAATCCGGGTGGTCTCAGGTCTGCCTGGCCCAACTCTACACCTGGTGAGAACAGTCCTTTTGGATTATACATTATTTTTGCCGTACATTTTTACTGTACTTTTTGTGACTTTTGATTCAACCCATTTTGCTATAACTATGAGCTAGATTAAATCCTGTGGACACTGGACAAAGGTAACATATCAGATTCACTGTGCATTCTATCCAAGTTGAAACTGTACCATCTGAATGAATGGAAAAACCTGAAGGATAGTGGCTACTCACTTATAAATTTGTTGATTAGATATCAAAATTCAGTTAATAGTCAGATAATACAAAATGTAATATAAGTGGTTATGTTTTTGTGTCAACTGGCACTAAACTGAGACAATGTTGACGCCCAGCTGATCAACTGATAATATATTGATCCTCAATTGATACACAACTGTGGACTATCCAGGTTAAGTGTTACCAAAATTATTTCTCTACGGTCTCACTGGTCTCTTGGTACGTTGTCAAAAATGCTGAGACAAAGCAAATCATTCATCGATGGCTTTACAATAGGGACTTTTCTATTTTGCCCTTTAGTCCTTTAGCCAACGCCTTTATCCATCGCGACTTGCCGTGAATTCAGCAGCACGTCATTAGGGAGCAGGTAGGGGTTAGGGCATCTTGCTCTAGGTAGACTGCAGGCCTCTGGGATCGGACCCCGGGAACCTTTTCGGCTGGAACAGTGGAACAGCATAGCCACTGCACTACTTCAATGAAAGCCAGGCTTACGTCACAGATGGTATTCCTGGCACAAAGACACGCCCCAGGGCCACATAGAAGTGCCGTGGGCCAACTATACATATCCTCTGCACCAGCTCCAGCTCTCTCCAGAGCTGTTTCATCTTCGTGCGACGCCTATTAACTGTTTAGCAATTTAATCTCAGATCAGAATCAGAATCAGAATCAGAAAAGCTTTATTGCCAAGTACGTTTTTTAAGCATACAAGGAATTTGTCTTGGTGATGTGGGTGCACGTCACGTTCTCTATTGCAGGTTAAACAGAACAAACAAAATAAGTATAAATATATGTATAAATATATACACACAATTTAGATTTACACAAGATCTGTTCCTATTTTCAAAAGAAAGACGGAATCGACACGTAGACGAACGCACGATGACCAAAATACAGGAAAAAAGTCAAATAAAAAACACACACACACACACACACACACACACACACACACTCACCAACTGCATGCCCTCCGGGGGCAAGGTCAGCCGGGTCAGCGGTTCCCGATGGCATCCGCTGGGGGGTACTGTGGGTTGCCGCTTATGCCCGCCGAATGCAGTGTGTGTGTGTGTGTGTGTGTGTGTGTATGGGGGGGGGGGGGGGGGTTAAAGGTAATCTGTGAAGACCGGAGTAGAGCCGAAGCTCAGAACACTACAGGCGCACGTTACTTCGGCGATTCAAAGCTCTGTCCATGAAAGAGGAACCTCCTGTAACCCCACAGACAAGTCCGTTTATTTGCTGTTGTTTTTTGTATTCAAATTGTAACCTTGAGTACTTGGAAAAGTAAGCTACATAAGTGTATTATATATATATATATATATATATATATTGTTTTTATCAGCATTTTTATAAGAAGGGGAAAACCGGAAATCATACGATTCCCGGTCAAAGACAAGTGCAGCTAAATTGTGTATTACCATGGCAACGGTAGGAATCATCTGTCGGCTCTTCAAAGACCCTGATTGTTTTGTTTGATAGTTAACAAATATATTATAATCTCCATCATTGTCAGTTGACCAAGTACAAGAAAATGAGGAATTATGAGTCATGTAGAAATACAAAAAATGCTTGTATTGCAATTTGCTTAACCACTTACTAAATAAAAAGGAGTAAAGATGGCATTTCGGTATCACATAAGCCGACACAATGCAATCATAATACAAATGATGAAATACCATCTTTAGCCAATTTTAATGACAATTTCTGTCAAATCTTCTGTACACAATACATATGAGTGTATAACATTTTTGAATATAGACGCTGTATAACCAGCTGCTCACCGGCGCAGAGAAAACCACAGCACCAATGGGATCACAGATCATCCATAATGATACCGGCAAGGTCAGAGGTCAGGACAAGTTAAACTTGCGAGCATTTAATTATTTCCAGCACATTCCACAGGTCCGATGCTTCTGCAGACAGGGTGACCGCGCCGCGCTAGCAAAGGTCAGAACAAAGGAAGGGAGAGGGGGAGAAAAATGAACGGAAGAAACAAAAATTGTGCAAAACGTAGGAGTTCTTGTCACTACAGAGCGGGGTTGAAGGTCACGTTAGAAGCATTTGTTCTCATCAGCCGATGTGGACGTTTATATTACAAAGGGCATGAGAACATTTTGGGAGAATTTATTACGGTCGATTTCACCTCAGAGCTATCTTTTGGGGTGAGGCTGGCAGACATTTTTGTCCATATTGTGAATGAATGAATGAAGATGCAGGATCAAGCAAAATCAATGTTTGGAAAGAAGTTGTTTTTAAAAGAATCCACTGAATATCTTGGTAATTCCAGGTTGTGTTTGTGAGCATTGATGTGTGTTTGAGAGAGAGAGTATTGCTGTGTTTTGGTTGGTGTGTTTGTGAGCATTGCTGTGTGTGTGTGTGTGTGTGTAAGTGTAAGTGTGTGTGAACATTGCTGTGTGTGTCTGTGTGCGTAGTCTTGCGCAAGACAAATCATGTTTCGTCCAGAAAGTGATTAATTGTGGCTTTTCACTTTTCATGTTTGTTTTTGGCAAATTTTCATTCAGCCAATTCTTTATCAACAACATTCCACACATTGTCTCGCCACGGCCAAAAGATTACGTTGCTTTAAGGAAACCAAAGTAATGATGTGGGGTGGATTGTGCCTTGGTTCTCGAGTGGTTTCTCAGATTCAACTGCCCGTAGCCTTCCTGTTAATCTTAGCTGCATGGATGATTGTGTCTTTGGCGTTTAGCTGGTATATTCTAAAACAAAACAATTAATGACAGCCCAGTTTTTCGTAAAGTGCTAAACATAATGTTATTTTTTTGTCCATGAATCTACAGCTATTATCTTTTGGCTAAACGCAAAGGAAACACATGTTCAACAAATTAATTAAACATATTCCAAAACTACCACTAATACGAAAGATAAACTCTCACAAGTACTCGCGTGTCAGCACAATCCTTGAAAACAGACTCGGCATAACTTGTATGCAGCCTCGGCTTTATTTTTTAATTACCACTCAGGGTTACTTTAGTCAAAAACAGCACCCTATGACTTCATTTACTCAACGTTTGTCTCACTCAAAACACTGGAATTCTTAAACAAAACAAAATCCTACCACACTTTGGCCTTGTCAGCCTCCCATCTCTACTTATTCGCTGTCGGCCCCTAAGAAACACAGATGGTATCTAAGCAAGAGAACCCCATGTCGAGTTCAAAGACACAATGCAACTCTTACAACAGACAACAACAAAGAAATACCAGTCTCCATGTTTATTTTCAGTGTCTCATGCATTGAAGCAGCATCGCGGGAGGGTGGAGGGGGTGGGGTTAGTGTGTGTGTGTGTGTGTGTTGGAGGGGGATATGATGATAGGCAGCAATATGACTTTCAATCTCTTCAGGAAATGCGGTGCTTCTCTTTTGCCCGTGATTTTCACACCTTTATCCGTCTCAAAACACAAACCCTAAGAACATATGAATGCGCTGCGCTGCTGGGTTCGAAGTGTTTCACTTGGTAGAACTTTGGCTTGTGGACTTACTGTGTGCATTAGTATCTTGCATGGGCTCACAATCCATTTCTTCTTTGAGTCTTCCTGTTGATAATGTTAGATGGTTTAAAACCACAAAATGGAATGGCGGTGACATGACCGAGTTGATGTGTTTTGTCTATAAAGGTTTCTGGATTATTTCCTTTAGAATAACATCGGATCAAGCACTATGCTACTAGCTATTATGTAATAGCAGAACTTCTGGGGGAGGGGGGAGGGGGGGGGGGTGAGACAGTACAGAGCCTGGGCCAAAAACTCAAAAACTGCAAGGGGAGCAGTGACGCCTTGTTTCCTGTTTCGTTGCAGATTCATTTTGCGCAAAATATCTTTCCGTTGCCTTTGATTGGAAACCATCAATATAACATTATGTTGAATGGATTACTCTCGACTAGTGTATGTCTATAATGCACATTGTGTGCCAACGAACATGTACAAGTTGTCTTTTTTGTGTACTTTTTCCCCCCAATGATTGATTTTAGAAAAGAAATTGGTGCTGGATTTCACTCTGAATTAAGATCATTTGTACGTCCATTTCCTGGGAGAATAAGCAACAACCTCTTTGACCTGCATTTGAACACAACTGAACTCAGTGCTACTGAGCTCACTACTAACTACTTAGCAACAATAATGCATTCCTCTTATCAAAGAGGCCAGTTTAGCTTTTATGAAAACAGTGGAGCACTGTATATGAACTTGACCTTGTTTGAAATGTCGTGTTTTTCCACATAAACACATAAAATACAGCTATCTCTAATAGTTTGTCGGGTTCAGAGCAACCCAAAAACGACAGCAGCACTTGGGAGTATATAGGGAGTATTGCATTCAAATAACAAAATTATTGATCCATCTATCTATATAACTAGAATGGATAAAGAAATACACTGACAAACAAATGAATAGTTGAAAGAATGTACTGATAAATAAATAAATGAATAAATGTCGACATAATAAAAACAACCAAATAAACGACCATAACATTAACAAAGCGAGAGGCCTGGGATGTTCTGGACGTACAGGGCCCAAGATGATAAACGCCATCAGAGGGTGTAAACGTTGGCTCCCCGGGAGAGAGAGAGAGAGAGAGAGAGAGCCTCCCTCTTCTCATTGTGATGCCACGGAGGAGTCTGCCGGCTGTTTATCTGCAAGGCAAACATTATCACACCCTCCACTTACTTCAGCTCCAGAGACGCTGCCGTAGCCCCAGAGACGCGGTTAGCATGCAGCATCCCAGACACCAGCCGCGGCTGTGCCACTGGGGGTCATAAAGTTCAGCTTGGGGTGGGGGGGGGGGGGGGGGGGACAGACGGACCTGATAAAGGTGGCGAGAATAGGGAATCTGAGAAATCGGACTGAACGAGACTGATAAGAGGGCCCTTGTCGATGGGGGAATACAAATACAAAACAATTCTTGGAAGGAATTGAAATGCAGGGCTTTTCTTTTTGAAAGCGTGGACAGGAAGGACCTGTGACGTTAATTTCACTGTTGAAGTGCATTACATTCCAGACGCTTTTATCCAAAGGGACTTTCAAGTGGGGTTAAGACAACAATCAAGACAAGTATAAGCTGCTTTCTGCACGAGCAAGTAAAAAAAAAATAATAATAACAGCCATTTTTATTTTCATAACTTTTCGTATGAGTGGTGGTCAAAGATTTTACATCACAACACAAGAGATAAAGGCAGAGTGCACACGCATCTTGCATCAGACCAGACATCAGGGGCCAGACTATGCCCAGCCAGTGTGTCCATCTGGCCGTCTGCCCTTTACAGTAGACGCAGTAGACAAAGGGACCTCCCCCTATCCTGATCTCCTGTCAGGGTGGTGCACAGAGCTCTAGAAAGTCCATCCTCCCCCAAAAAGAGAGAGGGGGTGGTGGAAATCATCCCCCCGGAAACCAGTTTTTCCCTGGATACCCCGGGTGGAAGTAGATAAAGGAGATAGCATTGGCAGCGCAGATTCCCAACTGGCTGATCAGAGCAGGCCAAGGTCCCAGGAACATCCAGGATTATTGGGGATATCCAGAATGTAATTGGAAATAGGATGATGATCATGCCGCTTGGGCTGGGATCTCTTTCATGGTGAAAGAAGAAAAAAATTGCAGTTATCCGCCCTCCTGAATGGCTTTAAATATGATAGTATTTTAATCTCTCTGTCGCTCTCTGTCTCTTTCTCTCTGTCTGGTATTTGGTGAGGCCAGGTGTGTGTCTGTGTATGAATCCATCTATGTCTAGGTTTTAAAAATCTAGGGCAGAATGACAGAGAGGAATAGATAAAATAGAAATAGAGGCCAGGGGAGGGAAAATTAACCAGGGAGGGAGATTATATCCTGGAGCCACTGTTTTGTTGCTCTTTTATATCCTGGATCAAATCATTCATTCATGATAGATACCGGGCCAGATTATGTCTGTAGAGATATATATGGGGCTGTCTAGTGAGAAAATAATGTTCTTCATCTAAATATGCAAACCCTCTTGATAACGAAAACGTACGTGCCACACCGCTGCTGTACGGTTGTACAACGTTGGCTACCCATTCGCCCACAGAAAGTTACATCGTAATCGTAGTAACGATGTAGAATGTGCATGTACGATGACATCATCCTCTATCTCTGATCTCCTCAAACTCTTTCTCTTTATCCCTCAGCCTCTCACTCTTTCCACCCATTCAAACACGGCAATCTGCAAAAAGGCATCCAAATACATGCCTGTTTTTTTGTTGTTGTGTTGTTCTGTGGTGTTGGGGAGGGCGGTGTTTAGAGAGAGAGAGAGAGAGAGAGAGAGAGAGAGAGAGAGAGAGAGAGAGAGAGAGAGAGAGAGAGAGAGAGAGAGAGAGAGAGAGAGAGAGAGAGAGAGAGAGAGAGAGAGAGAGAGAGAGAGAGAGAGAGAGAGAGAGAGAGAGAGAGAGAGAGAGAGAGAGAGAGAGAGAGAGAGAGAGAGAGACAAAGGAAATGACCACAGGGTGCTGTGCTTGTGGAACTTTCTCCTTCTCTGTGAGTTGATTAAATTCTTGGGAGAGATAAGCTTAGCGACATTAGATACCCCAGCGGACAGTGGATGGAAGGGTAATCTCATTCTCTGCGGTGATGTATCCGAAGTGACTCCCTTCTTCCTTTTTTTGTAGAGGTGGGGGGGGTGGGGGGGGTGCCACATTTCAGCCCACTCCTACGGTACCAAGGGCAAGAACAGTTCCCCCCCATCGAGGCCATTGATTGCTCTGCGATTTGATTAAACTCTGGGCTGTGCTCATAATGTAAGACAATAGCATTGAGATAAACTCACCTTTCTCTCCTCAGGTCACGTTCTTAATGCGGTTTGACGATGCGGCTGTGCACTTCTCAGACGCGATACCTCATCCTGAGACATTTCTGGTTAACTGCAGGCATTTTTCGCTGCCCAGACTATAAGGCGTTTTGGAAAATCAAATTGACTGTGAATGGTTAGAAGAAGCCATTAGCAACACATTTGCAAACTTTTTTTTTTTTCATCTTCATGCTACTTTTTTTCTTTTTAGCAACGCAAGAGTACTAAACAAACGAGAACGAAAAGCAGCAGGGGGAAAACCAGGATGGATCCAGTGAAAGTGGCTCAAACCTCATCCGTAATTAAGGTCTAATATTTGGAAGAGGTAGGCGAGAGTAAACACTGCCCGGGGTTAGCGGTAACCTCCACGGTTCTTTGATGGGTCACACACGCTCTCCCAAAGGCCGACTCCAGCGGAAATTAGAGTCCGTCCAGGGCCAGCCCATGAGCCCGGAGTCTCGCTCTCTCTGCTCTGTACCTCATTAGTGCGCTCCCTATACAAGTTTATTCCCAGCAGATTACAAAACCCCAGGCAAGGAGTGAGAAGAGAAAAAAAAAAAAAACACTAATTGATGAAGCAGCAGTACTACTGTTGCGGTTTTTGACCGCTCCAACGGTACACAAACGGGTGGTTTCAAACCGACAGCTACGGCGCATACGCTGGGGTGCAGGAACATCCTCCTCTATTTATACATCTGTCCGTTAACTGGAGACAGCAGGGTGCCGGAGTCAAATACATTTTATTCGGCAAAAATAGGTCTTTAAGTGACTCTGTCCTCTGTCTGCCCTTTCCCCGAGAGAGTAAAACAAAACAAAGACCACCCTCATTTTGCAATGAATACAATGTTTACAAAAAAAATGCAGTGCTGAAGTTTTGAAAATTACGGGCAAGGGGAGGTAAAAGGAGACGAAGGGCTTTTGTTTTACTGAGGTGAATGGGAGGTGGGTGGATTATGTTGTCATGAAGCGGCTGAGTGAACCAGAGAGTCCACAGAGTCATGTTCGCATCCCTGGTCTGAAGATAATTATCCTCCACGGGGTGTGTCCTCTAAAAAGAGTCTGAGTTTGAGTATCGCCCAGACAAAGATTTTTATTCATGTGCAGTAAAATATGAAAACCCCAGCCAGGCTGAGATAGTGGTCCCTCTGTATGCAGAATGATTGCCTCATTTCTCATTGCCGATAATCCACCTATTTTATGTTTTCTGTTCCATGCCCTCGCCCGCCAACCACACCCCCTTCCGGTTAATAATATAACTGATGCTCCAGCGATTCCTTGTCCTAATGATGACAATTAACCTGGAATCCCACCAATATGAACGTCTCGAATCACTGCACATCATTCGGTTCGGGATGCTAATTGTCTTGATTGTTATTAATTTTGACATTACGTTCCAATTTGAGATTGCAAAGCATTGATTTGGGTTTGATTAGTTTTTTTAAATTTCTTTGCATTTTCCATCGTTGGGGATTAACAGCGCATTGATCACACCTGAATAACTATGGTTATTGCTAATTAAAGAATGAGATCACAATTAAGATAGCAAGCCTGTTTAAGTTTTCTGATGGAAAAAAACAAGCTTTTTTTTCTTTCTACTTTGTGTTAGTCTCTGGCATTACTCTATGGCACTGTCTGCTTTCGTTCTCTCTCTCTCTCTCTCTCTTTATGTATTTATTTATTTATTTACCAAATATCTGTCTATCCATAGTGTTTATTTGACCTTGGAAGCTTTATTTTTGTCTGCACAACCTTTTATTAAAAATGTTTTTCATTTCCACCTTAATTGGTTTTTATTGTTGTTTTTAGAGATTACTTTTGTATTAATATATTTTGTACATGTCAGTATTGAGCAGTGACCATTTTCTTGTAGAGAGAAAGAAACAACCAAAATTGGGTGAATTACACAAGGATCACGGACTGTCACAGCACAATTTATCATCCCTCTATGATTGCCCTGCCAAGAGTTGGCTTTAAAGCTATAACATCCTTAAAAACAAAAAAATAACATTACCCATGAACTCCAAAGGCTTCTGTTGCAAAAAGCTTATCTTTAGACGCCTAACATTTATTCCAAAGGGGAAAAGGTGAACGTTAGTTTGGACGGGGGGGGGGGGGGGGTGGTGTGTTGTATTGATAATTGCAGCAATGTATCTTGGCCTCTCTGGTCTGTTTACCATAAAATATCCTTTCAGATTTAATGAGGAAACTGATGGTTGATACATAAATATCAACAATATAAATGTGTCAATCATTTGCCAACTCAACTAACCTATCACAAGACTCCGCTGAGGATGTATTTAGATCTGTGACAGTTTATTTGAAAAGCTTTTTGGGCGATGAGGTAACAATATCAATACAACTAATCTTGTTTGCAAATGTGTGAAAGTGAAAATCACTAGGGGTACCTGAAAGATTATCCTAGTAATTTACCGGGAACTATGTGTGAAGGGGGCTTAATGGTCTAGTAATCATTTACTAATGGTGTTCATGAAAGCTATGGTAATTATTTTAATCTTAACTAAGGTATTAATTTCTACATGATTAAGGGTTAGGGTTACCTAGCCCACTAACCTTAACCCTAACCCCTACTGCTATATAATAATGCTTATTACTGCATTAACTATTGTTAATTAATGGTTAATTCATGTATCCTGATGGTAAAGTGTTACAAGTTAAGTCACTGTTATAGTTTTGGACAAAAGTGTAGCCAAATGACTTAACAGTAAATTGTAAGTAACACAGTGTGTCTGCCTTGTGTTTGCCTTTGCTCTGCATGAAGGATCCTCAGCTTCACAAAGCAAACACAGACCTGGCGGAAGCTGCTTTAGCTAACCAATTTCAATCTTTTCACTTCATTTCCAACTGAACTGCATCTTGTGTAGTCTACCTCATCATGATGAGGCGGAGGTCAGCTTTGAGTCTCATCAAATGGAATCGTTGAAATGTTGTCGGCCAGGGGCTTTCTGCCTTGTTTCCACGCATCTCAGTATAATAGTCCATGATTACCCAGGCCTTTTGAGGTTCACGTCTTATTATATATATAATAAGATGTGCACCTCATATATATATAATACCATGTTAATTACAATGCTAGCATGCATCCGTAATTGCTTATTTTGCCTTGGATTTCTTTCAAATGCAGAAGTTGACCTGATTTTCCCTTAATGACTCAAACCTCGAGTCTGCGCCCAGTCCCACAGACATTTCTGCACTGTGACGTTAAGGCAGACTTGAAAGAGATTCGGCCTAATTAAATGAAATATCCTCTCCGTCCCGATGAGCTCGCCGCAGGGATGAGAGTTTGATTAGAGGGGCAATCTCTTTATTAATGGAGAGTAGGAAGGGAGCCTTCTCTTTTCTTTTTGCCCCCCCATGAATGCATATGTTTTTTTTTTTTCGTTCTTCTTCTGCATTTTGAATGCATGATATTGCATGATATGTGAATGATATCATGCCTGTATTTAACTAATTAAAACATCCGGAACGAAAATTTATTTCGTTCCTTTTTTGTATTTTTTGTCTTTGCCCTTTACATTTGCATAAGCATTCTCAAAAAATGGTATTAATGACAGCTCATGACAACCTTCCCTTAAAAGAAGTAAAGGTTAAAAAATAAATAAGTAACAGTTAGTATCCGAGTATGGCTTGGTTTCTTAAAAGCGCTGTGTGAGAGAAATACCAGGGGGATCCAGAGCCTGCTTTAGCTTACCTCAATTAAAATTACAGACTCATTTAAATGTTATCCAAAAAAAAAGGAATAACCGACAAAAAGGTAAAGAAATATAGAAAAATTCTCTCTACTTCAACACACGAGAGAAACGTGTTTTTACAAAATAATTTCCGAATAGCACCCCAGACTAATATCTTTTTAAATAATTACCTCATCTAGAAGGATAGTCCACCGACCAAAAGGTCATGGGATAAAACGCCAATGTACACAGCCTTCCGATAGGCTTTCCTGAGTAGGAACCCCTGCCAGCTCATTAGTGACAGAAATGTAAAAAAGGTTTATGCCAGTCACATCGGATAAAGGTATCTGCTAAATTACTGAATGGCTATGGTAAATAGTATCTTAATCACATACAGGAATAGGACAAACACTGTGTACCGGGTTTTGCTTGGTGGCTGGCCCTAGCCTTTGAACGTTTTTATAAATAAAATAAGTGACTGCTGAATGGTAGGCCCCTGTTCTGGTGAGCTTGCTTTTCTTTTACAGGGAATGAGCGAGATGAAGCGTAATTAAAGACGAATCACAATTTTTGCGGGCGTTCGAGGCTGTGAACGAAGACCCCGGCCATTTTTCCCTGTGTCTATCCTTTTTTTCTTACTGTGGAACACAATTACTCTTTAAAGGAGGAAAAAATAATTATCACAGTTCCGGATTAAGAAAAAAAAAAAGAATAGGTAATTAGCACCAGCAAGTTAATCAGAGATAGGGAAATGGCAATTATACTTGTTCTTATTAAGTGTCATTATGAACGCGACCACAGTGAAGAGATTTGCTGGTTTTGCATTCCTTTAGTTGGGCCCATTCATTACAAAGGCATATTCATCCAGAAAGCTATGAATGCAGAGGGTTCAAATGTAACCAGGACTTACATGCTTCAAAAGGCCAACTCAACAGCAGAACACTAACAGATGGGGTGAAGTTCACTTTCTCTACATTTCCAGACATAAAACAATGTTCTTAGTGATGACTAATCTCTTTTTATAATGTTCATGTTGATCTAAGATTTAGAATATAATACACCATTATCAAGAAACGTGGATCAGCTTATCCGGTTGTCAGTGAAGTCATAATTCTTGCATCTTTATTCACCTGCAGTAATTAGAATTAAATAGCGGTTATGAAAAATATGTTGCCATCTGTTAATGGCATCGTTGGCCTAAATGTTTGTTCATAAAACATGAACCAATGAAAATGCTTTAGTTTTTTCTTGCTTAACATTGCATGGCCATGACATCTATCTGGAACAGAATCTCATTATGTGCTTACTAAGTGGACAATAAATGGTTTAAAAGGACAAGGCCAATGTAATTCAGTGCTTTGCTTTTCTATGACCCACATCCCCAATAAAACGAATAAAGACTGATAAAAAAACATTGTCGCCTTTAGAATTATGCGGGATTTCTGTAATAATAAAAATAAGAACTATGCCGGCCTTAAAAAATAGGCAATATAAATGAGTAGAGGTGTGAAACAGGGTACTAAGTTTAGAGAAATGGAAAATAATGTTACACAACAAGACAACTGGTGTCTGGGGTCAAAGTGAGATAGATCATTTACATTATCTTGGAGAAAACCATTGGTAGCTTGGCGCTTATTGGGGTGGGGGGCGGGGAGGGGGGGACGATGACTGAGTAAGAATTATCTAAAACAATCCCAGGCACAAGTACAACAGCGGGACTTGAAAGCGCAAGCAACAGTAGCATTAACATTAGTGTCGGTTAAAGGGCAAGGTGTTTTCTATGTTTCTGTTCAGTCAATTTTGCCAATAAAGGGAACTAAAGGGAACAAAGCATCATCTGTTTCGCTAACCGCAGGTAGCTGCTTAGCTTTGGCTCTCGCAACTTTCATTGTTTTCCAAAGATGCATTGAAACAAGTCACAGAGCGACAGATTAACTCCAACACCAATGTTAATGTCCTTTAAGCATCTGTGTTAAACTACAGCACATTTTGTGAGTAAAGCAAGCGGTGGATGAAAGTGTTTACTTCTACTGCTACTGTGTTAATTAAAGCATGTCCTTGAAGCTGTATTTCCAGAAATAGAACCAATAGGACCAGATACTTTACACATACACTAACATCAACGCTGCCAAGGCTCTGATTTGTTAAAACATTAAAGCAAAGTTTATTTCCCCTGTTGGATTCCAAATAGCTTTTAGTCTACACAGAGTACAGGATTTGACGAGGTGCATCCTCTAGATAAATTACTTAATTTTTTATTGGTTGGTTTAATATGCGTTAAAATGAGATTCAGAACACTCTGACATCTGTGCAACAGAAGATTAAAAAAAACTAATATAAGATATAGTATGTACAAAATATTGAGAAATCAAAATAATTGAGGGGGGCAGGTGAGTCTCATAGGCAAGCCCCCAGCAATATGCCTCATTATAGCATCTACATATTTATCTATAAGGTAGTGTAAAACTAGCCTGGAGACCATCCTGATCACGTGACCTCACATTCTGTTTTGCTGCACGGATCAGTCTGGTCCTCTAGCCGCCCAAATCGATGACAGTGGGCGGGAGCACTTGCCTTTGACAGACAAACTCCTTCAGCCAATCAGCATATCAATCCAGTCTGAAGAACGGCGAAAATGTGTTTTCTGCCAAAAAAACAACAACAACCTCTTGTTCTTGTTTAATACTTGTTATTGAGTCTATGTATGCAATAGCTGCACTTATGGCTGTGTTGACTCTAATAATGTAAATGTTGTCGCTGCTTCGGGTTTTGCCAGCGGCGGCCTGCATTTTACGTCATCAACCACGACGCAGTCCCTGATTCGCCACGATTACGTCACCATTTCTGAAAACGGAAGTGGTCCAGACTGATCCATGTAGCCAAACAGAACGTGAGGTCACCTGATCAGGATGGTCTCCAGGCTGGTGTAAAACCAACCCTGCATCAAACTGAACCCAGCGAGACAGGGCTGATCAATACAATGTTAGTAATTGAGTCGTTATATGACATTAGTCACAATTTATATGAATTATGCAAAGCCAGAAAGACGCCAAAAAAGAGCCCTACAATTCTGCGATCTGCTAATTTGAATTACGATACAGTAATTGCTGATCCCATGTTTTACATGCTGGCTGTTACAAAGTTTAAGTGGGCTTGATTGCAAACACTATCATTTTGGAACCGAGCACATTGAACATGTTTGTTTTCTGCAGATTACAGGAAGGGGCTCTGCATGGGAAGATCATCAAAGGTTGTGACTATGCCATGGATCCAAAAGGTGCTTTACCTTGAAACGATGCTAAAAAAGGTGAGTCAATGATTTAAGTTTACATTTACATCCAGCCATTAGCAAATGCTTTTATCCAAAGAGAACAGTCAAAGCACATAATCAATATTGGAGTAACTACAATATTGATTGTATTGGTTTTCTTTTGTCTCTAGAAAAAGGAAGAGTGCATAGTACCATACAAGTAGGAGGAGAAGAAGGTTTAGAGTTTTTAGTTTTTGGACTTATTAGAATATTTGAATCTTTTTACAATTCTCATTGCTTTCCTGTACTTTCTTGTACAGGAAAGCAATGCGATTTGAACTGGTTTGAATAAAGTTAATCTTGTGTCTTTGAAGCTACATAGGAGTGCAATGCGACAAATGCATTCCAAATGTATCACTGGAGTGCTTAAACACCAAACTGCATGCTTGCCAGTTGACGCTGATGTTCTTGGTTGGCCTTTAGATATTTTGAGAAGATAGGGTGATATTCTGCAGATCGCATGAGGCTGAGTAGCTCGCTCCACCATCAAGGCACCACACATGAAAAGAGTCTGCACTGAGGATTGGTTCCAGAGGCATTGCCAGATGCTGTTTATTAGCTAATACAGTTTCCATGTTATGCCCTGAACTGGCCATTGTAGTTTTCTAAGTGCTTTTCTAGAATCTGTTGGTCATTTCGTATAATGGCACGTCTGTCAGAGGACATAACAGAGCGAGGTCAGGTCGCCTCAGATCTATGAACTATGAACTACAGCGACTTATTGGAGGAATCAGTTATACATATGACACACACAGGATATTCATAATTAGTTTCATAGTGGGACAATATTCCTTTTCGCCCGGCTAACAGCTGTCATCCGTTCCAATAGAAATGGATGGACCTCGACTGATCACCCCAACGCACGCATCCTTATTTTCTCGTCAATTTCTCTTCCCCTTATCTTCCACTAAATCAATCCCATCCGAGATATCCCAGAGCCTGTTCGACGCCCTCTGAAGGGAGATCTGATACACAGTGATTCGGATATGATTATGACTGCACCACAAACCGCTCAACAGATATGATTTAACAGATCCCACCCAAGGCCGTTCCCGAGGATGTCGGCAGTCCTATTATTCAGATGAGTTTTATTTCAGAGCCGGGGCAGGGACCACATACCTCCTCGGCGACCTTTGCATTTTCCAATCTGTCCCAACTCCAAACCACTCCAACTGTCCTATAAACAGACCCTATTGTACTTTCATGTTTTGTATATTGTTATTTAACCATCACATTACATTCAATATATATATATATATATATCTCCTCATGGCAATATTTTCATCAAAAACATCAGATAGCTCGAAATCCACAGCCAATCAGATAGCTCAAAAAAAAGCATGTAGCTTGTTTATCTGTCATGCTACAGCTTGCAATATGCAACTCCGGTACAACAATAGATTTACATATCTGAAGAACAAAGAAAGAGCAAGGTGTAGACAGATGTTGTAGTTAATTATGCTTTACAGAATGTTAGCCTCTGAAAACAACACATGGACAATTTTTACAAATTACTATTTGCATTAGGTCTACATCACTTCTTTCACACATTTCGGCTTAGTGTACAATTACCGTTCCAATTAACATAAAGTGAGACCATAACATCCCTTTTTGTTGCAATATTGTGAACATTGTTGTTGATTCAAGGTAGACCAACCTGATAAACTCAAACCATGTGTTACTTGTGATTTAACAAGAGATAATCCACCATAACCTTTCACATGACACAGTCCTCAGACAAAATGGTGCCCAAACTGGATATTGTTCATTTTTAGAAAATGGCGGCTGTCAATAAATGGTGTGCACAACATAGGAACACTATAATACTACCAAAAATGTCCTGTGCTGTGTGGTACCCTGGGAAGTCAAAGCGGCCACATTGGAGCACCCAGAAGCCACGTCTCTGAGGAGTTAGGCGTTCTAGCTAGACAGAAAACACAAGGACCGCTCAAGGGGACAGTGATGGCCGAGCGGTATGGGAGCATTTTCTACACTCTGCACCCATGTGTCCTTGAACGGAGCAGGGGTTGGAAGAGTTGACGTAGAAAAAGTGAAGTGAAGTTCTGAAGTAAAATAAAATGTAGTCTGCGACCAAAGGCTAATGCTGACATTTGTGTCAATGCTGTTGATTAATAAATCAACACCATAGTCTACCATTTGAACTGTAACATTCTAAATGACATCTAAATGACTAACATTATTAGTAGATTTAAGGTGGGGGCCCTCCCCCAACTCCCCACCCCCTTTAAGTCATGAATGATACACATCTACTAATAATGTTAGTGGGTGGGGGGGGGGGGGGGGGGGGGGGGGGTTCAGTAGCCTGGAGCAAACCTGATCACCTGACCTCACACTCTGTATCGCTACATGGATCCGTCTGGACCTGTAGCCGCCTAAATCTATTTCCTGAAATGACAATGCAATCGAGGCCGTTATTGCAGAAATAGACTCAGTGACAACTATCAAAGAGGAACAACAGTGTGCACTAGCTGAGTTTCCCGGCGGAAGAGATGCTTTCGCCGTTCTTCTTCCTCACGTTTATCCAGTGAACAGCGTGCCGCGAAGGCGTCAAATGTTTTGTTGCGCCGATTGGTTGTAGGAGGTTGTCAATCAAGGCGCATTACCCCCGCCCACTGAAATCGATGTGGGCGGCCAGAGGTCCAGACTGATCCGTGTGGGGACACAGAATGTGAGGTCACGTGATCAGGATGGTCCCCAGGCTAGGGGTTCGGCTTCTAAAGTCTATATTTATAGTCCTATCCGAAGCAGTCCTATACATATGTGTATATGTAAATGTTTCCTTTGGCTCAATCAAACGTAATAATTGAGTGTGTGATTAAAGTAGACGGCTACTCTGCCTCCATAATTAGTTTCACTATATAATATGACTCCAACATGCAATCCACAGACAGGCCAAGGGTAATTTCCAATGATCAAAGGTATACGAGTTAGTCTCTGCTTGGCTTTGCAGTTTATCTAGTATCCTCATTATAAGTTGTTTTGTTTATATTGTACTGTAACTTAATTGCCGCCTGTAGAAACAGATGTCTCCACACCTTTCATTATGCGAGGGGAGGCTGTAAATCCCAACAATCCAGCTCCACAGGCTACACAATGTGAAATTCCGTGTACTCAGGAGTCAGACACATAAAAATATGTTTTACTAGGATTAGCAAGCAAACACTGCTAAAGAAAATCAGTTTTTAACTGAAAGTGAACAATAAAGTATTCTAGTAGACATTTTGTTTTCCTTTTCGTCTTTCATATCTTGTGTGTGAAGAGTACTTGCTTTATGTTATTTTGTTCCTCCCTGTTACACAATATGCACAGTGAGATGTAAAGGCCCGAAAGAGTCTTTCTTCGAAGCACGCTGTTTGTGGGTTTGTTTGTTTACCTTTTTTTGGCGCAACCTTGCTGTGCACTTTGCATAAGACACTGCTATTTACATTTGAAATGCCATGTACTTGCCGTGCCTTAAGACATATAAGTAGACTAAAGATAGTCTAAACTGGACTGTCTTGTACACCTGCCATATTTCTCGACTGGTACAGGTTTTGTTTGTCAAATATTTTTCAAGATGCTCTTCAAAAGGTTTTTTTGACAATGTTATTTTTTTTTAAGGAACTCCTTGCATCCCTATTCTACCTATGTGATATGCCCTGTGTAGGTGATGGCAGATAGCTCTCACCCTTTAACTGTGCTTTAGCAATATATCACAGTAGCATTTAGAATTCAGACACAAAACGTGTTCTAGGCTATAGAAATGGCTGTATACTCAACACCAAATGGGTGTAGCTTTTTCTGGCGGTACACTACACTAGTCATGCAACCGCCTATCAGCTGACAGCTTATGCCGTCCAATCAAATGCATATACACTGATATGACATGAGTGATTTCTGACAGAAATATAATTACCATTGTCTTAGCTGTACGTCAAAAGCATACTTACATTGCTTATAATTACCTTACTGCAAATTAAAACTGTGCTAAAAAAAACAACCACTGGCATTAGCTAGCATAGTTATTGTCTCTTCTCTCTTATTTAATTACGTGGTTAAGAGTGGAATAGCATGAAATAATAATTATGACAAGTTTGCTTTGGTCATTACCAACAAATTGTTTTTGGATGGTTGATGCAATTTTACTTCTATAATTAACACTCTTCTTGATAGCGCAAAGTGTTAAACAGACTACATGTTGAGGGCTATTTTAATACGTTGGCCCAAAGTGAATGTCGATGTTCATTTGAGTCGCTTGTTACTACCTGAATTGATTTGATAATGTATGGGTTGTTCAGGGGCCATTCTAACCAATCGTGTACAATGGCCCCCATGTGAATTGTCAGTAATGGCACCATTTTACGTTTTACCCATTTAATAAGTATAGACTATAGCACAGTTTAAAATGGCTCAATATTTCTAAGCTAATGTTCTCCTCCAGTTGTTGCCCATCTTGGTCTTGTACCCAGTTTTCTTCACAATATCTGTGAGCACTTCAAACATTACTTGATACACTGTAATGATCATCCCGACTTACTAGAGAGGTGAAATTACCCATGATACTTGAGGGGAGTCTACACTATCACTACGCTAGCACACTATTTCTTTTTTTGTTTTCTGTTATTGTTAGCTACAAGTTCTCTGAAAATACTAAGTTTTGAATTTTGACAATGTGAATCTTAACAGTGTAACATTTACCAACGTGAATTACTGGATGAAGAGAGTTTAGCTCCACTGTGTAAATACTGGTGAAATACATAAAACATAATAAAATACATAAACATCATTTAAATAAAGATTAGAAAAAAATGAATTACTCACCCAGTCAGAATAGTCATTTCCATGCCTCCTTAACGTTGTTCTTTCTATTTTTGCCAATCACCCCTGAACGTCCGTGTAGAAAAAAAGAAAGGAAAATGCTCTGTTTGGACGTCAGGTCAGGGCCCGCACGTGAGACACGCGTTCGACATGCTCTGAAAACACTGCGATGATGATGAAGATGTCCTCATTTTCTCTCTCGCTCTCGCGCTCTCTCTGCCCACCGTGTCTCCAAACAGGAGCACCACAATATGTGTCTGAATGAGTCGAGGGGCGCGTGGCACTAAAGTGCACGTAAAACATTTAGCAAGTGTCTTGGCCTTCTCGGTCTCTCTCTCTCGGTCTCTCGGTCCCTCGACCCCCCCCCCCCCCCCCCCCCCCCCCCCCGCGGGGCCAACAGGGCATAGTCCCTGCTGATAGAGAGAAAACGAGAGAGAGAGATACAAAGATGGGGAGAGAGAGGTCAACTCTGTGCAGCAGGAGGAAAGTGGACTTGACAAGTGTGAAAGATTTAGTGGCGGGCCGTTTAGAGTGATCATCTTTTCCTCTTTGTCAGCAGGTAGAGAGACATTTCTCTGCCCTCTCTGTGTCCTTTATTCAAGATGGACGTGGGAAGGGGGGGGGGAGGAGGATCCTGTCACGATATATGTGTCGACTCCCCCCCCCACTCTCCCCCGTGATGAGGAATGGCAGTGAAGTGACCCTCTTTAAAGACAGATATTGTGCAGTGTTGTCTGATTATTATCATTATTATTGGTCTTATTATTACCGAAGAGAAACGAGAAACCTCTGGTCTGATTTCTCATTTGCCTCAACCGTATTTTACCTGATTTGTAATATCGAGCCATTGTTACAACCTCAGATAGGGGAAAGTGGGTTTGCGGAAGAATTTGCTATTACAAAACTTTTTTCTAGCCGAACATAACTACTGCTGCTGAAACCTCTCTCATTTAATGACGTGGTTAAGACACATCATACGTTTGTATTGGTCATTACCAAATGCCATTGTCAGAATTTCGGCGGGGAGACGTTCAGTTTGTGAGTGGGCTATGGAGCCACAAACTATTACAATACTTTTGAAAAGAGTTATCACACTTCTTTTTTTTCTCCCTCATTTAAGCCTACTTTTACACTACACGGCTCCCCTTGGTATTAGATGGCTTACATTTCTTCAAGAGCACTTAATGTTACGGCTCAGAGGAGTTCTCGAGGCATCCTAAATCCCAGCGACGGCGCTCCGTAGATTTCACTAAATGAAGAAATTAAATGAGGGGCCTCCTCTGTGAATTGGATTAAAATATCCTTATTCCTCCTGCAAATTAATAGGAAAGAAAGGTGTAAGAATACCTTTTTTAAATGATGCGTGAGAATTCACACCACTTAGCTCTATAATTAGGAGATCAATGAAGCTATCTTATAGTCATGCTTTCCAGAGTTAAGCGTAATATATCAACATATTTTAACATTTATTTTTGTTTTTAACTCTTACAGATACTTTGGCAATTTTCACGGACACCGGTTTGGAAAAGTTAGAAGCTCGTAATGGGCCTTTGTGTAGCACTTTGTTAATTGAATCGAGAAAGGTACAAAGGAATTGTTTCCATCCATCTTGACTCCCAGCCTTAAGGTGCTGGGATTGATCCCCAGTGTCCCGGCATCCTTGAAAAAGATGCCCTAACCCCTACACCTTAATGACCTATATCTGAAATTATTGCTTGGCCACTTTGGAAAAAGCCTAAAAAGTCAATGTGGTGGAACAAGTAAGTACGGACATCATTCTGTCCAGATTCAAATGGTTAGTTAAACATAAAAGTTACATAAAATATAATTTATTTGGGTATTGCAATCTCCCCACTCCCCACACACATAAATATAATGAAATCTCTCAGCAGCCAATGCAAAGTCTCCCCACTGCCTCACAGCCCCTCTCAGCAGCCAATGAAAAGCCTCCCCACTGCCACACAGCCCCTCTCAGCAGCCAATGAAAAACCTCCCCACTGCCACACAGCCCCTCTCAGCAGCCAATGAAAACCTTCCCACTGCCACACAGCCGCACTCAGTAGCCAATGAAAAGCCTCCCCACTGCCACACAGCTCCACTCAGCAGCCAATAAGATTCTCCCCACTGCCACACAGCCCAAGTCGGCAGCCAATGAAAGGCAACCCACTGTCACTGTGCTTCCACGGTGTCTGTTGAATGTGTGTAACTGGCTAGGTCAAGGGGTATTTTAATACTAGACAAGCTTGACTTTGAATGAGGTTACATTATGTGCAGTGACAGGAGCAATTTGGTAATGAAGGAAGTGAAATGATGCTATTGGGCTCTTTCAGCATCAAAAATACATTATCAAGGTTATCAAGAAGATTTTCAGTAACCAGTGAACCTTGTATCAACAGATTTCACGAAGGTAATTTTTTGTGTGTGTATATATAGATATATATATATATATATGCTGTAATTAATATGTATGAATAAATATATTAGGTTATGAATATGAGCAGTGTCAAGTTCCCTCTTCTCCACCATCCAGAAATGTTTTGGGAAATTAAGAAGGAAAAGAAAAGCATTGGCTTGGCAAAGAAAAGCATTTAAGAAGTATTCTGTTATGAGTCAGTCCAACTCTTGGATGGAACAGAGGGAATAATCAGTTGAACACTTAACTTCACATTCATGTTGCTGTTCAAAAAAATGGCTTTCTTGTAAATACGCCTGCGACAGTAAAAGACGAATGGCGCTAAACCGATAACCGATGTTCTGGCAAAAAAAAACACATTTACAATTCCATTTATTTTCTTTTTAGATTTGATTCAACAGGCCTTCGTTGAACATGCCAGAGTCGGCTGAATGGGAAATTGAAACATCTCCGTATGAATTACATAGAAACCCGCGACTTCAAACTGCATTTGAGATCTGTGTTTGGGAGAAAGTATAAGAAAAAAATAATACTCATTATAAATATGGGTGAAAAAAAAGCCCAATAAAACATTCCTCAAAAGGAATTTTTATGAGACTGCCATTGAAATAAATATATTTGAAAAAGAAATCTGTTGGAGATTCTTAAAAACAAAAAGGAGTGAGTGGGGAGGGAAGGGAGTCCATTGTTGAAGTCTCTCTACCGCAGAGAACAGCATTTTCTTTGAGTGTCATGTTTCAAGACAAGGCCCATGAAATAACAGTGTAAGGGAGCGAATGACAGCACATTGGTGATGCTGCTGGTTACACTTCAGGATATTTAGCCCGATTGTGTGCCGGATTTCTCTGGTCAGCAAAGCCCCAATATTTCGATGGCACTAAAGATTTTTTTTTTTTATCAGATGATCCTGTGAAGGTGGCTATGTTAAAATGATATTTACTTCCCCAACAATGATTGGGATTTCAAACCGCACCGATTTGAAATCGCTAATATTTGCGAATAACGGATAGTTCAATATTTACCGTCCCATATCCTGTAGTGTGGGGGGAACCCAGAGGACAGCCAGGTACGCAGTGTATGGGATTGTCACGTGGGAAAGAAGATATCCAATTGGGAGCCACACTGACCGGTAATCTCAACAGAAGCCATGGCGACAAAAGCGAAAGTGTGATGGATTGGCAAAATGGAGGAGGCCAACTCAAGCTGAAAGATGTGCAGTCCATCTTCACGCCGTCTCCATGACTTCGTCCATAGTTCTTCAGTCATTTTTTAGGATGTTTCAGTAAAAACAAGTGCAAAAGCTAGCATAGCGTAGCCACAGTCCGCCGTATTTGTTTACGCTCAAGTCATGTATTTGATTGCGAGATGTGCAAGAGTTCCGGTTTTAAGAATCAGGACTGGTTTGTTGGGGGAATGGAATTGGTTAGTGGGTCGTGTGCTGTGTTGGCTTGCGCACACTTAATGACCAAAACAGTTAAATATATCTCCATCTATCGTAAGGTATGTGTGGGTTCTCTCATGTTTTCTAAATTAGAAAAAAAAGTGTGTGGCAGATATTTGGAACATCAGCCAAGGAGGTCGGACTAGTCGGCTACGTTTGGCTTGGTTTTGAAACCAAAAGAGACAAGGGGGGTATTACATGATGACATGTTTACAGCCTATGCAGTTTGTGAATGAAACACAGAGAGAGAGAGAGGTGATACATTTGGCGATAACTGACAGAAACACACATTTCTTCAGCACAAAACCCCTCCCCCACTCCCTTTATGATTATGGTGGTTATGATGGCAGAGATGCTTTCAAATGTCATAAATCCGCAATTGGCTTGTGTGTTTTTTATTTGTTTTTAAGGGGCAGTTTTAATTATATTTCGTAATGTAACAGTTGCTCCTATCCAAATTGACTTACAGTGATATTGTTTCAGATTCATGTCATTAATGAGCAGGCAAGGATTAGACTATGGTCATTGAGGTGAGAGGAAGTTCAATTACAACAACAGACACAGATATAGACGATGTGTTTGGTGGTTTGCCGGTTAACGCTACAATCCATGTGAACTGATGCATTACATTACCGTACAGCATCAATGAATGTTTATGTTTGATGCTGCACCATGTTTTAAAAGTATGTCCACCACAAGCATCTGTACAGTTATTCAGTAAAACAAACATTGGCAGTAATAGACACAGACCTTGCCCCCCCCCCCTTCCCCCCCTCAAAAAAAGAAATGTCTGCCATTAATCTTCCCGGTCTTGTGCTCTCCGACTAGCCGGCTAGTCGGCTAGCTTTAACGCTGAGGGGCCCGGGATCGACAGCTGGTCCCTTTAAGAGGTACGCCGGGGCGGGGGGGGGGGGGGAGCTGGCCCACCCTGGCTGTTTAAAGGTGATGCAAACAGGCCTTGATGGATGGATGAAGGGCTGCTCTCCATCCATCACCCTTCCATCCTGGGGGAGGGGGGCTGGGGCTTAATCTTCCACAAACACAATCCTGCCACCCCCCACCGCCATCACCACCTCCTCCACCCTCCACCTGGCCTCGCAGCACCGTGATGTCCGTTCATTTGGGGACCCTTGTTCGCCCAGTGTGTGTGTGTGTGTGTGGGGAGGGGCTCGTCAGTGGCTCTTTGGCTTGAGGACACCGTCAGGGGGTGGGGTTTATATTCAAGGGAGGGGGAAAGAGGGGGAGCGGATGGGAGGGGTGAGTAAGGGAGATACAGAGGGGTGAGGATGGAAGAAGAGAGGGTGATGGTGAGAGGGGAGAGGATGAGATGGATGAAGGTAGAGAGAGGGAGGCAGGGAGGGGCAAGGATAAAGTGGGAGGGGAGGGAGGGAGGGAAGGAGGGAGGGATAGTGATGGAGAAAGATTGATGGAGGGAGAAGGGGATTGAGAGTTGGAGTGGGTGGGGAGAGAGATAGTGGGAGGAGAGGGGGAGGGAGTGGGAGAGGAACTCCTGAGCGATGAGTTTTCTCAATTTACCTGGTTTATTATTTATTACCGTTCGGACGTGAATAATGTAGGGCCAAACATTTGTTGACAACTCATTAATTGATAGAACCAACAGACTGCTACGGCAGACTCTTCAACACACACACACACACACACACACACACACACACACACACACACACACACACACACACACACACACACACACACACACACACACACACACACACACACACAATGTACAAGCAAATACAAATGAAGTCCTCCACAATGTCACTATGGCATAATAGAGTTCAAATGTGATGTTGCAAGCTTTTTTTTCATGCATATTTAGTTTAAATTAGTGACAGCTTCAAGTATATTGCACGTTGATTTGGAGAAGGAAAGGCTGTTATTGGGATCCACTATACGGTTGTGGCCGTTTGTCATTTGTTTGAATGTCTTTATTTTGTCTCTTTAGCAAACAAACATAGTGTACCAGCCCCAGATATATCCACACACATACACAAATGCACCCACACACAGAAGGTGTTTGTGAAGGTATGTTGCTGATGTACCTAAAACGTGATGGCCAATCAAGTGTGAAATAGGTTTTCCATAGTAGAAGCAGCGCTCTGACTCACCACTGTAACACCACTGTATGTCTGCTCGTGGCGTTCGGTCTTCTTTTTTTAGCATAATCTTTTGTTTGTTCACATCTGTGATCCACGTTTTAGAACCACGTTCGGGCAGTGATTGTGTTCCGACGGATCTCGACAAAAGGTTGTTGGAATAACATTTCTGGACAAATCCCAACAAACCAACAGAATGTGTCACATCTGTAAAGGTCGCGTTTCCTTGGCCGTTATCAGAATTTGTTTTCAGGCAGAACGAAAAGAAAAGATGGAAATAAATGTACTGTTGTCAGAGGGGTGGAAACATTGGCCGTGGAAGAAAAGAAAGAAGCACCCCTGGCTAAAATAACTGCTAGGTTAGCCTCCAAAAATATGCTAACCCACAACCCACTGTGTAGCTGCCACCAACATACTCAGCCATGCATGGAAACAGACAAACAGAGGAGCTGCCTGTAGGCCTATGGCGAGAAAGCTTTATTCCAGGAAAGAAAAGATGGATTCATTCACCAAAGAAAAAAATATTGAGTATTTTCTTCCTCCTGATAGATTTATATCCCGTGATGAAGATACATGTATGTTTCCCTGAATTTCTCGCACTGCACATTGGTGAAAGCAGCCAATGTGACATGCTGTAATTCTTTCACGACCACACAGAGAACGTGCTGTCTTCACTCCAATTCGCTGGCGCACTAAAACATTTCATGTGACATAAAACGAGCTGAACTTTGAAGACAGTACAATGCAAACTTGGAAAGAAAGACACAGGGTGGAAACTGAATGAAAATAGAATTAAACTCGGAGCCACCAAATCATTTCTACCCAAACAAATGAATCCAACTGTTCCCTCCTCCCTGAGTGCTAATGAGAACCAGGGGCTTGAGTGTTACAGCCTGTCCACCCAAACAAGGCTAGGGGGAGCTAGGCTGTTATGGAAGGGTGAGTGGCGGGGTACTGGTGTCCGTGTGCCACCTGCTCCTCTTTGCTCCTCTGCCCCCTCGCGTACATGCTGCATGCCTGACCAAGCATGCTCAGTCACTACCCCCCCCCCCCCCCCCCCCCCCCTACTGCCCACCACACAGATTCATTAATCACCCAATCATCTGGTCTCCCATCCCTCTTGGTTTGTATTTAGGAGTAGAAAGAAACGAACGAACAAATATGTCCTTTGGTTCCCCCCCCCCCCCCCCCCCCCCCCCACCCTTCTGCCATACGTGGTTTGGTTCCTGTGCGGTTCCACTTAATAATTATCAAGACTTCTCCTTCTGCGTCAGTGTTGGAATCGATGAGGACCATACCGAGACTCTGCAGGGGCCCCTGAGATGGAGCAGCCCTCAGTGGATGTGTGTGTGTGAAGTGTAAAAATCACTCACACAGTTATGCTGCTGGGGCCCTTGCCTCTCCTGGGCTCCCACTCACAGCAAAAGGTCTTCAGAAAAACACTATAAGCGCTAAAAACCAAAAGACAACACTAATAATAAACACTGCAGCTTTGTGTGACGCCAGACGCATGTTTTGTAATCTTTTGGTTCCCTGGCGGGGAAACCGGTTTATTCCAGTGTTGGGAATATTAAACCCCCATGGTAATGGGCCTCAGTGACATACGTGCACGTACTGGACACCTGCAAAACAGATGGGGGGGCGAAGGGGGGGGGGGGGGGGGGGGGGGGGGGGGTGGGGGGAAATGCCACTACCCTATCAAAAACGGAGACGCCAGGGATAAGCGAGAAGAGTAACAATCGCGGGTAATCTTCGCCACAAGGGCGAAACTATTTAATCCTTGAGCGAAGCCACCCGAGTACCTAATCCCCATGCAGATGTGTGCTCCACCATTATCTCGGATGGCCGCAGAACCAGCCGGGAGGATTTGCACTCGCGCTGTTGCTATGGCGTCTGTGGACGCTCCACGGCAACTTCGATGGTAATTAGTTCGCTGTTTAAACACCAAGCGACAATTTTCTCCGACAGCAGTCGCCGCCGCTGACTGCAAAAGGTGCGGGGGGGGGGGGGGGGGGCACCTTTTTACCTATTTAAACATCTATCCTTCTTTCTACACAGCTACGTACCTTGTCGGTCTGTCAGTCAGTCCATCTGTCTGTATATATTTCTGGCTTTCTGTCACACTTGCTATCATAATACCAAACAATACAAACAGTGACTTTCTTTTTTTATTGCGCACACACACAATGTTCCACAAAGGATCTTATCACTGCGGTTTAACATTAAACCCTCTATACGTGCACACACACGCACACTGACAGATTTGCAGATACAGTGAGCCGCTCAAACAGCAACTTTTCATTTGCTATTATCTTGCATGTAAAACCCAGCGTAGATCCAGTGCCATTAAAACCTGCCTTTTCTCAAACACTTTCAAAGATCCATAATCTTTGAAAAGCACGTTGAAGCGAATTGACATTCATCTTCTCAACTCTGAATAAAATTAAGCCATTTCGTTTTAAAAAGCAGGTTAATGCACATCAAAAAGGTTGGGGCCTGGACCAGGGAATCAAGTGGTGGTCTAAGAGAGCTGAACTCTCTGAACTGTGGTTATAAAGTTACATAAGGAGGTGGGGATTCCAGCTTCTCAAAGAAAAAGCCCTCCCTCCCAGTATTTTGGTGCCAAACCATCTAGATGTGTTAGACTAATGAAGGGCAGAATATTGTAGTAAAGCTGGGTTTTTTTGACTCACAGTCCGAATAGTTTTGGGTTCAAAACCCCAATGTATGCACCCTACCTGTAGGCAAACCCATACCTTCTCCTTAATGACATGTATCTACAATTCACTGTAAGTGGTTTTGGACAAGAGCGTCTGTGAGATGACTAAATACAAATAGCCTACATAATAAATAAGAAATGATTAAAATCCACCTGCCTAGTGCAATGAAAAGTCTTAACAAAAAAAAGCACGGCAGGGCCTGACTTAATGTTTATCAGGGGGGTTGTCCAACATACTGTAGCTCCCCATGTGCACTGATAGCGCTAAGTGAATTAAGCTTGGCTCAACACCAAGTTGGATGGTTGCTTTATTAGTAAAATGTTCATATTCAACGTTGTTCCCCCCCCCCCCCCCCCCCGTGTGCCCTGAGAACCGATATAATAAAAACAGAGGGATACACAAAAGAAGCGTGGAGGAGCCGCCAGTGTCCTTCTCTGAGGTGAGTTACGGCCAGGCGTACAGGCGTCGCGCTTGTTCAACTGTGGTGACGAACCCAATCGGTCAGACAGCGTTCTGGGGTGCGTTTGACATTTTATTCCTCTTTCTCCTCTTTCTTATTTTAATATGCATCCGTCCAGGGGAGGTGCGCCTTATCGAGGAGATGTGAGGCTCCGCTGAGAAATGGCACTGGATACAGCTGCAGCGCGGCTGATAAGCTTCCTAAAATATAATCTGGGTACGCGCCTGGCGTAATTAAGAACAGTCTCCCTGGGTTCGCTGAATAGCCCACATTGACGTGTTTTTATCTTTGTTTAAAATGACGCCAGTGGTCCCACCCCCTTCTCTCCCCCCCCCCCCCCCCCCCTCCACCCTCCAACCTCCACCCCACCATCTCACTCAACCCATTTGATTAGGTTTCCAAGTCCAAAATGAAAATAAATTAAACGAAGAGAGATGATGTTACGCTTGGGCTTCTCTCTCTCTCTCTCTCTCTCTCTCTCCTTTTTTTTGGGGGGGGGGGGGGGGCGGGGGGGTTCCGGACCACCTGCTGCTCGGGACCACACATTGGTCCGATGACATCATCAGTATTCCGCCCGCCGCTCCTCATGTCGCTCTGGTCCCTCCGATCAGAGCCCTTGGGGGAATAAAAAAAACAAAACAAAAAAAACCCAGTCTCAGTCAAGAGTCCCCACACGGGACCTGTCGGTGGCCATGACAACCTGTCTGCCTCGGAGTTGACCCCCACCCCCACCGGTCACGCCCGCAAATCACGCTACAATGATTTCCTGGGGGTCACGTGACCACAGGCCCGGCACGGCCTGACGGACATTGACAGGCGTGGCAGCTTACTCCTTGAAAACATTCACGCAACGCAACACAACGCAACGCAACGCAACGCAAGCCGTCTTTCTGAGATGTGAGGAAAAAACAAAAAAACAACGGTTTTCAAAGAGTTGATTCAAACTATGGCGTGGAAACAAAGAGCACGAGAGAAGAGAAAACGAAGTCATATTTATTTGACGTTGTTTTGAAGTTTGGTCACTTTCACGCTCTGGGTTCCTATTGATTGTGAAAGCCTGTGGCTGGGAGAAACACTTAATGGAATTAAAGAGTTGGGGATTGACCGGAAAAGGCCAATGGTGTGCGTCCCGTCACAATGAGCGTGCGGGAGAAATGCCGAACTCGGGGAGTCGATAGTTATTACCACCCACAGGATGTGAAATGTTAACATTTGTGCTTCGATGAATTAGTATTTGGTATTATTTAATAGAGGTGTGTGTGTGTGTGTGTGTGTGTGTGTGTGTGTGTGTGTGTGTGTGTGTGTGTGTGTGTGTGTGTGTGTGTGTGTGTGTGTGTGTGTGTGTGTGTGTGTGTGTGTGTGTGTGTGTGTGTGTGTACAGACACACATCAATTCAACACAAAATGATGTCGTTTTTTGGAGTGTCTGATGGAAACATAAATGAATACAACATGTTACATTTTTATTGCCATTAGAAGATATACAACATTGCTTGCATTCCAAGACCTGCTAAAAATACGTAATAACTAACACACTTTTTGTCCTGACCAATATGTACTGAACTATTCACCCCCATCTTGTGAGAAACCTGACCGTAAGTCTAACAGTATGACGGCTTACTTCGATGAAAGAAATGACAGATTAATCTGCTGTTGGATGGGAGAGAGATCGAGCACTCTCAGAGTAGATTTATTGCCTGTGAAGATACTTTCCTGGAATGTACTGAGGAACCGGGATGTAACGACTCCTTGTTATGATAAATCGAGTCTTTTATGAGAACATTCTGTCTGAGGGAAAACTGAGTCAGACACACAGTCATCAACCGCACGTAATTCTTCGGTTTTGACTGCAACCGATGCGTTTTCGCAACTTTCGTACATTCTGGAAGTATCCAAAAAAAAAAATAATCCCCAGCCATAACTTGAGCAAATTCAGTCTCAAGTGCATTTTCAACCTTGCTACCTACAGGTAGTTAGGTGTGTAGGGTGTGTGTGTGTGTGTGTGTGTGTGTGTGTGTGTGTGTGTGTGTGTGTGTGTGTGTGTGTGTGTGTGTGTGTGTGTGTGTGTGTGTGTGTGTGTGTGTGTGTGTGTGTGTGTGTGTGTGTATGTGCGCTTGTGTCTGTCTGTATGTCTGTCTGTAAGAAAGTATAAATATACTGTATGTGTTTCTATGTAAGGCCGATTCGTCTCCCTTCAACACACCTGACGTTTCCTCGCCCTGCACAGTCACAGCGTTGCACCGGCAAACGCAACTTTTGTGATGACGGGGCAGGCCGCTCCTTTGTTCCACATAGTGAACCATGAAAGTGACTTGGTGATATACAGCTCGCTTGTGTAATAGTAGCGTGATTTACTGCACAGCGGTCAGTGGGACAGTACAACCACCAACGGAACTCACCCAGAAGAGAACTGCAACCGTTTAACTTTTTGGACAATGTGTCCTTTGGACACTTAGCAGTCTGGGGCGACCCACATGTACCCTTGAGCTGTTTACACATCCTTGTTTACCATTCAGTTGTTTCAACCTTTTGTACCCTTTGGTTATTTAAACCTCCTTGTGAAGGTCTGCTCCTTGGTTATTTAAACCTTGTGTGGGTGTACTCTTTGGTTATTTAAACCTTGTGTGGGCCTACTCTTTGGTTATTTAAACCTCCTTGTGTAGGTCTGCTCTTTGGTTATTTAAACCTCCTTGTGTAGGTCTACTCTTTGGTTATTTAAACCTTGTGTGGGCCTACTCTTTGGTTATTTAAACCTTGTGTGGGCCTACTCTTTGGTTATTTAAACCTTGTGTATGTCTACTCCTTGGTTAGTTAAACCTCCTTGTGTGGGCCTACTCTTTGGTTATTTAAACCTTGTGTGGGCCTACTCTTTGGTTATTTAAACCTTGTGTGGGCCTACTCTTTGGTTATTTAAACCTTGTGTGGGCCTACTCTTTGGTTATTTAAACCTTGTGTGGGCCTACTCTTTGGTTAGTTAAACCTCCTTGTGTAGGTCTACTCCTTGGTTGTTTAAACCTCCTTGTGTTGGTCTACTCCTTGGTTGTTTAAACCTCCTTGTGTTGGTCTACTCCTTGGTTGTTTAAACCTCCTTGTGTACCCTTTGGTTGTTTAACTCATGTACCCTTAGATTGTTTAAACCTATTTATGTAGACTGAACTCTTGGTGAGTCATGGTGGTGGTCTGTGAAGTTTGGCGTCGTCATCATGACCACCACGGGAGTGGTGGTCATGATGACCCCATCCACCAAACGTGGATGCATTTTGCTAATATCTCTTGGCCTATAGGTTTGGCCTCTGATCCGAGGGTCGGATCAAGAAGGGCCACCTTTGGTGCCGGCGCCAGACTGTGGCTCCTCAGACTCGCGATCACGGAGCACGGCTCACAGTGACAGTCAATTTGTTAGCCATCAGGCCACCTGTGCAGTCATGTATGAGAAAACACAGGCCCGGGCCCTAGCCAAGCGACCCGTGACTTGTTTCGTCTTTTGTTTATTTATCTCCGGCGCCCTCCGTCCGAGCCTCGCCACTGTTCCAAAGCACATGACTCATCGAGGGCAAAAACTCGTACTTAACCTCTCCGATGTCTGTGTTGCCGTCGCACCTGGTGTGTTATAATGGCTTGCTGAGCGTTCCTTTTTCGCCTTAAAAAAGAAGGGGAAAAGTAATGTTGACAAGACCCTAAGGGTTTAGGAATGTGCCCTTTCGGTTGTTTGTTTTTAGGCGACTACTCTACCCACTGGAGCCAGCCCCCATGTTGCCTGACACATGCTCTCTCTCTTACAGGGTTATACACTTTCATGGTCTGAGCGCAACAGCTCAGAAATACTGCGTCATGCAAATAGGAGCCAGCGTTAACTCTGTCTCTCGCTCTCTCTCTCTCTCTTCCCCGTCAACAGAAGGTGTGATAAGCGCCCCGGAGAAATATAAACCCATCCGAGTTGTAAATGAAAATGCAGAGGGGAACGGGTTTGAAGTTCTCGGGCGGCACAGAGAAAATTAATATGCTGGGGTTTTTCTTTCGATCGGGGAGGAAACAAACCATATTAACAATACCAGGATGCGGAATGGAGGGGTTGGATGGGGAAGTGTAAATTGGGAAGGGGGTGTAAGGGAAGCAGTGCATCATGGGAAAGATGGCAGCACAGGCGGGGGGGGGGGGGGGGGGGGGCGCGGGCTAGAGAGCAGGAGAAACTCGGACTTCCGTGGCTCCATCAGTGAAGAGGAGATAGAAGCAGTGGGGGGTGGGGGCATGGCTTAGAGATTAGTGGCAAAGCAGGGAACTGCAACTTGAATGCACCACACACATAGAATTGAGCCAGTAAACAACTCTTGAGAGGGAGAAGGCAACAGAAATACAACCTTGAAATGAGGAAAAGACACTAAACTAAACATTTAAGGAGGTGTGTTGCAACTTAGAATGGCTTTTCTTTTTTAAGAAACACGCCATTTATCTGCAAGGCGGTCAGCAGGTGGGCCACTCTTGGGAAAACTCAGGGCATGAACCATGCCTTTGTTAATACAAATTACATAGTATAAATACTGCAGGATACACAATCCATTTTTTAGACCCAAAGCCCAGCACTGTGAAGGATATTGTGCTAGCCGTAGAAGCCATAAACAAAAAGGATATAATGTATCACAGAGTAATGCTAGCAAGAAACACTTAGTTTCCCCACAACTAATAATGCATGTGAAGTCTGGTAATAGTTTGGGCCTGGATGCAGAAACCCTTCGTGTGTGTACCCTGATAAGTGACCAGTATAACAAAAGGCATGCACAGAGAAAGAACTAAGGGAGAACCGTGAAGACCACCCCCTCCCACCCCCCATGAACTAATGGGATTTAGTCAAGAAGATTAGAAACAAAAACAAAGTCAAGGTAGAGACAGCGCAGGAGATGCTGTATTCCTTCTTGTGAAGTGAAGGCGAAACCTACATACAGCTCGAGAAAGGGGATGAGCAGACTGACACAAGCTAATTCAAATGATGCTTTATTTCCGACGTTCAATGAAGAAATAACAAAGACCACAGAGCCCTGCCTCATCAAACAAACCCTGGCACAGCCTCGGAGGATAGTGAAAGAAGACGGAGAGGAAGGAGAAGAAGAAATAAGAGGGAGAGATAATTATTGTGTACACACTGAAGGTGTAACATTTGCCATTATGGAGCAGAATAACAGAGGCATGGAATAATAAGCGAGGGATTTGATCCTTGGTCGTTATTTAAATGAGTCCCGATCATTAGCGGGACGCACAGCACGGGGGACGCCAGCCGGACCCCCTCCTGTGAGCGGAACGCCTTCAAAGTGGACTGAGGTGAGCCAGGCATCAGCTTGGGAAATTACAGGCGCACTTCCTCCTGACCATATATGATATGTGGATGGGTGAATACATACAGATGATATACATACATTAGATATATATTTGACATACACGCACGTAAACACGTACATATACACACAAACAAGGGCACAGACGCACATACGCGAACATAATCAATTGATCAATCGATAAAAACTGATATTAAAAGTCATCGTAATCTCACATGAGGCATAAAAACGAATTTAATATTGTTTCTAAATCCTAAACCGCTCGAAAATCTGTCACGACCTCTCCATGCTGTGGAAGTCAACCAACCGTTCTCGACCAGATGCCTGCAGTCCGGCCAAGATTCAACTCTCTTGTTGTCGCTCCCCTGTTGTCTGTCTCTCCCTTGTTCTCTCTCTCTCTCTCTCTCTCTCTCTCTCTCTCTCTCTCTCTCTCTCTCTCTCTCTCTCTCTCTCTCTCTCTCTCTCTCTCTCTCTCTCTCTCTCTCTCTCTCTCTCTCTCTCTCTCTCTCTCTCCATCTATAACAGCGCCATGGTGTCTGTAGTGCTGGAATGGCTTCTAATTAAATCTTTTTGTGAGATCAGTTTCAACAGACTCCTACAGTCGTGCCCTGCTTGTCCAGCGAGACGGACGAGGTGAGACCAGTGAGCTTAGCATTTGCATTAGCATTAGCGATTACCGCTACAGTTTAATACCTGCATTACCCTCATTAGCGAGAATGTAAAGCTGGAATGCATAACTGATGTGGAGGTTATTCTCCCCCCCCCCCCACCACCCCTGTATGTGTCTGGGAGGATTTAAAAAATTGAGCACGAATTTGTTGGGTTGGTTGGTAATGGGCCAAGGCATAAGTGATTAACTTAAGAGGGGCGTGGCAGTGGTCGGAACATACATAAAAAGGAGCCTTACTTCCCAAAGAACAACACCATAAAGTGTCCTGAAAGGTTTCATGAGGATTATTGGGTGACCTCCCCGGGCCTCGCCCACTTCCTGTTTTCTTGAAAATCTCTACTTGCTTTGTGGCGTGTCATCGGACTCAGCTCAGAGCAGCCAATCGGCTCCCTCCAAGCCCGCCGACTCCTATCAAGCCGACTCCTATCAAGCCTACTCCTATCAAGTCGACTCCTTAGTGGAAGTCTATGCTCTACTGAGCACAGTTTCGGGTTCATAATGGTGTCCGGTTTGGAGAAAAAAACGAACACTATTGCACTTCAACTTCTTTGTTTATATGTATTATATATGCGCACAAGTATGTGTGCTTGTTTGATCATACTTCACACAACTGATCATAACCAACAAAGAGCCAGAATCCCATCCGTGCAAGACATCATCTATCTTCAGTGCATGCACTAATGTATACATCGCTAAGTACATAGACAGCTAAATGTATACCTTTATAGCTCTCTCTAGTAGCAGAAAGAGGTCTGTATCAAACAAAACGGGGACCAAATGCATTGGAGCACTTTAAATATGATATTGATTCTGCAATATCTACAAGTGCTCAGCTCATATTGGTCCTTCGCTCAGCGAGGTATAGAAAAATACTGTAGACCTCATATCAGGTAGATTAGAATGGATCGCTTTTAATATTACTTCCAATAACAGCTCAGTTGCCTCCTCTACACCGCCCTTCTCCAAATGGCTATTTCCACCCTTTCACATTAAGAGCCAGCTTGCTATCCCACCAACAGGATATTGTTAAAAATGACTTACACCCCACACACGCTCCCTCTCTATACGGAATCAAATCTTAACTTTGAGGCGAGAATTTGAGCTTTTTCTCGGCCGTGTAGCCGCAGGCCTCTTTCGACTCTCCCTCTCCCTCAGACTTGAGACATTTCTGGATCATTACGTGTGTTTCTTTCTCCTCCTCCTCCTCCTCCTCCTCTTCTTCCCCACAATCTTTGTATCACCGGGCAGAATGTTAGATTTCCCTCTTGTGCCATTACTCAAAGCAGGCTAATTTAAAGAGGGGACACTCTGAGGTTCTGCGTGATGAATGACCCGCGCGAGAGCGACCCGCGGTGGTTAATGGACGAAAAGGGCTCAGTTACAAAGCACTTAGAATACAAATATGCTCATTTCCTTCATATCGCAGGGTTCTGACGCGCGAGGTTAGGGGAGATTATTCCCTGTCTGAACAGACAGTTTGGTGTTTCTTATAATATTAAAGCCGTCTCCCCACAGAGAGCGTTAATTTCCATTGTGCTATAAAAAAAAACACATTGGCGACGAAGACGGAGAGAAAACGTAGTGAAAAATGTGATTTACTTTCTGTTTAATTGTATCGGCTAAATACCTACTTTCTGCCTTAGCAAAGAAATCAGTACTTGAGGTAGCAGTTTTTTTTTATCAAAGGTAAATTTGAGAGTGTTTTTCATTTAATTCTGTAAATTACTAAAGTGTGAAAAAGTATGTTTCCAAAGTGTCTTTGCAAAGACCAATGTGATCCTAATGAATAACTGCTGAAAAGTTGTTATTCTATTGCTTAAGGCAAACATAACTTTAAGATGTGCTCATCCTTGATTGCCTAAAGTTATTTCCCAGTTACAAATGCATAGAAGTCAGCGTCGCAAAAAACAGCTGCCTTTATGGCACTAAATCAAATCACACTTACCAACATAAACACAAGCCCAAGTGTGAAAAACTAGAAAAAACATACAAGAAAAGCAAGTGAAATGCAAATATCTATCTCGTCCTCATCAACCACCCCTACTTTAACGAGATAACTGGGTTTTTAGCCCTTGGGTTGAACTGAGGGGAGGGGAAGATTGTTTTTTGGGGCCCAATTTGTCTGATAAAACATCATCCCTGAGAGGGTAAAGTGGCTCCTCCACAGAAGTGAGGTGTAGCCAAAACCCCCGGTATGTTGTCTTTCTTTTTATTCCCACTACATTTTCCGGTAACATTTGTGTCACAATCTCCCATGACTCGAAAGACCACAACTTTAAATAAAATATCAGACAAAACAAGCAGATTTAATAATAAATATTTTTTGGCTAGCATGTACAGCAGCAGCAGAGCTAACACACCGGGTTGTATTATAAATAATTCATTCGTTGAAATAAGTAACGGCAAATCCCTCGTGTAAGCTTTCATCAAAAAGATGGATCTGCTGCTACGGCCGACATCTTGTGGACACGTGGGCTTACCCTTGCCCTTGAGCAGTACCCAGCGCTAAAATAAAGACGTAAATGAAACGTCTTAAGTTCATAAAAGTGATGAAGTCCATCATAGTGTCACCTCAAACCTGTCGGTGTGCGCGCCGCGTCGGTAACCCGTAGTGACCGCCGGTCCGAGCGAGTTTCTTCGATATAGATGTCATTAGTGAGCAGGTAGGGGTTACGACACCTTGCTCTAGGATGCCTGCAGGTAGACTGCTGACATTGGGGATCAAACCCAGTGCCTTTGGTCTGGGAGTGCAACGCCTCAAAACTATCCTGCCCAATCCCCATATTTAGAAAAGCATTTTCTCTACTTGGAATTGCATCATGTCCTTTTTGGAGCAACAAACGACTTCAAAAGTCTTCTAAACCATTTTGCAAAAACCTCCATAAGTATGCCTGGAGCGTGTGCTTGTCACAGGACAGTTGAAGCCAAAGCACGAGCGTGTACTGAGTCTCAGGGCGCTGCGATAAACCGTCTGGAAATGAACGCCTGCATCGCCGCAGACAAACAGATAAACGTCACACTTTCAATTTGTATTGCATCAGACACGGACATTGATTGGTAAATAATTAGCATTTCATGAATGTAATTGCTTCTTTTGGGGCAGTTTATTGATCTACATGGGAGCGAGAGTTGGGTTTTAAATGTAGAAACGTTGAATTCAAACATTGTCGGTGACTGAAAATGCTTTTTTCCCCTTAATTATATTGCTATTTGTCTATAATTTTTTCATAATTGATTTAAAAAACGTAGGAGTTATTTAAAATAATAATTTAGATTGTGGAAACATATTGACATGTCCACTTTTTTCTAATTAGCTTTTTGTGTTGATATTCCTTGAGGCCGTATAGTACTGAGTGTGGCTTTGTGAATAAAAAGGCATTTTTTGTCATACAGTAATCACTGCGAAAGAAAATGCTTCTAGACAGAGAGAGAGAGAGGCAGAGAACATTTTTTTCATTAACCTGCATGGCCTAGTTATAGATAGATAGATAGATAGATAGATAGATAGATCGTTATTCATAACAAGGGTGGAATTAAATTGTGACAGCAGAAGGAAAAAGAATTGAAGACAACGGAGAACAATGTCAACACACACACAAAACATGATGTTGTTTTACATACTTTGGAGGTACACCTTCTGTTCTTGTTACAAATGGCAACAAGGCCTTTTCAATCCTGTGTGTACAATATGTCCTACATTCACTATAGGGGAAGGTCTGTCTCGTGGCAACCAGCTGACAAAATGCATGAAGTCTGAGATGGCATTAATACACGCACACACTAGGCAGGGGGGGGGGGGGGGGGGGGGGGGGGGGGGGGGGGGGGGCAGGTGATTACAAGCAGGGGGTCACCAATGCAAAAATAAATTGAAATAAAATCGGTGTATTCAAAAAATAATAGACTGATGTTGGGACTGTGTTGCTGAGAGATGCGAAATTGTCTGACGTTACTTTAATCACTTCTTAGCTGACAGAAATATAAAACTTCAAAATGGTTATCGATTCAACTTCTAGTCTCACAACGGCTCTTAGGTGGATGTAAATATTTGATGAGGCACTATTTTTAGGGGCGTACAGTGTTCTGTTTGTTTGTTTGTTCCTGTATCGAAACATGATTCAGCTCACAACTTTGAATACAATCGCCTTTTGAGACGCATTTATGTAGTCGGGCTCACGGGTTAGTTTACTTTCGGGCTTATGAGACGAGTTTAAACGAAATTCGGAACAATCACAGAGAGAGATATCCAGCATGATTCAGCTTAGAAGCGGCACGAAAGAGCGTTCATTGAACCTTTTTTCTTTTCTTTCCTTTTTAAGGCGGGAAATGCACTTAAAGAAATAAAGCAAAAACCTGCCAAGTCGCACTCGCTTCCTCCATGTTTCCCTCGCTCGAGCCTTGCGTAACCTCAAGGGAGGGATTCTTTGAAGAGAGGCGTACAAGGCTCAGGAGTTTGGCGAAACGTTCCCGCGAGTCCCCGCCATATTTAGACGTCCCCCTCATTAGCAGCGCGGCGCCAGCCGGCCTTTGTACTTCTTACCAGAGCGACGTTTCCAACGGAAAGATTTGACACGGTTCATCTTTGTCAACAGAAGAAAACAGGGCGACTCAGCACATTTATTTTGCCCCGCCGCATGACGCGCACGCACGCACACGCATGCACACGCACACGCGCGCGCACACACACGCACACACACACACACACACACACACACACACACACACACACACACACACACACACACACACACACACACACACACACACACACACATATATAACTTGACTCTGTGCCAAATAAGCAGATGAGTCGGTGTGGCATCTTCAAATAAAGTCGCTTCTTTTGCGTCGTTTTTCTTTCAGTCTTTCTCTGGAGACTATTAATCAAAGACAATATGAGCTTGATTCTCAGCGTGTGTATATACGTGTTGACGCAACTCGAACAAAGGCTACGCAAACGACATAGCGAGTTCCAAACTCGTTTTAATGAGTGCGTTGCGAGGGGTGGGAAGCTAATTATCTAAATTCCATTTTTCTTTGAAAGAATGCCGTAGCAGCAGTGACCTCCCCAGTGGAGTAGAAAAACAAAGTTCCCCAACAATGCTATGTTCATTATAATAAATCGTATATTTACGTAACATTTCTGAGAGAGCCGGGTGACTGCGTGTCCCTGAGGATGAGTTCGGGGCTGGGGGCTGGCTGGGTGGGTGGTGGGGTGTGTGTGTGTGTGTGTGTGGGGGGGGGGGGGGGGGGGGGGGTAGCTGGGTTGGGAATATATGGAGTGAGCTTCAAAGCAAAATAAGGTAGATCGTATTAATTAATTCAGCCGCAGCCTGTGGGGACGAGAGGAAGCATGTGGTGAGGGGTGGGATGGGTGCTTTGGAAGGTCGGGGTGGACTGCTTGCTTGGTTTTCCATTAGGCCTACCCCAACCGGAATCTTGTAATAAAGGTCCGCGCAACGTCAAATATGTATTACCCGTATAATTACCCATCCACTGGCAAATGGACCCGCGATAGACGCTGTCCGCACACACACACACACACACACACACACACACACACACACACACACACACACACACACACACACACACGCTGATTCATAGGCGTGAACAAGCTCTCTGCCGCCGTAGGATCTATTCTTATTCCAGACGTCGTCTCTTTACTCTCCCTGTCATTGAAGTGGCACCATTATTTTTGATTCATAGTTGGATCCCAGTCCCGTCAACACCGACCGCATCATGGGGTGTGGGACACCAGAGCCCATGTTTGGGTACAGTGCCGACTTGTTGTTGGTGAGCCCGCTCTGATCGGCAAAACGTTCGTATCCCTTCTTCTTTACAACGAGGAGCCCAGGTTGAGTTGCTAATTAGCAGAAGCCATTTGTAGATTTAGTCTGTTTTGTTTGATTGTTTGGGGTGGTAAATCAGTTCTTCGGATTTGTTATTGGTTGTTTAACTGGTTTTTGGTTTGGTGGGTTGGTCGGTTGTTTATTTGGTTTCGGCTCGTTTGGTTGTTTTCGTGTTGTTCGTTTTCTTTGTGTTCAATCTTCCCACTTTCTATGTAAGTCAGTGGAGATTTACGTGTTTCCCCCCCCCCTGAAAAATTGGTTACACAGGCTTGAAATATTACTGTTGATACACCTAATCATCCTCCATTGTCGAGCTACACCTAGGATATTAAAAGGGGGTATAACAACACGGCATTACCATGAAATACAGGAAGCCTGCTGCGCGCGTCTAAAGTGTGCCTTACAAACAGTGTTTTATTTGCGTGTTGTTTTCTCATACTCTTTGTGGAGTACCAGAGGTCAAGCGCTTGTTGCTCCCCTAAGCCTTAGCAGAGTTGGGAGTTATCCTCTGCGTCTCGGTTAGCATTCAACGTCATAAACCTTTTCCACCTGCTGGGCTGCCCTTATTCTAGTGACAGCCGAGCAGGGGATGAAGATATCAAAAGCAGATTAGTCCTTTCAGGTGGGACGGTGGTGGTAGGGGGGGGGGGGGGGGGGGGGGGGGGGGGGGGGGGGGGGGAATGAAGGCCACTAGAGGTAAGACATACCCCTCAAAGACCTTGCGTTGCATATTGCTTAATAGACAATGGGATCACGTCAAAGAAACAGCGTTTCACGTTGCAATGTTGAAAAAGACAGGAAATAGAAAAAAAAACTTGTTATCTCTTAGTCAGGAATTTAAAAAAAGAAGAAGATCAAAACGAAGCAGTTCTACCCCGCGTCCTCTTCCAGGGGCTGCTGAGTCGCTCCGGCGCCGCGGTAACTGATGCGCGTCGCGTTTACAACAGAGGGAGATGATTGGCCTTTTGTTGATGAGCCTTGTTTACCCTTTCCAATGCGCACAAGACTTAGACTTGATGGCTCCGGCGCCATCCCAAGCCCCCCCACTCCTCCCCCCCCCCCCCCCCCCCCCCCACCCCCCACCCCCCACCCCCCACCCCCCTCGCCATCTGTCGACCCTGCCGACGCAAGGATGAGGAGCACGAGACCAGCGCCTCTCAAGTCTCTGCCACTACGGCGGGGTTGGTACCTCCCCTGCCAAAGCCCTCCGCCGGTTCTTTTTTATTGCCATTTGGCATTCATTATCATTTTGGTATTTTCTTGTTCATGCGTCAGTGAAAGGGATGGAGGACGTAGCGGTGGCTCTTTCGCGGACGTTCCCCGCCATATTTTCCTTTGAAGTATCAAGGGACGATTAAAAAGAGAGTGGGTGGGGGGGGGGGGGGGGAGACTGTGTGTGAACCATAGTAAAGTTTAAAGTCCACAATATCCTTTAATTTAATATTGATAGTCTTTCCTGTTTGAAGTGTGTGCGTGCATGTGTGTGTGGATGCATGTGTACATCTTAATGTGTGTGCAAGTGCTGTATATAATAATAATAATACATTGGATTTGAAAGCGTCTTTCAGGGTACCCAAGGACACTGGTCTTAAGGATGACATCTGTGTGTGTGTGTGTGTGTGTGTGTGTGTGTCCGTGGAAGTGTGGATGCATGTGTACATCTTGTGTGTGTATGTTTCTTCTTCGGATGAAAGTGTTGTTGATCGACAGATCCATACAAGTGGATATCAGAGAATTCAATTTTGCTTAGCAAGGAAGCTGATCTGTTTCCCCACAGCTGATGCTATCTCCTATCAGCCTGACCCCCCCCCCCCCCTCCTCCTTCAACTCAACTGTATCACATATACCTAGTCATATTTTTAAAGCTCTTCTTTTCACAATGCATGTACGTATTCTCCCAGAAGTCCAGGCAGTACGGGATAAGGAAGCAATGAACAAATTATCTTTTTTGAGGTGGTGTATTGCTGTAAGGAATACAAAAATAGTCTAGTACTTGAGGTCTTTCCAGCCGAAGGCTTCTTGATTCCAACCACAATGTCCACAGTCTGCCTGTATGCACCTCTGACCAAGTTGCCAGAACACCCCCCCCCCCCCCCCACACACACACACACACACACACACACACCACCTGATCATTGCATCATATGTATCTAAAATGCACTTATAAATCTCTTTGGATAAATATCTGTGCTAAAAACGACTTAATAGTGAACAAAACTACAAAATAGTCTGAAAATGTATCTGTGGTGGTAGTGGACGGACTTGGGACTGTGTGGAAAGTTTGCTGCCCCAGTTCTGCAGGAGCCAGGCCAGGGAGGTCAGGAGGAAGAGGAGGAGAGCGCTGCCTTGGGCGTCTCCAGCTGTGTGTGTGGTCTGTTACTGGTACTCTTTCACCCGCTCCACTGGGACCAGTGGCTTTCCCAGTGACCAACCCCCTTGACTGGCCTGGCCGGGGGGGGGGGAGACTATTCTGACTATTTATAGTCCGGTACATATGGTGTGTAGCATTCAGTCCCTGATGTCACACAGACATGTTTTATTTATTATTATTTTTTTGGCATTAAATACGATGCACCATTTGTGGCACTTTCATCACGGCGAACAATGTTGTTTTCTGTGGTGTGGGACAACACAATA
>JACYXH010000076.1:50000-70000 GCA_026745465.1 Lota lota | reverse complement strand
TGGCCGTTTGGGTTGCTCACTTACCGGTTGGCCTCGTTGCGCGATGTGTAATCGCTCGGTTGCTATATGTTTCACAGCTACCTGTAATGGGTTTTATTTGATCCTTGCCAACAAACAAACCAAGGAATACAAACATGAATCATTGAGGGTTGTGAACATACACAGGAACAGTTATACCACCACAAAATAAACACATTTTAAAACTAGGTTATGGAGTGCAGAGACTGTAGGGCGCTATATGCATGGCTAACACAGCAGGACCTGGCAACAACAAATGTATATGTATCTGGATTTCTATCAAACATTGTCGTTAGAGCATCTTTCTGTTTTCCTATGCCTCTCTATCCCTCTGTCATTCTCTATCCAACTGTCTTTCTATCTGTATATCCACCCATCTCTCTGTCTGTCTGACTGCCCTTCTTTCTGTCTGCCTGTTTATCTCTCTCTCTCTCTCTCTCTCTCTCTCTCTCTCTCTCTCTCTCTCTCTCTCTCTCTCTCTCTCTCTCTCTCTCCAGATGACATCATTCTGTCATTATACAATATGGAGCATCACATCACAGGTTGATGGCGAACACTGAGCTCTGTGGCCTCGGAACCTTGAACTGTCACACACACACACACACACACACACACACACACACACACACACACACACACAAGCACACTAAAGGAGGGAGGGAAGGGGTGGGAATAGCAGATGAGCTTCTTGTGACCCTGGAGCAAATGGGATTCAATGATCTCTGGCCGAGGTGTCTGGCGGCGCACGTACGGGGCTACGACGACAGCCTGCTCTCCAAACTAAACCACAGAGCAGGTTGTTTGTCCATCAGAGCAAAAACGACGCATCTTACACACGATACGACTGTCACGGTTCTCTCCGCGCCAACAAAATGGATGACGTACCTTTTTATTCTCACGGTTGTAAATAGTTTCGGCATAAAGAGGCATTTTGATAACATTTCTAGCTAGAGGAAAAAACGTTGTTCAGTGAATGTTTATGAAGTTCAGTTTGTTAGTCAATGCAACATTTAATATGATGTTTGCTGTGGACACTGTTTTGCATTATTTAGTTATGTAGGGTTTGGGTTAGGGTCATATCGCTTTAATGGCAGCCCCCGTTCACATACAGACTCCAGATTTGCACAGAGTGATCACAGGGCTCCCCCTGGTTGATAGGTTTAATGGCCAAGTTCCTATGTCTTTCCAAGAAATTGAGATGAATATATAGCAATGCTGTTTATTTCCAATGCATTTCATCAAATGACACAAATGCTTTGTGATTCTTTCCCTGTAGGACAAGAGCTCCCAAAGTTATTTCTTTCATGTTTCATGTTTAAAAAAGACCCCAGTTCTCTGGGTCACCTACTAATTGCATCACTTTCAGTAGGGCTAGAGCCTCCAACTTGATAATATTAGAATAACCTAATGCCCTGATTAATCTAAAAGAGACCAGACGTCTCTATCTTCCTCCCAAGTAATTCTGTGGCCCCATGAATGGTGTGGAGACTTTTGAATCTCTCGGGAGGGATGGGTCATCAGGACATTCAGGAAGGTTCCCGGATGGCCGCTCCATTCCGGGCCGAACCGGCCGTTGGACAACATTATACGTTTTATTATATTTTTCAACAGTATAACCTTGTACGCTTTCTTCAGTACGACTCACGCCCCCCCCCCCCCCTGTTACGCTGTCTTTATATTCCTTCATTGACGATTTATATAAATTCGGGTAGCAGTGGCTCTCCTCACACGGTATCTCTTAAAAAAATGACATCCATTTTGTTCTATCTGGAGCTTGCGCAGTAGGAGCGCTTGCTATGTGTACAGTCTGCACGTTCACAAAAGAAAAGAATTTAAATCAGAAAAATGCTTTGTGTTTGAATGAGTGTGTGTGTGTGTGTGTGTGTGTGTGTGAGAGGCACCAAATCAATGATTGTGTTTGTCCTTGTGACTCTCTTTCATTCGAAACAAACCTCAGGTCCCTTGCTCGCTCCCACGTGTCCTTGACCCCTAGGTGACCTGCTTATAACATCTTTCCTGTAGTGCTACGGCCCCTGGGTTGTATTTGAGTTGTTTTTAAAGCCCTCTTTCTTGACAAACCCACCCAAGGTCTCTAGCAAGCACGCCCCCATGTTGATAACTGAAGTAGTCTTTTTTGTCTGCCTTTTACTTTATTGATTGCATTTATGCTTCGAAACCTTTAAATGCGGTATTCATTTGTCATGATAATCATCTTCAACAAAATGTATATACAAAATCGACCTCTGGAATGGACTTTTATGGCCACGCAATAGCAAACAAAAGGTTGGCCTAGTCTGTCGGAAAGCCAAAGAAGAAGAAGAAATGCGTATTGCTGGTTTCTTCGACCAGTCGATAGGGGGCGCTCAACCAACGAAACGCTTATATGGGTCGTTTCGGGTTCTATTGACAAACGACCTATATGTTGCTTAGGTTGGAGAGCCGGCCAACAGCTGGTTGCCCGGGAAACGGGGGCTATCCATGCAGAAATCACACGGGTGTGCATGTGGTAAACAGACAGAAGTGTTTGGCAGGTGTGAAAATGTGTGTTTGTATGTATGAGACAGAGTCAGAGATTGGGCGCAAGAGAGCATGCGTGTGTGTCTGTGTGTGTGACTGTGGTGTAAAATGCCAAGTTCACAGTAGTCAAAGCTATGTGTGTGTGCGTATGTTGTCATGCATGTATGTGTACGTTCACATGCACATACACACCAACCACCGTTGTTTTTGTCCATCCCCATCAAGGGCTTCTCCCAGCTGCACTATGGGGCTCTGCTGCAATAGTTGTAATGCTGTAATCTTCAATTACAGCAAATGACAAAAAGCGGCTTGTTTTCCCACACTGAGAGCGAGAGACCTGCACTTCTGAGAGAGAGAGAGAGAGAGAGAGAGAGAGAGAGAGAGAGAGAGAGAGAGAGAGAGAGAGAGAGAGAGAGAGAGAGAGAGAGAGAGAGAGAGAGAGAGAGAGAGAGAGAGAGAGAGAGAGAGAGAGAGAGAGAGAGCGAGCCTGACTTCCCCCTTGGATATCTCTAGTGTATATTACACCTAGCATTCTACCACGCATCGCACAATCAAATCTCAAAGGCAGTCACATACAATGATGCTAGTTTATTGATTTGAATTACCCCATTACGGGGGCCTGGAGGGCCGCCACGAAACAGATAAACCAAAAGACCCCCCCCCCCCATACACAAAAACACACACACACTGACACACACACACACTCCCTTACTCCCTTCCACCCCCCCTTCCAACTCATTACCCATTATGAAGCCGCTTCATACATTTATTTAGTCATTGATTACAGTTGTTTCGATTTATGTCAAACAACGCTGCAATTCAAATGCAAACCATATGGGCTTCGACAGAGTGAGATAGACTAAGTGTCTGTGTGAGCGTGAGAGAGAAAGAGGGAAAGAGAGGGGGTGGGGGGGGGGCGAGAGAGACAGATTGTTTGATTTTAAAGAAATCCTTACGCTGTTCATGTCAATAATTCCTCCAATGTCAGCGTTCACTACGATGGTCTGTTTAGCAGAGATGGAGAGAGGAGGAAGAGAGAAAGGGAGTGAGGGACAAAGGTGGGGAGAGAGTGTGAGAGAGAGATGGAAGTACCGAAAGAGAAAGTGAAGGACAGAGTGAGATGGAGAAGTGTAAAAACAGGGAGAGATAAGGGGAGAGTGAGCAATGAGGGAATACAAAAATAAAGAAAAAAACTGAGCAAAGGGAGTGAGAGACAGAGTTAGAACATGACAGGGAGGTGTTGAAACCAAACGATGTGAGGATGGAATGGAAGTGAAAATGGCAGACGAAGACGATGTAGGTCAGTGAAAAGATGCTTGAAGCTTAATTGGTTGGTTGCCATTGTCCTTACAAAGAGAGCTGACCTGTGCTACCACCGTAGCCAGGGATTCAGTCATAAGGGAGTCCTTAAGGAGATGAACACTGTTTGGTGGTTTTGGGTCTCTCTCTCTCATCTTCTTTCATTTTGGTTTGTATATGTATCTTTCCCCTTCACTGTGTGTGTGTAGTGTACCACCAGGATATGGACCGTTTGGTTGTGGTAGGTTTATAGATCTAGTGATTAGAGCTAAAGTTAGAGCAGGGAATTTGTAGAACTTTCTGCTGTTAAATGTGTGTGGTAACAGTTCAGTCTAAGGGGTTTGCATCAGACTGACCTGACACCGTCAAAACCATGAAACGACCCCTGTCATAAACATTAAAGAGTCTTCATGAATGTTTATGACTGATTCATTGTCATTTTTATTGCAAAGTTGACATTGTTTGAGATGCCTTTGCTATAACAACTTGACATTAACCAAGACAACATAACCTGTCGATGTCTTTTTTACGACGACTTTACATTAACCAAGACAGCATAGTCATTAACATGCTGTAGCAGGCCAAATGATACATTTTCAGCTTTATGTGTTAACATTACATTAATGTCGCTTTTGAAGTAGCCTTGTTGAAAAGGGGTCGTGTAGGTAGCAGTGACACATTGCCGTTGGACTTGCTGAGAGTGGGCAGCATAGCAGGCTGGTTTGAGGATGCTGGAATTCACTGTTGAGCCTTCTTGAAGTGAAGTGGACCTTACTCTGCCCACTTGATAACTCAAATAACATATCTACTCTGCACGGCCCCCCCCACTGAACTGTTTTCATTTAATGTCGGGGTTCATTTGGCTCCAACATCGATAGCATATAAAGGTTAAGTTTTCCTTTTTAAGTCGTCTACTTGAAGACTGATTCAACAGTATCATTCTCTAACAACTCTTCATAATTTTCTTAAGAAGACGGAAATTATGAAAGTGTCTATTACTCACCTTCTGGAACATTCTGTTTGAGGATATATCTGTATATTTTCTCATGAAACATTTTTGCCACTGACTCAGATTGTTATTATAATTTATGAACATTATGGAAAGGATCCCTACGGGGAAATTCATATTTTTTTGTTTCCCTTTCGCTTGATCCAGTGTGTTTGTGATTGGGTCTGACCGGTCTAATCTCAACCCTCCTTCACTCAAATGTTTTAGATAACACTAAGCTACACTTTCTGTAGTCCAACACAACAAACTCTCACTCATGTTTCCGACACCCTCTTGCAGGAACAACTCAACTCTTCTCGTTGAGTGACAAGACCTCTCATTGAGTGAGAGTTGGTTAGACAAAATATCAAACAGACAGGATCAAGTAAAAATTCAAGACAAAAGTTCCTTCTGTAACGTTCTCAGACACTTAATTGCAGCCTGTTTCACAGCTGCAATGGCAGATTGTTATGATACGTGTCTGAGAACATTATTAGCTGAACAAGTCTCAGTAAATACAATACAAAATGATGGTAAAATAGCGTCCAGGTTAAAAAAAATCCCAAGGTTATCTTTTAACCCAACTGGTCAGTCTTGTTCTCGTTGCTCCCTACTCTGTGAAGTTGTACCTGGACTTTCTGACCGTCGCGGTTCAGCGCCGAGCTAATAAGCACCGACAACCAAACGTCACATCAAACGAGCGTCAACGCGGAACCCCGACCGCCCCCAACCCCCCCCCCCCCCCCCCTGCTCACACCTAGCAAAGCTCCACCGGTCAACCCATCGACCGGCTCTCGTGAAGGCGAGTACTTTTGACAAAAAAACATACAAATACAAATATTACAAGCCCCCCCCCCCCCCCCCCCCCCCCCACCACCCCCTTTAAGGTAGGGTAGGCAATTCATTTTAGAAACATTTTATTAAAAAATGTCACACACCCCTCTCCGTCTGGAGCTTCCTTCACAGGAGGTGGAATAAAAAACAAAGAAGGCGCAGGGCACCTGTCCGGGTACTGCTTTTATCCCACTGACGGCACCTCTGACGAGTGATCAGGCAGGACAGACAATAGGTCGGAGCGCAGAACACAGGCCTGTGATACGCCCTTCCAATCATTCCGTGTCTGTCCTACCGGCCCAGCCGGCTACCTTGGCGCAATCTGCCCACGCACTCACTGCGCATGACCGGAGTCTCGAAGGATAGGCAGACCTATTGCTAAAGCTAGCGAGCTAGTCACATGTTTTGGGGGAGTGGCTTTGGAGGGAGACCTCGTGGGAGTGGGGGAGGGGGGGGGGGGGAATCTTTCAGTTTTATACTTTCAAAACCTTGCTTACTCTGGCTAGTTCCTCCAAATTGCCTACGCCTTCCTTTTAGAGCGAGAACGAACGGAGACTGAACAACAAAGTGAGTTATTCAAGCGTGGACCTCTCGCCGGGAGAGGAGGAGGAGGAGGAGAAGGAAGAAGAAGAAGAAGAAGAAAAGAGGGAGCGAGGCAATGACAGTCTGTCTCCCCTCTAATCCGCCCAGGCTGAGGCTTGGCGGTAATAGTGTGGCGACTGAAGAGTTCCCACTCTTCGCAGGCGCCTCTATTCATCAAACTTGCCAGTGTATGAAATCAGTCGTTGACAGGCCTTTTGAAATCCTCGCCGCTCGCTCCATTATTATTACGACGTTTAGCTTCAAACAGCCTCTTCATCGAAAGGACTTTCTCAACGATGGTGATTGCTTTGATTTTAATTGGGATGTGTTTTTTTTTTTCGGGCATTTGCGGTTAGATGGGTAAGTGGGTGGGTGGGTGGGGGGGGGGTCCGTTTGCATCTAATCCAGCCGTCTTCCCGGCTGTTAGACGAGGGGGCTGCTCAGTGTGAGAGCTTCCCTGCCTCTCTCCGTCTCTCTCTCTCTCTCTCTCTCTCTCTCTCTCTCTCTCTCTCTCTCTCTCTCTCTCTCTCTCTCTCTCTCTCTCTCTCTCTCTCTCTCTCTCTCTCTCTCTCTCTCTCTCTCTCTCTCTCTCTCCATCTCCATCTCATCTCTCTCCATCTCCTCTCTTTCTCTCCCCCACCCAGTGTTGGAGATCATCAAGGAGTGGGCCCGCTTCCTTTAGTGGGCGTATTGGGTTTGAATCTGTGTGTGTGTGTGTGTGTGTGTGATTGTGTCCCTCTTTGTGTATGTGGGTGTTTGGTGTGTTCCTGTTTGTGCATGTGTGTGCGACTGTGTCCCTACATGTGTTTGTGTGTGTGTGTGTGCGTGCGTGTGTGTGTATGTGAATGTTTCCCTGCATTTGTGTGTGTGTGTGTGCGTGTGACTCTGAGCCGTCATGTGCATGCCCACGCACCACATGCTCGCGGGCGTGTGTCTTGGGAACGCCGCGAGGATCGCAACGTATCCACAGATCGTTGACTTTAGTATCCATGACCCTGTGCAGACCCCATTTCCTGTCTCAATTGGCCCAGCATGGGGTCGGCTTCCATTTCACAGCACTGCCTCTCCTCCTCCTCCTCCTCCTCCTCCTCCTCCTCCTCCTCTCCACCTAGTCCCCCTCTCTTCCTCTCCACCTCCTCTCTAGCTCACCCTCCTTTCTTCATCTCCTTCTCCTCTCCTCCCTTCCTCTTCTCCTCCTCTCCAGCTCCCCCTTCTTTCTTCGTCTCCTCCTCTCCTCCCTTCCTCTTCTGCTCCCCCTCTCTAGCTTCTTCTCTCCTCCTCCTTTCCATCTCTCCCTCCTCTCTTCCTTCTCCTCCTACTCCCACCCTCTCTCCTCCTTTCCCCTTCTCCATCTCCTCCACCTCTTCTCTGCGACCATGCGGAGCCCACACTGTGGTCGGCCCCTCTCCAGTGCCAGGCCCTTAATGATGAACGGGGGGCCTTCGGCTCTAGGGTTGTTTGATCTAGCTGTACACTACTGATCGAACCTTCGCCAAAGCTTGCATAGCATGACCCACACACACACACACACACACACACACACACACACACACATGTGCATGTACACATATACATACACACACAAAAACACACATGTACCCACGAACACAAATGTACATGCGCAAACACACATGCACTCTCACATGTACAAACACACACGCACACACACATCCACGTTTAAATGCACAGACAATCACACAGATATACAAGGTACACACAGACGCACACGCACGTATACAAGCACACACAGACACGCATGCGTGCACGGTACACACATATGAACGCACACACATATACATACACACACACTCAATCCCATGCACACAATCGTACACAATGGACACAATCACAGATAGACACACAATCCCACACACACTTAAACTTAACCAGGCAAACACAAGCATGTGCTCTCATGGGGTGTCATGCCTGAACAGGGACTGACTCAACACTTCCACCCGCCCACAACTGCAGAGGGAGCACATGGTGTTGTCATACTAAGCTTTTAATTGACATGGACCTTCTAAGTGTGAGGCAGGAGTCCATTAGTGTGATTGCGTATTGTATTGGGGTCAGGAGTTATTGCACTCAGTGAACGGCGTTCATTTAGTCAGCTGTATACACGTGTGGTGCTGTGTGTGTTCATGTGCATTTCAATGTGTGTGTGTGTGTGTGTGTGTGTGTGTGTGTGGCCTGTCTGGGATGACCACGTGAGTGCCAGCGTCCGTGTGTCATCTGCGCGGCCTCGTGTGTGTGTATCGCAGTGGCGAGTTGTCGACTTTTGACACGAGCCATGCTGATGAGCACGACTCCCCCCAGCCCACTTACACAGGCCAGTGATCAGCCCTGCCAAATTTCGAAAGGCTTAATTAACAATGAAAATATGCCACACACTCACCCAACCCACGACAACAACCCTCTCCTAAATTAAAATGTAATCTAGATCCTAGTATATGCAATGTCGGCGTGTTGCGTTGCTGTTCAAGTGCCGAATGCGTTGAATTGTTCCTACTTGTGCATTGAAAGCGTATCTTTCAGCCGCACCAGATTTAGTGTAACTACTGGGGCGCCCATTCAAAACGTGCCTGTTTGGAACATGCAGATTGCTAGGCTCCTGGTAATGCCGCTTGCGTTTGGTCCTCAGCAATGCACCTGACACGTGTGAAGTGGACCAGGTGAACGGTTGACAAGTAAATCAAAGGACAGACGGACAGACATACATACATACATACATACATACATACATACATACATACATACATACATACATACATACATACATACATACATATATACATACATACATACATACATACATACATACATACATACATACATACATACATACATACATACAGACACTAATTCGATTTTAGCTCGGTAAAACCGCTCTCATATAGTAAAGTGATTCTGGAGTGTGGTGTGAAGGTCTACGGGTGTGTGAAACGGAGGTAGGCTTATCTTAGGAAACGTGTAACTTAGCTGAGTCAATGGGAGCGTTGTTGCACTGAGTCATGTGATTTAAAAGCTGAGGCGAATTCAGCCAACTTTTTTTTTTCTCCCAACACACATTTAGCGCATTGAACCCCGCCTCACGAAAGCAGGAGGTAACACAGCGCGCATGCGTGAGATATGCTGAACGCAGGGGAGCATTTCAGGCAGCATTTCAGCGTAGCTTCATATAGAGATCGAAAGCCCAGCGGCACAACTGTAGTCTTTGTCATTTAAAAAATGTCATGAATTGGAGGAAAAACAACAAATGTTGTAAAGGTTTAACCCAAAGAAAATCTGTTAATTAAAAGTAAAACATTGGAAAATAAGTTCAATAAAAAGGCTGTCGTCTTTCAAAACGCATTCCCATGCCCATGCCGAGCACTGGGGAATCGTCACCCAGCTTGTGTGTAAGTGCAAGTCCCATGTGGGTCTATGTGAAATCAACTAAGCAAATATTTAAAAGAAAATCTAGCTTTGGAATTTCCAAAATAAACATGACATTTTAATGAAAGTAAAAGGACACCCTGGTATGATTGCGATACCGGGGTGTTACTTTGTAACAACACTGATCATAACCCCTGCCTTGATCACATATGGCATCTCGGTGTTGCAGCGAAAAAAGAGCTGTTGGCTATCATCTCTAGAGACCAGGTCACAGATGATCTCTTGGTGGCCTAGTGGAGAGAGATGTTTTTGTTACATGCCCGTAACCAGCTATGAGGTCAATGAATGTTTTTGAGCTAAAAATCAAATTGGAAACTAAATACAACTGTATAAAAAAATCTGCGATTGAAAACCTCTCAGAGATGATTACCACCGTGTGTGACGTCTGGTGGTACAATAACACCACCCCCCCCCCCCCCCCCCGGGTTGGTTATCAGCTTTAAAGAGCAGGGTTCAAGTTCCACAGATGGCACTCTCCAACTAAACGTAAAGAGATTTTAGAAACTTAATGATCATGTGAATTGTAAGGTGGATCATTGCCTTCGACCAGATCATAACCGTTGTCTGCAGTGGGGCAGCAAAGAGATTTATCTACTCTGGAGACCTTGGCTCTAGTCCACCAAGGGCGCTCTTCGTGGAAGCCCATTGACATTTCTGAAATGTAACAATGTCATGTGAATTGTAATGTCAAATATAACCTCCAACCAAATCACAGCCGTTGTCTTGGTGGACCAGAGAGAGCTGCTGCTTAACTGCTCTGGGGACCTTGGTTCTAGTACCACCAAGGGCGCTCTTGGCGGAAACCTATTGAAATGTTTTTGATTAACGACGTCATTTGAATTGTAATGTCAATTATGTCCTCCGCCCGAATCATAGCCATGGTCTCGGCGGAGCAGCGGGGTTGTTGTTTGTTTTCTGATCGTCTCCGTATTTCTCTCGCACTAATGTTTCTATATGATTTCATTCTTTGCATCTTTTTTTGCGGTCTTGTTTAAAAAACATTCTCGTCTATATATTTTTCTCGATTTTCTGGTTCTCCATATTTTTCTCACAGTCTTTGTTCTTTGTTCTGGTTTTTGTCTCATTCTCTCCTTTTTCTTAACATTCATTTTAATATAATTATCTCCGTCTCCCCCCCCCCCCCCACACTTTTTTCTCAATTGACTTATTCTCTCCATATTTTTTCTTTCACAATTTCTTCTCAATTTCACGTTCTCTGTGTGTCTGGTTTGCCTTCAGTGTTTGTCTGTGTGTGTGTGTGTGTGTGTGTGTGTGTGTGTGTGTGTGTGTGTGTGTGTATAGTATACCATACCAGAGTGAAGGTGAGACAGCAGACATTGAAAACTCAAAATCCTGGACAAAAAATAATTTAAAGAAATGCAAGAACTCTCGCTGCCATTTAAACTCATCCATCACCAAGCCAATCAAGGGTGACACACAGGAGGAAATGGAACCCTTAAAAGGAGTGTTTCCACTTCAAAGCAACCCTTCTGACATCTATCATTACTCGGAGGCCTAGGGGCGTGTTCTGCTGCAACTCATCTCTGAGAGAGAGAGAGAGAGATAGAGAGAGAGAGAGAGAGAGAGAATGAAAATGAATCAATACCATAATCCAAATTTTCTTCCTTCACACTCCAAAAGCACAATGACACTGAAAGTAGAAAACTGCAGAAATAGATAGACAGAGAGAGAGAGAGGGGGGGGGGGGGGTAGAGGGAGAGCTAAACAGACATTTACGATTTATGATTTATGAACGATAGGCTGTTGTTTTCCCTCTTTCACACTCCAAGAAAGTAACGACACAAGCAAAAACACTGAGCCCGAGATGGAGAGGGATAGAAAGAGATGGAGAGAGAGAGGATTGAGAGATATAGATCAAGAGAGAGAAGGAGAGGGATGGCTAGAAAGAAAAGGAGAGGGCTATAAAAAGGGAAAAGAGAGAAAAAGAGGGCTACAGAGAGAGAGACAAAAGACAGCTATAAACAGAGTGAAGGAGATAGACATTTAGGCGATGATCTATGCATTATGTGCCCTTGTATTTGTGTCCCAGTCTCTCTGTCTCTCTGTCTCTCTCTCTCTCTCTCTCTCTCTCTCTCTCTCTCTCTCTCTCTCTCTCTCTCTCTCTCTCTCTCTCCCTCTCCCTCTCCCTCTCTCTCCTCCTCTCTCTCTCTCTCATCCCGACATCAAAGTAATGAAACCAGAATAGTGCTTCTCCTCGAGCAGCTAAAACCGATTTGCGGATAACATCCAATTCCGAACGATTACGTCGGGCCTTGATCGCCGCGGGATCCCCCTCAAACGAAACCTTTCTGCTCATTCATGTACGTATTTACTTATTTCTTTGTCTGGAATGCCAATTTCATTATGTCATCCCAGGGGTCGTGTGTCGACCCTCAATGACAATCCCGTGAAGTAATAATAAGAACAGACCATGATATGTCGAATCATGGGAACAGACGCTTATAACCACAGCTCTTCCGTACGCCACCTTACCAGCCACTATCCTAGCGCAGGATGGTGGCTGGGGTGGTTTGATTCCCGGCCCAAAAGGTTCTGGGTTTGAGCCCCCCCCCTCCCCTCCCCCCGTGTCTCCCTGGAAACGTCCTTTGAGCAAGATGTAATGAAATAAATAACTCACCGTGAGTCACTTTGGATGCAAAGTGTCCGCTTGATGACCAAATGACTAAACACTTCGGTACAAAATGTCTTGTCGCCTTAACAATTCTCCGCACACATACCGTAATAATCATCGATGGCTCACAATATATTCAACCAACGAACGAGAGAGAGAGAGAGAGAGAGAGAGAGAGAGAGAGAGAGAGAGAGAGAGAGAGAGAGAGAGAGAGAGAGAGAGAGAGAGAGAGAGAGAGAGAGAGAGAGAGAGAGAGAGAGAGAGAGAGAGAGAGAGAGAGAGAGAGAGAGAGAGAGAGAGCATAAGAGTAGCCCATCCATAATCCATAAATAGGCCTTCCTGTCTCCCTGGCGCTTAGCAAACACAAATAGCGACTACCGCGGCGTTAATCACACTCACGAACCAAACCATTACAACCAACAGGTGGCATCTGGTGCCGCCGCCGCCGCCGCCGCCGCCGCCGCCGCCGTGACCAGGAACTTCCTTCCATCGCTCTCACTTTAAACGAATGCAACAAATACACGAGGAAAACAGCAAACCACAAGGAGATGTGGAGAAAACAGGCTCTTTCCCATTCCAGCTGCACTCCATAGGGCTGCTCTAAATCAGCCTTAATGGGCTGATGGAGGGAGCGGGCCGCGGATCACTGTATCAATCATCCACTGAGCTTTGTGGCCGGAATCACTCTGTTGCTCTAATGAGCCATTACCATTCCTATCAGCCCATCTCCCCCACTGCACGCGTGTCGTGTGTGTGGGTCCCTGTGTGTGTGTGTGTGTGTGTGTGTGTGTGTGTGCGTGTGCGTGTGCGTGTGCGTGTGTGTGTCTGTGCCAATGTTTGCTTGAGGGGTTGTGGATGTGTGAGTTCATGTTTTTGTCCCTGGTCGTGTGTGTGAGTGTGTGTGTGTATATTTGCACTTGATTTTATGTCTGTGCGTGTGTGTGTGTGTATGTGTATTTCTGTGTAAATGTATGTGTGTCTGTGTGGGTGTGGGTGTTTGTGTATGTGTGTACAAGCGAATGTGCAGTGTGTTGTTTTATGGTTGTGTGTGTGTGTACATTTGCAGGTGTTTTTATGTTTGTGTGTGTGTGTATTTCTGTATATTTGTGTGTGTGTGTGTGTGTGTACACAGGCTAATGTGCAGTGTGAAACTCCATGGTTGTGTGTGTGTGTGTGTGTGTGTGTGTGTGTGTGTGTGTGTGTGTGTGTGTGTGTGTGTGTGTGTGTGTGTGTGTGTGTGTGTGTGTGTGTGTGTGTGTGTGTGTGTGTGTGTGTGTGTGTGTGTGTGTGTACACACAGGCTAATGTGCAGTGTGAAGCTCCATGGTTGTAAATCTACACCACTGATCTCTCATCAGCTAGGGGACAAGATATCTATCTCCACCTTTCTTTCCTCTGCTATCCGTCAACCCTTTCCATCTCTATTTCTCAGCTTCCACTCTCCCCATCCTCTCTTTATATGACTCTCTGTTGAACTATGGTCTAATTGGATTGCATTGTTTTCCAGCTTTATCAATTTGTCTGTGTGTATGCCTGTCTGACTGTCTACCCCCCCCCCCCCCCCCACCTCCCCGTCCCTCTTGCTCTCTCTCTCTCTCCCTCTCTGGTGAAGCCCCAGTGTAATTGCATTGCTTTGTCTCTCATCTCTGTAGGTGATCTCTCTTGCTCTGTCTGCTGTCTGTCTGTCTGTCTGTCTGGTCTGTCTGTCTGTCTGTCCTGTCTGCTCTGTCTGTCTGTCTGTCTGTCCTCTCTCTGTCTCTCTCTCTCTCTCTCTCTCTCTCTCTCTCTCTTCTCTCTCTCTCTCTCTCTCTCTCTCTCTCTCTCTCTCTCTCTCTCTCTCTCTCCTCTCTCTCTCTCTCTCTCTCTCTCTCTCTCTCTCTCTCTGGTGAAGCCGCAGTCTAATTGCATTGGGTTGTCTCTCCGCTATCTCAGTCTCGTCCTCGCTTGCCGTCTGGTTAATATCCTGGGCAGGGCGCCCTTGACCTTGACGTCTTCCAACAGAGTAGACCCAGTAGCCTTTCACCCCCACACAAGTTCAGCTTTCAATGAAGAATCCAGGGAACTACGGCAAAAGAACAGGACAAACGAAATGGACAGGAAGAAGAAGGTAAGCTAGCTGTGTGCATGTTAGAGGAGGCAAAGAGAGAATCAAAGTGTAGAACTTATTGGCATCCAGCCCCAAAAACCAGCCCCATTCTGCTACATGGTTTATTATATTCCTCATATACAACCTTATTAAAAACACATGACAAGGGTGGTCCTATCGGACATCAAGACGATACAATTCATAAAGGTGCAACCTCCCATATTTTCTATTGGGTTACCCTTATTTGAAGAAACCAATCCCAATTGGCCCACGCCCTCTCAATGGCTGAACAGCAGGCAGGATGTGATACCTGTGGGAGACCGGTTGGTCTGCGGGGGTCTATCATTTTACTGATACATGAAAGAAGGCCATTTAATGCTATTCCCGACCCCTCAACGGGTTCAAGAGAGGACACAACACAGCTTACTTTCTTTTTCAGCATCATCTTTATGTTACTGCGAAATCTGATTCTGTGTAGTAGAAACGCCTTCAGGCTGTCCTTGCAAAAGCTTGTCTCTTTTTCTGTATGTCTTAGAGGAAAAGTGTATGAACTCGGCAATCAAACCGCATCATATTTATTTAATTAGGATCACTATTAGTAATTAATTTTCCACGCAGCGGAGTCTTGTTAAGCATCACATTGTCAGAATGGCTTTATTAGTCCATTATTTATCTAAGGAATATCTGCAAAGACCCATTTGAACACACTCAAGGCTCTGGTTGAATAAACGCTCTGCCGCTTCTTTATTTAAATTGACTTGAGCTCGAGCTTTTCATGTGAAGTAGACCGAAAATGTAGCGTTTATCCATGCAGTTTGTTGATATAAACTCAATGTCTGCATTACTCTTTAGTCATTTAGCAGATGCTTGTCATTTGGGAGCAAGTCGGAGGTGGGTTGACTGTGGACATTAAGGTATGAAGCCAGTAACTTTTGGCTGGGAGTCGACCATGCGAGCCACTAGACTATCTTGTGCTGCCTACATGTTAAATTAAGCCAGTTTGTCATAGGAACTGCTAGATCCGACCCCAACTGTCAGATTGCTAACACAGTTCTGTCATAAAAACAAAACATAGGACAAACTACCTTTGCACCGTGCGCTTCATAGTTTGATTGATGAGAGGAGAGAGTTGGTGGTGTGTTGAAGGGTGGCTTCTATTTTTTTCTCTCTAACTTTCTTAGAAAGTAAAAGCCCCCTTAACACCCCCACCGCCGCCCTTAAGGGGTGTTAAGGCGTGACATTGTTTTATTTATGCTTTTAAGTCCAACACCTTAAGTGTGAACCTTTGGTGAGATGCTGTGTTGCAGAGTGTAAGGGGAAAGGATAAAATAGTGATTAGGTTGTTTGACTCCCAGTCCTAAGGTACTAGATAACCAATGTCCAACAACGATTCCCCTTTTTCATACCAACAACAACTTTCCCAGTAATTGTAGCGATTTTCAAACCTCCAACCTGTTTTACAAGCCTACACGTACAACTACATTGTGCTCTTTTTTGAAGGAGGTATGGTTCGGCCCTTTATTCTGAAGGAAGTTAGGTAAATGCTTATTTTGAAGGAAGGGATGTTAGTCCTCTTATTTTGAAAGAAGTAAGGTAAAGCCCTTATTTTGAAGGAAGTCAGTTACCTCCCCTTATTCTGAAGGAAGTGAGGCAAGTCCCCGTATTTTGAAGGAAGTCAGTTACCTCCCCTTATTCTGAAGGAAGTGAGGCAAGTCCCCTTATTTTGAAGGAAGTCAGTTAATGTCTTATGCCGGGAGGGTGTCTCCCGGTGAGGCCTTATCAAGTCAATGTCATGCATTAAGGATAAGGGTAATTCTGGAGCAATCACATCTTTCAGGTGCGCTAGAGTGGGCTGACTTATTAAGAAAATGTTAACTCCCCACAGCGAGCTTAGCTTTATTGAGAAACAAAGGATAAGTGACATGATTGATGGGTTCGGCCTCGCAGGGATTATACTGGAGAACACCACTAATTGCTCTTTCTCTCTCTCTCTCCCTCTCTCTCTCTCTCTCTCTTTCTGTCACCTGGTCTATCTAATGCTCTCTCTCTCTCCTCTACCTTGCTTGGGCTCTCTCATCCCACTCTCTCTCGCTCTGGCTCTTTATCTCTGTCGCTCTTTTCTCTCTGTCTCATTTCATCCACATCCGCGCCCCATGGCAAACTCAATTCCCTCCGAGCGATCACCTCCTCACATCACGGCTTGCCGTTGCGAAGGGTAACGGGGGAGTCACCGTCAGAGAGGGAGAGAGAGACTGAGAGAGAGACTGGGAGAGACAGACAGAGAGACATAGAGAGACAGAGAGAGAGACTGAGAGAGCCAGAGAAAGAATGAGGTGAGAGAGAGAGAGAGAGAGGTGGATTGAACTCCTTTCAAAGTTAAGGCCCCCGGGACGTCATTTTGTATTCATACTCAAGTGGCTTGTTGAACGTGTGCCAGGACTGTGCCACAAGGGCAGGAAGCAGGGAAGTCTGTGTGTGTGTGTGTGTGTGTGTGTGTGTGTGTGTGTGTGTGTGTGTGTGTGTGCGTGTGTGTGCGTGCGCGTGTGCGCGCACGCACGCACGATGGAGAGGTGGGATGGGGGAGCTCAGCCCAAACTCTGTGCGAGTAACGGTAACGCAGCGTGTAATGGACTACTGTACAACTGCAAATAATGTGCTGAGTCATCCCGGGGAGCCATTAAGCCGGATGGGTGACTTTGAGATCCACTAAGCCTGTTCCGCTGCTGCCAGGGAGTCAAGCAGCCACACCCACAGCATACCATATAAGGAGTCAGGTATGCCCTGCCCACAGCATGCTATATAATGAGTCAGACCTGCCCACAACATGCCTTATAAGGAGTAAGGCAAACCCCGCCCACAACCTGCCATATAAGGAGTCAGACAAGACTTGCCTACTGTCTACCATACAAGTATTTAGATAAGCCCCGCCAAAAGCATGCTAAGAGTCAGGCCCATCCACGTCCTACTATATAAGGAGTTAGCCCCGCCCACTGTCTTCTGTATAAGGATAAAGCCCCACCCACAGCTTGCCATCAAAACAGCCCCCTGGGACACACACACACACACACACACACAAATCTTTACAAACTCACGCAAACACTAACAGGCATGCTTCTACACATGGAAGCATCCAGACACATACATACACAAATACACACACTGATAAACACACACACACACACACACACACAAAACCCATCACCCTCACATAAACGGACCCTGTTTGGTGTCTCTCTAGCTGAATCCTGGCACAGAAAGTTTTAATTATAAATAAGGGGAAGCCGAGGCAGCTTATCATTGGCTCGCATGGAACGGAACATCTCATCTGCCAGCGATGCCTGGTGCAATACAGCAATGGATTTTACTGGAGCTAAACGGGCCTGTGCATTATTAACCTTGAGAGAGGAGACCGGGTGACCATCCATGTACATTACAGGTATTTTATATGTACATTTATCTATAAATTTAGATATAGAACGGCAATGATTTTTTTGGCTGTTGCTCAGGATTTATGAATGATTTAGCATTTTTATTTCACTTCCATATATGAGTATGTGTGTATACATGTATGCTAACTGCTATGAAAATGCTAGTTTTCATCCTGCTAATATTGTTTTTTTAATTTTCATATTTTATAGGCTTGATTCTATTAAAATTCTAGTAGCAAGTAGCCAATCCACTGTGTCCATGTCACACGACCCAATTAACACCACCCTACAATAGCATCAGGAATTTTTTTTATTAATACAATTATAACACCTTCCGTACATCTGTCAAGCATTATTACAGAACCTTCAGATCCATCTGAGAGCATGGATGGACCACAGAAGAAAAGACCACAGAAGACGAGGACTCCAGCTGTTCTCAGGGTACTTTCTTGCAGTGTTCAAAAGGTTGCAAAGTAAATCAAATCTTGGTGGAAATCAATTTTTCATTAAATGAATCCAAACTCTCTAAAATCTCTAAAATCAGGGGGTAAATCTTCAGAGAAGGTAGGATGATGGTATGTTTAGAAACCAATTGACCTACACTTCATTATTGACACTCGCAATTCAAATCCTATACTTGCTTTTTTCATACATAATAAAAGTCCTGGTTAACATGATACGTGACATATAATTTAATACAAAGAGCTTGTCCAGGGCTTTTCAGCGATAGCAAGCCTTAGATTTAGCGTTCCACCGCAGAGGTCATACTGAGGTCATGAGGTTTGTTTTACTTATTCTGCTGGTTTGTATTTCACAGGTAGTATGGTTGTTTTGAAATCAATCTTACGGTTTAGGAAAATTGTCTCTGCTGTGGAAAAATGCTGAAATGAAATGAAAATGAGAAGGCAGGAGAGACTATACTAAAGGTGCATGCTGAAGCATATCAATAAAAAGGAAGTATAGCTCTGCTTCTCTCATTCAAGTGCATATGCACTTGAATGACAGAACTGATGTCTGTGTTTATATCTGCATTTCATTCAACATAAAGGCGCAGGAAAAGTTGGTGTGTTCTTAAATTGTTTGTTTTGTCTGGTCTCCAAGCTCTCCGTTTTTAACGATCCATAATGTAAATTGTTCCAGGTCAATTTCCCAAAACAAATTAGTAATTACACTACGTTCGTACCAAAACTACTACGACAAGCAGGACTAAATGTGAAGCATAAGCATATGTCATCCATAGTGTGTCCATGATTGTATTCCTATTAAAACAGTGTTGGCGTTTTTTTAATCTGTATCTCCAGACAGATAAAATATCTGATATTAAAATATCTGATAATAAGATTAGTCGAGAAATGTTGCAATAAACGATTTTGCCTCCAGGTGCAGATAGCTATAAACGACAGGGTGAGATATAATAATATGAATAAAATGTAATAAAACACTCCACAGTGTTTAGGATCTGTGTCAGAACCCTACCAGTCTGAACAGGTGTACGTCGTAGAGGCTACTTGTTATTCAGCTTGGTTGCTTGCATATAAAATATCTCACAAAATGTCTTTCACATTTTTCACATTTTCCAAGGGTAAAATTGCAAACAATGCCCTGACAAAACTAAATTTCAAGGAGTAAATAATAGCCCATGAATAAGGGGGCAGAATAACCAAATAGTTTTATCTAAATGGACTGTCTCGACACATATTTTAGAGAAGATATAAGTCAGGTATTTATGAGAGGAGATAAAACTGCATTTGACTGGGATTAAAGACAAAGAGGTGACTCAACATTCAAAGTATACCTGACTTCCTTAATATGATGCTTTTCAAAGTAAAACAGGATTTTAGTGCGGGAAACCCACCTGGAATGATTTGAATCTCCACAGATGACGGTAATGTGAACATTGTGTGTGATTAGTCAGAAAATCAATGCTGGCATCATTTATTTTGGTTTATTACCACAATCGGAATTCTAATTTCAAGTCGCATGGATACCCCTGCAAATAACTTCTTCGGTTTTAGCCAGCAAGAAAAATTGGACTTATTTTGAAGTATGCTGCCCACCTTACGCATCTTGCCTACTACAGGTAGACTATGTGTACAGCATATATACTGTAACAAAGGGAGGATGGTAACAAACCATCACTACAAAACCTTTTCGGGTACGGAGGAAGCGGCATGTTGATTAC
>JACYXH010000076.1:2500-47500 GCA_026745465.1 Lota lota | reverse complement strand
AAAACGATATAGATTGTGTGTGATGGGTTCAAATCAGCAGTAGTGGTGTGTGAGGCCGCTGGGTCTGAACTCTCCCATGCTACACTACCGGTAATGAAGAATCCATTCTCCAATTAACGCTGCCACCAAGGTGATAATTGCACCTTGCACTTTTCCTCCGTTTCTCCTGGTAGATAATATGGTCTGGAGAAAACGGTGTGAGGACGAGGAAGGGGGACTTACGTACGTACGCTGAATATTAATTACCGTAACCTGTCTGATAAATGGATAGCACAGGGGTGAGGGGGGGGGGGATGGGGAGGGGGAAGGGGGGAGGGTTTCGGCGGGATGACGAATGTATAAGCCACCTAATGATTGGTAAGTCATGGTTTCCGGAATGGGAATGAATATGGAGGAGATCGGTATCCAGCCCGGCCGTCTCAAGGTCGGCTTGCGTGGATCACTCCTCTCCTCTCCCTGGGCGAATGGCAGGACGGGGTCTAGGGCTCGGTGGTACCTCCCTGTCCCTCTCTCGTTTTATCTCTCTCCCTCTCTCCCTCTCTTTATATATCTCCCCCATTATATCTCTCTCTCCACCATTCTCTCTCCATGTCCCTCTCACTCTCTTCCCCATTCTCTCTCTCCATGTCCCTCTCTCTCTCTTTATATCTCTGACCCATTCTCTCTCTCCATGTCCCTCTCTCTCCCCCATTCTCTCTCTCCCTGTCCCTCTCACTCTCTATCTTTCCCCATTATCTCTCTCTCCCACTCTCCCCATTCTATCTCTGTCTCTCTTTCTCTCTCCCACTATCTCCCCATTCTCTCTCTCCCTCTCTCCCCTATTCTCTCCCTGTCCTCCTCTGTCTCTCTCCCTCTGCATGACTGCTGTCAACACTCATCGGGAGCCGTATTGATTTTGGTTTCAGCACTCGCGCAGGTGTGATTAAGACACCTTAAATAAATAATGAATACATATTTTACAGAGACGTCGATGCCTCAGCTCAGCTCAGGGTCTTGCCGGGTGTCAGCTAAGAGTAATGTTTCCACGGTTGATCATTTGTGTGGTTCTGTGGAAAACACAATATTGTTATTCTGCGTCTTATTAGTGTGATTGCAGGGCGTACAGTTTTTCGAGGTGTCGATATTGAACCAATGAACCATAACTTTCAATTTGTGGGATGATTGGATGACAAATGGTGAAGGGTTATCACTATATTCAAATTAGTTGACGTTATTAAATCAATCACTAGTACGTTTTTGTAGTGACCCAATGCCTCGAAACTTGAAACGTATTGGACATCATCCACGGTTATGAGTTTGCTGTTGTTCGCTTAAAGAATGATGACACGGTATCCTTTTAAATTAACGCTAAGCTAAGCGCTAATACCTTATGCAAGGTAATGCTACACCAATATCGAAAGGCAAAAGATTGCCAAATAGACACCGTGTGGTCTTAGATGCACATACCATTGACAAGAGTGCAAGACAATCCTGCTCAGATTATCATTTTGTCTAATTAAATTGTAAGTGTACTTGAAATTAAGTGAACTTAAATTTGAAGTACCCTTCAAGTATAATTGTGATTTTAAACTATGAATTGTGCAAATTGCAGCATCCAACATTTTGCGGGGATTTTGGTCTTTTTTCCCTCCACCACTAAGCTAACTGTCGTTGATGGATCACTGCCACCGGTCGCTCCAATAATGAGATCTGTGTTTGACGCCACCGGCAACCGTTGCCCCTGATTGATACGCCGTGATTGAGTGATGTCACTGGCGCCACTGGATGAACATGTCACGGCAGCGGCAGACAGCTGGCGCCCGACCAAACTGCCTCCACCTCACTTCACCACAGCCCCCGCTGTCCGAAAAGCTCCGTCACCTGATTCACCCCACCCGCCCCCCTCCCCCCTCCATCCCCCCTCCCCCCTCCATCCCTCAATTGTCTGCGCTCATCCTCATCATAAAAAAAGAAAGAAAAAGGCTCTCCGAGTGTCATTTCCTGCACTCCCCGCTAGGCTAGAATCCCAGGAAATGAAGCCCAAGACGAGCGGTGAATTATTACAGTGTCGACATTTAGACTAATTGAGCACTTTTTGTAGCAAAAGAGTACAGAGGCTTTAATGGTGACCAATGGTTATCCAAATACCCCCTCTGCCCACCGAAGCTGGGACAGGGGCATTCGTCAGTTGACCCTTACGAGTCAAGGTGAAAATAATGTAGCGTGCCACGTAACAAGAAAAACCCAACAACAATAAAACCATGATTCATGACCCAAATCCGAAGGGTTCACGGACCGTTTCGTGGCGGCGGTTTTAACGGTTTATCTGGGAATTGTCAATGACCCCCAGCCCCGCACTCGCACCCCTTTCCCCGAGATGGAGGTGTGCGGTTAGCTTGCTTCGTTAATGGTCTACTCTACAGTGCAAGGATAGTTGGCTAATCAAATGTCACGGCCTACTTACGAAAACAGTGACCTGCGTCAATCGCATAATTTCCCACTAACTGACAAAACTGTGGGGAGTCCCTCTGGGGCATTTTAGCATGGCTGGGATATACTGTGTGTTAACAGGTATGAGAAGCAGTCTTCAAAAAAGGATATCCCATATAGCAACTGCCACCAAATAATGGATGCAGTGGGTGTAAAGGAGATTTCACCCTTCTTCCGAGTGCGAGCGTGGAAAATAGGTGAACGGAACAGAGCCAAAATGGAACCTGAATCCCAGGAGAATAATATGGAGATCTGCCTAACATAAGATTCTTGTGGTAATGCAATTTAAGTCCGAGGGAGAGAAGAAAAAAAGAAAAAGACAGAAATGTCAGAGTAATCTCATCAGTCCGTCTGAGAGAGGGATGTCAGACATAGCCTGTGGCGAGCCTCCAGCACGCTCTCTCTCGCTCTCGCTCTCTCGCTCGCTCTCTCATTCTCTCTCTCTCGCGTTCTCTTTCTGCCTCGCTCTTTACCGCTCTCTACCGCCGTCGTTCCATCTTCTTCTTTTTTTTCTTTTTTTTGTCTCCACGGGCCCTTAGAGGGACACGATTTATCTACGAAGCTCCGCGTTGTCAATGCTTGTAACCCACGTGGAAGTCGCGTGACGTGATCCTGACGAGACACTGCCTGAAAGACGCTACACAACGGAGAGATTATAAAAAACCAAGGCGCGTGTTAAAACACAAACGAATTTGCATTCGAAAGGTGGAACTGGCGTGTCAGACTTGACAGCATGAGCCTGAGGTGCCGTGTGCTGCGTGTTGTGGGGTCGCTTGTGGTGAGGCGTGCGATGTATATATTATTTCTCATTCGTGATCATTTTTTTCGCCAAACAACATGCCTCAGTTTCATTCAAGCGTTTGGGTCCGCCCTCTGTCTCTGGCCTCTATCTTGTCGCAAAGTCCTGGTGTTCCTCAGGGCATAGAAGTAGGGGTAGGGGATGTCAGGTCCCAGAGGGATTAAGAATCTCAGATGGCAGTCGGCTTCACTTTCCAAAGAATTATCTGAAGCGCTAAGCTCCGCTAGCGCTAAGGTTAGGGCCAGCTGAGGTGACGCTATAGCTCTGGAAGGAGGCTAATGGTTGTAGGCAAACCTAGCCTCTAAGGCAAGGCTAGCACCGAGGCTATCTCTTAGGGGAGTCAAGCTCTGGAACTACATTAGCTCGGAAATTAGGCTAGTGCTGAGCTGAAGCTGGTACTCAGGGGATTTTTGCAAGCCAAACCTAGCTCCTAGGTAACGCTAGCATTGAGGTAAGGCTACCACTGGGGCTAGCTCTAAAGTGAGGCCAGCTCTAAGGTGAAACTAGCTCTCTTAGGTGAGTTTAGCTCTCTTAGGTGAGGCTAGCTCTAAGGTGAGGCTATCTCTGAGTTGAGGCTAGCTCTGGATCAATTATAGCACTGTGGTGAGGCTAGAACAAAGGTGAAACTGGTTATATGGTTAAGTTAGCAGGAAGATGAAGTTAGCTCTAAAGTGAAGCTAACACAGAGTAATCCAATGACTGCTAAGATACCAAATTTCAACTGAGGGGCAAGTAGCATGGAAAGCAAGCTATAGCCAATTCAAGATTCAATGGATGTACAGTGAAATGAAACTGGCAATGCTTACGGGATTGTGCAAAAACAAAAACAATAGTATTTACTTGTCCTTAATATTTATGTGTCCTCAACCTTCATGGATGAAATGCTTGAGGGAAGGAAGGCTGTGCAGAAAAGGCTGCACACAGCATATTAGTGACAAAGATAAGGGCAGATAGTGGAGTATTGATTATAGATAGGTATCTGCTCTCTAAACACAAGCCCCTAGACTGGCCACAACAACAGGCGCCTATAGCCTCTAAATGGATCACACATACCCACCATGTACACTCTATGTCAGTGGTTTTCAAATGGTGGGTCGCGTCCCATACGTGGGTCACAAGCGAGAGGACCAATTGGATTGTAGGTTGGACACAATAAACAATATCATATAATTGTATGTTCCTTTCGATCACCAGTATGCTTGAAAGCTGAAAGGGGAAATACTTGATAATATACATAAATAAATGTTGATTATCCCATTTTATGACATGATAATGCCAATGTACTGCCTAATTTAATATGCCAAATATTACCTTGGTCATGAGCAGAAAGTTCCTGTGCAGGTAACTTTAACATTTTCGGTCAAAAAATGGCCTTAAAAACATTATACAGGACATAGTGACCAACCAGTGGGCCGTGTGTCACATTCTATAAGAAATGTATCAACAGAAAGACTGCGACTTCTAAAGGACAGGGGAAACCATGAGAGTAATTTTACTATTCGTATTTATTAGGAATAATAATTCATAATAAATAAGACTAATAAAACAAAAGAAGAAGACAATGTGATTAGAGTATATAATCAGATTCAGATTGGTTCCTTAGCATAGATGAATAGACAAGGTAAGACACGTGCTCACATTTAAATAATTAAATGTTTCTATTGGAATGCTAAATATTTTACATGTATTAAATAGTTTATGTGCATATATATGATAAATTATTGTACCTGTTTTCAGATTTCAGTCCTTACAATTTTAATGCATTTATATTGCAGTTAAACAAGCTGGCATGCACATATGCACACACACATACATAAATGCAAAGATTCACCTGCAAAGACACCTTTCAATAAATGGATGATGGATGAACTCAAAGACTTCCACATACTTACACACACACACACAAACACACACGCATACACACACACGTACACACACGCAAATATGCATACACACTTGTCCATAATTGCAGAAATAGTTCATACTTACACACATGCAGACACATAAACATACATAACCAAATAGATTAAATACATAAACACAACTAGCAAAGTCTTCACACACCCACACACATTCACACCTGAAAATACATACGTCATTGAATACATAGATTGATGAACACAAACAGTGACACACACATACACATGCAAACTTCACACAGGCTACGCACAAGCATACAGACACGGGCGTGCACAGTCACATGTTGAATGTGGAACAGAGAGCATGTGTGTTGCCCCCCCCCCCCCCCCCCCCCCCCCGGCTGGTTTATCCCCTCTCTCCTCATTTATTCAGAGCTGAAAGCCTGCGGACCACTGCCATCAATCTCAATCGGCCCCACGCTTCCTGCTTCACTCTGATTGGATGTAATGATCTCCGGATGTCACTTGCACGCGCCTGCACCCCCTTCCTCCACCCCCCCCCCCCCCCCTTTCCCACCACCTCTCCTCTGATAAGTTTCACTCCCCTGACCCATCTGCTCCCCTCCCCCTTCCTTGTTGCCGTCGGCGTGCCACACAGGCGGGGAACTACCACGCTCGATACGCCCGCTTGTGTTTGATCATCACACACACACACCCGCGCTCACACACACACACACACACACACACACGCACACACACCAACACAAACACACACACACTCATTCACAACAACTCGAACACGCACACATCCACACACATATTTGCTCAGATACAAACACACACGCACACATCAAAGCACACATTGGCTATACATGCAAGCACACGCACACTAACACACACCAGCATACACATCCCAACGCAGACCAACACATGCAAACAGACAAACATATCCTCCTTATTCTGTTGTGTATTCTCGGTTATCATGTTACAATGTTGGTTTCATAAATGTTATATATGTATGCCTCTCATTACATATACTACATGGTACCAGTTGTTCTGTTCTTGCATAGGGTTTCTTTTTTCTTTCTTTGTCTTTCCACTTTTCAGATATATTTTCAATATTCATAATTCCATGTTTGACCTTTTGAATGACACTCCGTCTTAATGTCAATCATCTTCCCGCCTCTGAACTACTCTAAAGAAGATTTTAATTCTGCCACACACACACACACACACACACACACACACACACACACACACACACACACACACACACACACACACACACACACACACACACACACACACACACACACACACACACACACACAGAGAAAGTGTGGCATATAAGTAAGAGCTCAATACATTTACATATTGGTTCATTAGTTGGCCTTACAATTTTTGGTGCAGAGACCTGCAAAAAAACAACTCGCTTTAGTCACAGAAATAGACTGCAGCAAGGTTGTACCACCGATTATTTTTCACTGCCTGGTATTGAATCATTGCCAAGGCCACTTATGAATCCACTCATCTTCATTTCATTCTAAATGTAACGTTCCCTTATCAGTGGTACAACAAAACCAAAAAACAAATAAAAAATAAAGCACTTACGTGCGTCTCCATTTACAACTGAGATCGACGTACAATTATCTTTATTTGTTTCTGCTGGAGCCTTTTTAAATACGTCCTTATTGCTTTCTGTTCGATTCCCATTACATTGTATGGGCTCTCACAAAACAACCGTCACCCTCAAAATGGTTGCCCGGCTGACTAAGGGCCCGACAGACCCAGCGTGGATCTGTGTAAGTGGCTCTTTGCTCAGGATTAGATAGGAATCCTGTTTCTGAGATTAGCAGAGAAGGAGACAGCACACTTAGACAGACACACAAAAAAAAAGACGAAAAATAAAATAGCTGAGAACACACACACACACACACACACACACACACACACACACACACACACACACACACACACACACACACACACACACACACACACACACACATTAGCGCTGTGAGAAAGAAAAGAAAAAGGAGAAAGCGCCAGTACGACCGGTGGCATGAAAGCCTTAACCGAGCGCGAGGAGAACCAAGATGAGGACGCCCGCCAAAAAAAAAAAGAAAAAAAAAGGCAAAGTCATACGACACCGGTCTGTTTAGTCTGGCTTCTCCCGTTGACACGGATTGGCTGACGAAGGCCCGCGCACCGACGCGAGAGCGGGCGCTCAGCGGTGACACCTTCACACGCTCCACCACTCAGACGGAGGTGTCACCGCGATGTGTAATCCTCCTGGCTTTCATACTTTCTCTGGGTTTCTTTCTGCTGCTTTTTTCCCTCATGCTGGAGACAAGTCAACACAAAACCGTCGACTGACACGGGAGACTGCGAGAAAAAAGAGAAAAAGAAAAAAGAAAAAGAAAAGACTTGTTACTCTGCATGTTCTGCTGCATACTACTACGAGTGTGACAGAGTAGGATTTCCCTTTCAGGGTCTTGGTTAATTTTTCATCTAAGGGATGCATTTATCTCTCTCGGTGACAACGTTTGGCTCATTATGTCTTGTTTTGGAATATGGAGGGAAAAAAATGAAATAAAGAGGCAAATAAATGCATTCATTTGTGTTAGCGTAGCTCATTTTGATTGAGTTGAGAGAGAGTGTGTGTGTGTGTGTGTTGTGTGTGTGTGTGTGTGTGTGTGTGTGTGTGTGTGTGTGAGTGTGTGAGTGTGTGTGCATGTGAATACGCGCCGGTGCGTAACGTTCTTGGCATTGGCTGAAAGGCCCCACATCTAACTCACTTAAACACTTATGTAATCCTTGTTATTGAATGAGTTCACGTAGTTTGATTAGTTTGCCCACGTTACGTACATGGATAGTGTGTGGAATCAATGTGCGAGTGTGTGTGGCCAAAGGATTGTTTTAGACAGGGACCGACCAGATAAGGAGGGAGAGAAGATGGGGGGGGGGGGGGGGGGGGGGAATCTAGATTTGGCATTTGAGGGACAGAAAGTTGGCGATTGGGGTGAAAATAGGAGTAAGCAATCTTCTTTTCCTCAGGACACCTGGAGGAATGATCAGGTTTTTTTCAACGATTTTCGAGGCTCACCGGGGATTTATTGACCGGCTTTTTCCCAGTTTTTAAATCATCAGACTTTTGGATTTACCAGGGATTTAGTGACTGGAGTGGTCACAGTTTTATGTAATTTAACTTTTGGATATTTTGTTTGTTTTCCCTCCTCCGGTAGACAGATTCTCCTCTCCATTATTTGTGTGAAGGACGACCATTAACCTTTGTTATATTCCGCCTTTGTTGTTAAAGGGCACAGATAGTTCCTTTGTGGGGTTCCCCAGTGTGTGAGATTGGTCTTTCAAATGTGTATATTTGTTGGTCAACTGTTAGTCTTACTTGATAATTATATGGTTTGATACGTGTATCAATTCCTATTAAGCTAGCGTAAGCCTTCAATTGCAGTAAGTGTAGCTTTTTATTTGGAGGCACTGTATCAGATGTGTTAAATCCTGTTTTGTATGGTATGGGGGTTCAAACACAAACACATATTTAGCTTTCACCCAGACCTGTAGTACACCCGCCACCTGCCCATGTACAGGCCTAATCATAGGAACCCAGGTCACACCCTCGCCCACGCCAGTGAGAGGTCATGCTGCCTGACTTGAAGAGGGTCACTAATGGAGGCACCGCTGGGCTCTATCTAGACAGGAAGTAGACTACAGGACTCGGTGAGAAAGTCAGAAAAGGAGACTTTATATTCAGAAGGTATTTTCAGCAATGAATACTTGTTCTGTTGGGACTTTACAGTGAGTGGGCAAATATTCAGTGCATAACTAGCCATAAAGTGGAGAACATACTTTAAAACGAATGCAGACTATTTCAAAACGAGATATTTGGTCACAAACATTCAAGCTTTTAAATCCGAAAATAATTTAGACTGAAAGGTTCAAGCAGTGGGGCAGATGGGAAAATGTCAATCCAAGGCATCCGCTGATGCTAATTGGAAAACATGAGAGTGTGGATTCAGGTGAAGTTGAGGAAGTGATGGATAAGATGTCACTATTTGGAAGGCTAAAGTTAGAAGGCGTACGCAACAGGCCCCCACTTGAATATAGGCAGTACACTAACGAAACCCATGACATACCTCTCGGAAGTATCTGGCCCAGTTGAAATCAAGGTCAGAGATGAGGACTGGAAGCTGCTGTGGTGGAAACTGGTGCTCCTCCTGATGCTTCTGTCCACAAATATTCCCGTGTCCGACCCCTTAGCCTCAGATGAGAGCATCAGTGGGGGCCGGCCACACAGAGCATCAGCCTGCAATCTTAAGTGTGGGTTTTTAAGGTGCAGGTGCATATTGTATTGGCACCAACACACACACACACACACACACACACACACATATATAGCTTTTCACCCGGACCTGTGCTGCCATACGCTCATTTAAGGCCCACTCATCAGATCCCAGGTCACACCCTAGCCAAAGCCAGTGAGACCACACTGCTTGACTTTAAGAGGGTCGCACTTAAAAGTCCACACACCACCTCAAAATATCCATTATGCATTCCCATACACAAAGGAACGGCAATGAAACAACGGAAAACCTAAACAGCTAGGCCAACGAAAACAAAGGCAAACCCTCCCACAGGCACCTTCTGCTGAACCCAAATGATTTGGGTAAAGTACATAAGTAAACACGCATCTGTTGTAATGGACACCATCGAAACACAGCGGAATACACAGAAACGCGATCGATTGTGTTCACGCGAGGCGCTTGTCTGCTGCGGCCGACGTGACACTTAAGCATGACGAAGCATGATGTTTGACAATGCATCACATCTCACTTCCCTCTCTCCCCCCCCCCCCCCCCCCCCCCCCCCATATACCACCACCGCAGCCGCTGCAGGCGCTGCAGCATTGCGGCGTGGCAGAGTGAAGGCGAAGTGCTGAAGATGTCGCCACTCGGTCACCTTCATCCTGGTTTGGCGCCAGCCCTTCAACTCGTCACCCCCGACCCAATCGCCAACCTAAGCACAGGCGAGAGTTCTCATTGGACGAGAGTGAGAGAGAGAGAGAGAGAGAGAGAGAGAGAGAGAGAGAGAGAGAGAGAGAGAGAGAGAGAGAGAGAGAGAGAGAGAGAGAGAGAGAGAGAGAGAGAGAGAGAGAGAGAGAGAGAGAGAGAGAGAGAGAGAGAGAGAGAGAGAGAGAGAGTGATAGGGGGCAGGCACAAAAAGCTGTGAAGTTGGTGGAAAAATTGAAATTACATTAGCTTACTTATTATTACTAGTTCCTGTTTAACACAGTACTGACTCAAAGTTAATTGGGAAACACAAAGGCATGAAATGATGTCAGTATGTCAAAACAGATGCGGCGTATATTGTCTTGATTTGCTTGTTGTTTTGGTAAATGGGATTTTGTTTTCTAACTCTATTGACAGCTTTTCCATTTGAGTTGCAGCAATAACCTTCACATGATAGAAAGAAAATCAAAATAAATGTGTGGAAGTGCAAATACATCCCAGTTGACTGCTGGTTAGAAGTATCTATGCCTCTAACTCACAGTAACTAGGTAACGATGTGCAAAATGATGATCATTTTCAATTAACGTTACAGTAACAATAAAATAAATCAATGACATCTATCAAATATATTGTGCTGTTAAAAATATAGATCAAATAAAGTGCATAAAAAGACATAGAAATACTGTTAAATTAACATCATCACTGTTTACAGCAAAGGAAATCAAATCAATAAATAGTTTCTATAAAAGAAATTGTGTTTTATAAAAAAAACATCAAATGAAATGCATAAAAATCAATAGAAATAACTATTTTTTCCATTCTTCCTCCACTGTAATGGCCACCCGGAGAAAGTATGCCACTTAACAAATGGTCGGCTTTATTCAATATGCAATTAACCTATATCGCCGGCTAGAAGATTCGAGTCCACAGAGGAGGTTTGACACAGTGAATATCTAAAAATGGCAGTGGGGGCTGTAAGGAAATCAATCCCGTTTTCTCTCCATTGATTCCATTAAAAGCCTTTTTGGAGATTGATTACACTGAAAGCCTTCCTCTGCATTGGATTCCAGTTGCACCGTCCTTTCAATCTAATTTTATATATATTCCTTTTTTTCACAGTCTAGAGATAGTCGTTTATTCTATTACACAGCAAGGTGCCAAGTCCAGAGGGTTGGACATTTAGGGAATGAACACTGAAAAGAAAAAGTGACAAATACCTTTTGTTCTCGATACGGTAATGCCCTGTTTTCTCTGATTCCGCTTCATCACTCTCACCCTTCCAGTCATTGAAAAGGAAAATGTGCTTTCTGACAAGTTCCTCACAATGCATGCGTCTGGAACTCCCCTCGTTGAAATGACCTCACCTGTGTGCTACTGTTTGGCCTTCCTTCTTTGTTTCTATCTATATTGATTTTGATAAAATAACAATGAAAGTGTGACATTATGCAACAAGAGGCGTTTTTCAATAAGGACGAGGTGATTTATCTTTTCGTCGCACTAGATGCAATTCATCTCGTCTTTCCCCAGGTTTTGATCCAAGCAACACAAGATCCGATGGACCACACGTCAGGGCCAAAAACTCCACTGAAAAGCAAAACAAACAGCTTGTGGATTCTTTCTTTTTTCTGCACAGTATCTCTCTGTACCACCACCTTATCTCTGTAATGGAATACATATCTCCGTGAAGAATAGGGGAGAAAAGAAACGACGTGTTACCCGTGGCAACTGAATGCATAAAACATAGTCTTTGATAAGCCGTGCTGTTAGAACATCAAGATGAGATAAATGATCACAAATACTACAGCCAGTTTTAGACGGGGCCGCCCTGCTTCAGCGAGGACATGTCGGCCATCTTGGGAGCGGGTAAATCGAGAGACGGTGTCCCAGCCGCCCTCGCCCTATGATCCATTTATGTGTCAAGCAATTCTGCCCGCGCACACCGCTGTGTGCCAGCAAGATGTTTATGAATGCATCCACCAACTATTATGAGCGCAATAACCCTTTATAAGAGCCCTGGTCGTTTCGCGGGGAAATCGATTCAACGTCCCTCTCGGAATTGCGCACTGCTAGCGCCGTCTCAATCTGTTTGATATTACATTTGATATCTGTATATCTTATAGCGCAAGGGGCTGCAGTGTGTATACAGGGTGGGAGAGAGAGAGACAGAGAGACAGAGAGAGAAAGAGAGCGAGAGACAGCTGGATTTTGCATATGGCTCCCGCCCAGTGACCTTTCCACGGTCCCGGCGCACTGCTCTGCTCAGCTACTCTGGCAGACTTAAGGTGTTGTTACTGACTAGATAAGCGCTTATCCTGAACCGCTCCATTCCTGGGAGGTCCGGCCCACACAGAGTCTCTCTCTCTCTCTCTCTCTCTCTCTCTCTCTCTCTCTCTCTCTCTCTCTCTCTCTCTCTCTCTCTCTCTCTCTCTCTCTCTCTCTCTCTCTCTCTCTCTCTCTCTCTCAGTACCCCACTTGCACACTAAAAGGTTAGCTTGGGGGACGCCAGCCAAAGCTCTCTGGGTCCGTTGCCCGTGGCTGCGGTGGCGGTGGTGGTGTGAGTGGCTCTGGGCTCCTCTGCTCCCGAGGCCTGGCGTTGTGGGTGGAGGTACGTGGGGGTGGGGGTTTGGGTGGTGGTCGGGGTAAGGGTAGGGCCGGCTAAAGGCATAGGGCATATAGGCGGTTGCCTAGGGTGTGTCTCTTTCTGGTGGGCGCTGGTCAGCCTCAAAGAAAAAAACGTAACAAATGAACAAAGAAAGAAATAAAGAAGGAAACACACTTTGCACCCCCTTGTTCCTCCCGATTTTGGATCTGCGCTGGCCAGGTGCACTTGTGCTAAGTGCACCGAAAGTGGGAGGATTGGTTACCGTTTGATGCGCATCACAACAAGTTAGAGACATAAGAAGTGCCAGCGATTGCTGACTGAAATGGTTTCCACAATGAAAAGGTCCAAGCCTTCGGGTGCGCAATTTTGAAAACGGAGAAAAGAGGAGGAGGAAAGGAATGCCCAATATATTGGTATGTCATCTTATAATAACATTAAAGTGCAGTTAAGGTGTAGACGTTTCATTTGTAGTAGCTAGCTAGCTACTTTGCAGCAGCAGCTACATGTTTTAGCTTGTAATTGGCTTACTGTATCCACTCTATAGCTGTCCAGATGCACTCAGGAAATATTTGAAGAATCCCCCAGAGCTGCTGGAGAAGGGACATCTGATCTCCCATCTTCACCGCTCTGTGAAGCATGGTTAGTTCAGCCAATTATTTGATGTTCGCGTCCGAGAGAGGGTTAGGGTTCCCGGACACCTATAGTATAGCACTGCGGTCACGCCATCGACACTTAAAAAAGCGATTGCGCATCTACACTGCTTTGTACGGTAAAGCACTTTTGTGCCGACAGGGACTTTGTGGTGCGTTCCAGTGCACCCCGTAAACGCAGACATTTGTACTCGATTGGCCACGAAAGTTGTTTAAAACGGGAATGATTCTATTTTTTCTTTCCTATTTTAAGTTGTTGAAAAACCATTCAACATTACTTGAAAATCAGCACAGCGGTAGGTAGGGACATGTTGAACAAGAAAATGGTGGATTTTGTAGAAAACTATTTGATTAGATATTCTTAGGAATTTATTTATATTTGCCTGTATAGTAATACATGTGTATTATGAATTACTTTAACATGTAATTATAAAACAATGCTGCAGTAAAATCACTTGAAAATCAGCACAGAGGTACATAGGGACATGTTGAACAAGAAAACACGTGGAGTTTGTACAAAACAATTAGATTAGATTTCTTTATGATTTTTTAATATCTGCCTCTATAATAATACATGTGTATTAGGAATTACTTTAACATCTCATTACAGACTTATACACTTGCAGACATTTAAACACAACACACATACACAAACACACACACACGAATAAACACACACACACACACACACTTTCACATCCAAACGCTATCCCTCTTGTGTCTATAACGACTGACACGGAACCAGGCCTAAGCCTGGTAGATTACCCCCCCCACCTCCCCCCTCCCTGCATCCCTGTTGGCTCAAGTGTGCTATTAGGGGTGTGGGAGAGGGGGGGGGGAGTGAAAGCAGCAGGGCCCAGCACTTTACCCTCTCTCGCTCCCTCTTCCAGTGAGCTGGTTGGCCAGATCGCCGGTTTGCCGGTGTGCCGTGGGTCCTGGGGGTGGGGGGAGGGGGGGGGGGGGGGGGGGGGGGTGGGGGGGGGTTGGTTGGTTGAAGTCGCGGGGCTTAGCGGCTGCGAGTGTGTGTGTGTGACTGACTGCTGCTCGTGTGGCTGGCGGTCGAGTGGACCCACCGCACGCTTGGGCTCTCAACATTTCCCATTCTGACCCCGGGGCGTCTCCCGGCCTGCTGCTTCATTAGGTCGGTCTGCCTGCACTTTCGGCTCGCCGCAGATTTATTTAGTTTTCTCATCCGAGGCTGGTCCATCCATTCTGGATCACCATATGGCCACCCACACACACACACACACACACACACACACACACACATACACACACACACAGATACCACTTCAAGTTCTTGGTTTGTTGCTGTCACGAAAACCCAAATCCAGACACAATACGGCTGGGCAGAGACTTGGCGTCTGTCGTCGCGCACATCGGTGTTGGAGGGATGGAGAGAGGGAGCGGGAGAGAGAGGGAGAGACACTCACACACAAACTCAGAGAGACACAGATACACAGCGATAGGGACAGAGGAAGAGAGAGAGAGTGAGAGAGAAGCGAGAGAGAGAGAGAGACGGAGAGATTCACAGAGAGACATACGACAAATTAAAGAGAGAGAGAGGAGAGAGAGCAGAGAGCGAGCGAGAGATGACGAGACTTTAGAGCACGGCTGTTGCAAGGCTTTCGTCATGCTTGGGAACAGAATGGTTTGTGACTTTCTGAGCTGTGTCGTCAGGCTTCGAGGTGGAACTTGCTGGTGGACTTGCCCCCCCCCCCCCCCCCGAGCCATCCTGTCAGAATACCTGACAAGGGGCTTCGACCTTTGACCTGCATCCACCTTTTCCCGGTGATGGTGGGAAGACAGGATGGCAGGGTGTGGGGGGCGGGGAGGAGGGGATGAGTATTGACGGAAGGAATAGCAACAACAAATAATCACACGTCTTTAGTTAATGTCCAAACAGATGGCAATCAGGGGACATACTTTATACACACACACTCACCCACACACACTCACCAGTGGTCCTTTATCAAACAGTTAGAGTAAAACCGAAATGGAGGCAATCTTCTCTTCGTGAAAAAAAACAACAGAATACTGGTTAACTCAAGAGGATTACGCAAAAAAACAAAGAAAAAAGTTTGGCCAGTGTGTGAAACAAAACAAAAGAAGTAGGAAAGGAAGGGAAAGTAGGGATGAGGGAGGGAGGGAAGGGAGGGAGGTATGACAGGTGATGGCAGACTTGTCTTGCCTTTCAGAACCAGGTGTGGATAAGACAGCTAGGGGTCAGATGGTGCAGTCTGGATGCCTTCAGGGTGGACAGACAATGAACACAGTTTGGAGGGGGAGAGGGGTGGGTGGGGGAGTACGATTTCTCCATAAAGTATCAGTATTTGTTTATATCTTGACTGCCCTACATCCCTCTCACCCCGCTTATCTGTTTCGCCTACATTTCACGACAAAGTTCCCATTTGTATGCTTGCTTCAACATTAAGATCGTACCCGTTTTAGACGGATGATCTTCATGTGTTCACAGGAAACCACGGCTGAAAAAACAGCTATTACTATTTGATCGCCTGACAAAAGAAACTCTTCATTTTTAACAAGTTCCCTTCAATTCTTCTTTCATCCCATGCGGCCACATTGGGCAAGCAGAACGGTAAAACTTTCCATCCCTACTTCTAGATTCCAGCATGAAACTTAAAACCTGACAAGGTGTTTTGAGCCCACGCAAAAAAAAAAAAAAAAAACAAAAACAAATCGAATATACACCAAAACAAAAGAAACAAAGAAAGGAATAATATTTCCCTCCAACCAATATATCCAGCTCCTTGGCCAGGCCGTGTGTGTGTGTGTGTGTGTGTGTGTGTGTGTGTGTGTCTGCTGCTGGTAACCTTTGGGGGCTTTGAATGTCACCAGCTGTTGAGGACCAGCTTTTGTTGGAGTGGTTAGAGTTGCTCCCTGTCTGACGTCCACAGGTTCACGGATTATTGCACAGGAGCTCAGGTGAGAGCCAATCGGATTTCAGAGACAGAGAGAGAGAGAGAGAGAGAGAGAGAGAGAGAGAGAGAGAGAGAGAGAGAGAGAGAGAGAACTCAGCCAGGAAGGAGTTGGAGAAGCATTTGAGAGTGAGAAGAATGATCCGTTCTGTAATCGCGGATGGCTCCTGTCCCAAAACAGCCCCCTCCCCCCTTCCACCAACCCCCCCCACCCCCCGGTTTTTTTTTTGCAGATGAGGGAAGAGCGAGTACTCACTATTATAAAAAAAAAAAGAAGCACTTTGAACTTCTGTTTTTAAAATGTATTTTTTAAAATTTAAATAAAGTTCGTGTTTTTTTCCAGAGAGGGGCAGAGTGAGTACTCAAACATTTGCATCCACTGGGAAGATTGTGATTGACATGTGCACTTTCTTATGCAAAACACTAGAATGTAATTGAATATAATAGAACAGAATAAGTTACATGGTATTGTAAGAAGATTGCCTCATAGATGTAACAAAAAAAACAAAAAAAAAGACATGCCATCAAAGTCAAACTTCTGAGTTCCCCCCCCCCCCCCCCCCCCCCCCCTCCCCCCCTCCAAAGTGTCAAAAACTTTCCAGGAAGAAACATTCCTCCAGGCTTAGGGGTTTCTGGGGACTCTGTCCTATTAGTTTCAGGAACCAGAGCTTGATTAATAGTTCACTTGTTCGATGCCACACACGCACACACTAAAGGGTTATCCGTGTCCCCGGGCCCTCCACCTCCAGGGCCCTGTCACACACATCAGCCAGCGAGGACCGATAGGCGTCAATTCACCGCAGCACAGTCTTATCTCCCATCCCATAATTCCACCGAGAGGTCAGGCTATTGTATTTTACGGCGGCGGCGGCGGCGGAGGCGGGGGGCGGCTTAGAGTGTGTGTGTGTGTGTGTGTGTGGGGGGGGGGGGGGGGTTATAGAAATCCTGGGTTGATGCGTTTCTCGGGTGGCCGTCGTATCGCCCGAATGGATTTCTCGAGAGGCGTCTCCTCCGGAACAACTCCTGTGAGACGGATGGAGCTATTCAAATGAGGATAAAGTCATTAGCGCCGCCGGCTACGCTCAATTCCCCGCCTTTTGTTGGTGCCAACAGGTGAGGGCTACGTGGGCCTCGCGGATAAGATACACTTCAGGGATGCTGGTCTTTTTCTTTTCTTTTTTTGTGCGGGCCGGTCGCCATAGCGTTGGTAATGTGTTGACGCTCTCGCCCTCCTCGTTTCTGAAGAGCAGTCAATGGTTTGGCTAATGGACGCCGGTGAGTCACCGCACTGATGCAGGGGGGAATCTAAATATTTTCTAATCCTGGCTTTCGAATGGCGTCGCTTTTGTTTTTTGCGATGCTGGCACACACACACACACACACACACACACACACACACACACACACGGATACACACAAACACACACACAGATATACACCAAACACACAGAGACACGCGCCCTTAGAGAAGCAAACCCATTGAAACGGGCACAAAACATGTACACACAAGGGCATACACACAGGCACACGTATAGAAACAAACCCATTGAAATAGACAAAACATGCACGCACATTCTGTTGAAACACATTAACACAAAAACAAACACATGGTACAGAGGTTCATGAAAACACAACCGTCTCACACACACACACACACACACACACACACACCTGTTCTGCATTGCAGAGAGCTTATCCCACCTCCCAAAGAGTGGATGGTATCTCCCCCCCCCCCCACCTCTCCCCCTCTCAGGGAAGTGTGCCTGCTGGCAACGAAACCCCAGCAATTTGTAACCACCAGGCACCGGGCTGTAGCTCCTCTCTTCTTCTGTGGAGCCACCCAGCCTCCCCATCACCTTGGCAAGACTTGAGCCCCAGGCTGTGTCTGCTCCCCCCCCCCTCCACCCACCTCCTCAAGCTCTCCTCCTCCAGCTCAACCTCATCCATCCCCTTCAGAGGGGAGAAGTCAGGGGAAGAGGGAACAGAGTCGTCCCTTCTGACACATCGAAGTGCCGGCTGCTCCCAAAGATGATGATCCATACTGGAATATGGCTCCCTGCTGCAAATCCCCCTCTCTCCATCTTTCTCCATCTCCCTCTCCATCTGCCTCGCTCTCTCCCCCACCTCCCCCTCTCTATCCCTCCCTCCATCTCCACCTGCCTCTCTCCGCCTCCATCTCTCTCTCTACCGCCATCGCCACCTCCCACTCCATGTGCCTCTCCGTCTCCCCCCCCCGCATTCCCTCTCTGCCTCCATCTCCACCTCGTTGTCTCCCTCTATCTCCGTCTATCCCTCCATCTCCCTCCTCTCTCTGTCTCGCGGTCCTTCATCGTGGCTGTCTCGATGGTATAGTATCGCAGGTGTTTAAATAAATAACATCTAGAACAAAAAGAAAATAAACACTGTAGGACTCCCCGCTGGTATCATTTTCCTGTGGATTGTGTGGCACACATGCAAAGTCGCACACACACGCACACACACACACACACACACACACACACACACACACAGACAGACACACACACACACACACGGGTATCACCCCTAGTGAATTACAGCCCACCTGAGCCGTGGCCTCAATAGCGCTCAGACAACGCACGGATATCCTGCGTTAGACTCCAAACAGGAAGTAGGAAGTAGATCTCTCCTCTTTCTTCTGTGTTTCTTCTCTCTTCCGTTTGAAAAGTGATTCGACTGATCGTACGCTTGCTCTGGGGGGTGGGGGGGGGGGGGGGGGGGGGGTTGGTGGGAAGAAAGCTTCCTCCGCGTTGACATCTGAGTTTGATTTAACTTGGATTAAAGTTAAACACCCAACATCATCCTCTGAAGTATTATCTCCTTCTCTAATCTCGGCACATCAAGCTGTCAAGACGTGCAAATCTCCCTGCGCCTTCGTTTGAGCGCTGCTGGTAATGGGGTTAATGGTCATGCATTCTGTGTTAGCACCACATTGCGTCTTGTGATGTTATAGGGGGCAGGGTATTGTATATACTGTATGTATACATATCAAGCCCTCGCCCCTATATCTTCATGACGTAATCCGTTTTACTGAATCGATGTATATGATGTATACTTTGGATGATAGCCTCCTAAATTACAAAATAATAAGAATATTGATGACAGTATATGTATTATGCATATTATAACGATATGACTCATATTCTATTATGATAATTAAATACGCTGCTGAATCACAAGTCAGTGCAATATTCAATTACAGTTTTCCATTTGTTTCTCACACATGCATACCACTTGGGACGAACATTATTCAAATGTGTTAAAAAACAACAACATACACAGCATGGAACATTAATATCAGACGAGACCTCCACCTTTGTTTCCCAGCGTTGCATTCAATGAACCTCGCGCCCTAAACCCCCTCCATCAGACGAAACCTTGTTGTGCCGTCAGAGCACAGTAGCAACACACACTTACGACGCAGCTAATCTTAGAAACATGAACTACAGTGAGTCTTTATTGATTGTGAATGAACCACCCCTGCCTGGTTAGCAACAATGCACCCCACCCCCTCACCCCACCCTCCGCACACACACACACACACACACACACACACACACACACACCCCTTATCTTATGGGATTGTGCTCTTTGTTTTAACACGCACAAAAAACACCCCTGACACGACTTTTCTTCATTTGCAATCAAAGCAGCCACGTCTGCCCACATCATGCTAAGTCAGGCCCGCTAACGTTACCAATGCCCCGAGCGCTTTCTGATTGTTACCGGGCTACCAAAATTAAAAGAAAAAAATCCCCCACCCCGTCTAATTCCACCCAGCACTTGTCGAGATTGTTGCCTTTGATTTCTTCAAATTGCTTTTCTGTGATTGTTTTGTCTGCGAAAGCGCCGCAAATTGCCTTGAGTAATAATGTGTCACTTTTCGTGTATCATTTTATCGAGGCTTGATGAAATGCGTTGCGAGTAAAAGAGAGAGGCGGAGAGAGAGAGAGAGAGGCGGAGAGAGAGAGAGAGAGAGAGAGAGAGAGAGAGAGAGAGAGAGAGAGAGAGAGAGAGAGAGAGAGAGAGAGAGAGAGAGCGCAAAGGAGACAGTATCTGAATTACATTAAAAAGGCTGTAGGCTTTACTAGGGTTCATTATTCATTTTATTTCCCCTCACTACTACAATATATGCCTCGTTACTTGCCTCCTTACGGATCTGTATGTGGGTTTGCGCAACGGAAAACAAGGGGGTTTTAGAGGCAACGGTGGGGGGTGGGTGGGTGGATTATTATGGTACTTTTATTCAAAACAAATCAGGCATCGGGGAGCATTGGTAATCAATTGAAAGTTCCCTTTCACTCGGCGAGAAAGAGAGGTTTAGTCATCAGTCAGTGAATTATCCCTGTAATTACAGCACTCCTGCCTTTTTTGTCTCCGTTAGCACTGTTTGTTTTTTTTATGCTGGGTTTTCTGTATTTCTACATACTACAGCTCACTGTGTGGAATCATCATCTTGCTTTGATTTTTAATGTTACCACATTTCAGCTTCCAGGTCATTGTAACTTTTCTTGTCCTGAGGCAGCCATCTTGGTTCTGCTGCACCCTGGGATGGGGTAGGTAGATCCAACATGGCGCATCGAATCACACGGCTGCTGCTTCTAACAAGATAACGCCCACCAGTCCTATGACCATCTGAAATGCTTAAAATTACAAGAAGCCAAATGCCCCAAATATCCATACTGGTCTACTTTTTAAACCTAGACCACAGATGTTCCGGTTGGGTCACCACTGCAGCGGTAACAAACGGAGACATACAAAATGTCCCGGTTCTTTATCTCTCTTAGTGCTTTCTATATCTGTTCACGACTGAGGAGGATTAAAAAACGTCCAGGTCTAACTTAAAATGAATCAGCCTATATCAGCCAGAAGTGTCCTGAATGGGCCTACTGAGCTTATAAGCAGAGGGGCTGGGGATGGGCACGCTGAATACATATACAGCCCCCCTGACCCCTCCGTCATTTAATTTGCTCCTTTACAAGAAAGGGCAGATCTTATTGTGTGAGGACGTAATCACTGGGATAATAATTCCCATGGAATGCACCAGGTTACGCTAGGCTAATAAACGGATGGATTTGAGAAAAAATTGGCAAAGAGAATCGTCTGACTGTCTGCTTCTTTATTCATTCGCCATATCATGTCATATCATGTTGTAAGATTCCTTACAGACCTGGATGCAAAGGATGCCAAGACCAATATATATATTAATATTATGTGACGCAAATTGCAACGATTGACTTATTCAACGATTGATTTTTCTGTAACGTTTTAGTCAATAGATCGCAAACGTGCTTGTATAAACTAGACAATTCCTTTATTTCCATTGTTTTACTACACTTCGGTGTTATAAAAGCTTAGTTAGGGTGTGGCCGGACGATGGGAGGGTGTGTGTGTGTGCAGGAAATGACACACAGGCCCTTACACTTACAAAAGCAACCAAAAAAGGAAAAGAAGTGACTGCAGCTTGTCTCGAGGACATTTTCCACCGCATGAACATCATACAAGACGTGCACTTTCTATTTCTCGAGTCGTCTATCGTCGCTGCTTTGAACCGCCGTACTGCACTGCCTTTCACAGAACTCTTTATTTAGAAACGACACGCGACAGCTGTATACTGTATACTACATACTGCCCACAGCTCACGACGGCACCGCCGTTCCTTCCCTGACGTCTGCCGTCGTGCGGCTGACCCCTTGTTATTGTCGGGGGGGGGGGCTGTGTCCTCTGCTGACGCCGCGGAAGTGATCTGCTTCAGACGGCTGCCGGAGTCAAAGGTCTCTTCGCAACTTTGGTTTTTTTTATGTCAGCGTAGAAAACACTGCTTTGAAGACACTCGGCTAGCTTTTGAAGACCATCAAAGTCCCCCTCAAGTCTGTGGATGCAGTACAGTGATTCTTTGGTGGGTTTTTGTTTGTGTTTTTTTTTTTTTCTTTCTTTTCTCCCACCTCTTGTCTATCAAGTTGCATGAGTCAAACAGGACAGAGAATTGTCAGGCGATGAACAGAGTCTCCTGTCTCCCTGTTGCAAAGCGACACAATTTTCAAAGGCATGCATGATGATTAAAGGCGTGCACTTGTATATTTGAGTTTTAGGTGTGTGTGTGTGGGTGTGTGTGTGGGTGTGGGTGTGTGTGTGGGTGTGGGTGTGTGTGTGTGTGTGTGGGAGTGTGTTCCTCTACATGTGTGGGAAGGTATGTTACCTTGATTGTTATTTGGCGTGTTAATCGCTCCCAAATGAATAAACAGTTTCATAAACAACACATACACACACACACACACACACTCCCCCTAAATTGCCTACCTTATGTACGCTATTACAAGCAATGACTAAGGTTGATAGAAAAAAAATCCACAAGCCTCATTATCTGAACATTAGGTACGTCATACCACAATGACTGTACCATAGAAACTGTGGAGACAATAGCTGCCAAAACAAAAACGAAGAATTCTGCACTCCCAGTATTATGTCGCATTTTACCGGTACACCATCGCAGAAGACGAATGATCATTTCCTTTGCCCGTTAATTACATATGACTATAAGAGAGTTTAGATTGCTTTTCAAGCGCAAGCATGGAAATATTTAGATGAATTTCCCTGTGGTCTTCAGATGAGGAACAACATTCAATCAGCAAATGCAAACGTCGAGCGCCAACATTTCTGTCATATTGTACGACCGAATTCAAAAATATACAAAACGTGGACAGCTTGTTTCATCTTGAAAAGTGTGGAATTAGGTCACCTTGTCCTTTCCAAAACCTTTTTTTAACCCTTTTTTTTTTCAAAACCCATTATTCTTCCTCTGTAAAACAGAGTGGGGGTGGGGGGTGGTGGGTGGGTGGGGGGTGGGGGGTGGGGGGTGAGCATGAAGTTCAAAAGTCTTTTGAGCTGACTTTTACACCGCAGCGGTTTGTTTTCCACTGTGGATCACGCCTGCGGTCGCATATGGCATCGTACAGATGGGCAATCTGTCTGTTGGCTTCAAAGTAGGGACACAACGCTCATTAGCATACCAGACCTTCCGAACACCGCCATTAGAAAATGATTTCATCACCCTCCTCGTTACACTCAACTACATCTCGGGACCTCTCTGCGAATTATGGCGACGCTCATCAGAAGACATAAATTACCAAAGCTCACCCCACCATGGAGACGGGGCCGTTTATTTAAACCTAATACTCTTTTGCATCTACAAATGTCGACTTTATGTACAACACGAGCGTTAACCTACATCTGTCTTGACTCCGCTTTTCCCCAGTGGAAACGTATAAGTAAACACAAGTGACACGCACACGCACTCACACACACACACACGCCTACAACTACACTCACACATGAGCACGCACTGCTCATGTGTAACAGTAATGACACAAATCTACATTTGCTACCAAGTTCCACATGACTAACCGTACTTCTTGGGAAAAGACTCATTTCCGCCATTGCTATGTGTTTACACTTGTTGGTGTCACTTAAGACGATGACGAAGGACACCTCCACATCCCCCCACCCCCTGCCCCCCTCAAAAGCAAACAGAGATCCCCAGAGGAACCAGTGTGTCACACGCCTTTCCAATTAAGAGGCCGCAATTCCTCAGTTCTTTGCCATGTGTACTCTGTCTCAACCTGTCTATCTCATTATCTCTCTCTCCTGTTCTCTCTCTCCCTAACTTTCCCACTCTCTCCCTCCCTCATTACACCTCTCCCTCCCTCTCTCTCTCTCTCTTTCTCCCTCTCTGTCTCTCTCTTTCCCACTCTCTCTCTCCCTATCTCTCTTTCTCTCTCCCTCTCTTTCCCTCTCTCTCTCTCTCTCTCTCTCTCTCTCTCTCTCTCTCTCTCGCTCTCGCTCTCGCTCTCGCTCTCTCTCTCTCTCTCTCTCTCTCTCTCTCTCTCTCTCTCTCTCTCTCTCTCTCTCTCTCTCTCTCTTCTCCACCTGCACCTTACATATGTGGCCAGAACAAAGGGGGTCCGGTGGAGGGGGCGGGAGACATCTTGAAGAGTGCAGGGACATCTTCCAGCGAGACTCAGAAAATAGACTACTCTCCAGGGCGACATTATCCTGAAGGTCACTGAAGGGGAAAATGACCCTGATTCCTCCCTCTGCATTCTCTCTCTCTCTCTATCTCTAACTCCCCCGTCGCCCTCTCTCTATCTCCCCCCTGTAATCGGGTGAGCAGCATGGTCAGGGTGCTCTCATTGGCGGGCTGAACATGGTAGTTAGTTACACACGTTTTCACCGTAATTACCAGACAGGCAGACTCTCGGCCAGTCTCCCAGAGCTTTTCAAGGTTGCATCAATTTCACAGCTATCAGGACCCCCACCCCCACCCCCACCCCCCAACCCTTCCTGCTCCTCGTCCCTCGCCGCTGACCTATGTCATTACCGGCTTTCAGACGCACCTTAAAAGCATTTTAAAACCAAAATGGCAATTACCAGTTGATCATCGCCCGTCTCCCCCAGCAACACTGCAACAGAGAGAGAGGCAGACATGAGAGAGAGAGGAGCGAGATAGTGCGAGATTTAAGAGAGAGAGAGAAAGAGAGAAAGAGATAGAGAGAGGTAGTCACAACAGAGAGAAAGAGACGAAGGGAGAGAGAGAGAGGCTGCAAGAGACAGTGAGAGATGTATCGGTTGGAGACTCAACTCATAAGCGGTTGTGGGGTCTTCTTTTCCATAACTATGGCCGACGTGTCCACTGAAACAATGGAAAGCAACCATGTCTTTCTCCTGACAAAATGCAGATATACTATAAGACCAGAGCGAATAGTCTGCAGGCTTGCTTGTTTGAACTCGTTTGTCATTCACATGTTTTCTTTACCTTTGTTAAGACACAGCTACCAAGAGGGAGAACCCACCATCTGTAAATGTCGCCCACAAGTGCGGTTCCTTGAACCTGACTCTTCATCACTGTCACTTACCACAAAGGTTAAGGGAAAAAATAACTGCTAGTAGTCAATAATCCCGATAGGATTATTATCTGCGCTTTCTGACCGTTTCATCACGGGATCTCTGGCCTTGTCTCCAAATCTCTGGGCAACTGGCCTCTAGAGATCAGTGAATTTGAACGGGGGGCTAAATGTTTCACTGGCCTCAAACGTTGTTTGAGGCCGTTGTAAACTGCACAACGAGAGAACGGGAGAGAGAGGCCTGACTCTCTCTCTCTCTCTCTCGTTCACGTTCCAGCGCCCAACGTCTGAGATTCGCCTCATCGCCGACACAACGGGCCTGTCTGGCTTCTTCTACAACCTCTACCCCCCCCCCCCCCCCCCCCCCCCCCCCCCCCCCTTGGACAGGCACGCCTCTCATTTGATTGAACCCACTGGCCTGGCGAGGATGAGTCGGGAGTCGTAGGCGGCTCAACTCGTACTCACAGAAGCTGCCGTCAGACCGTCCAGCAGGGGGCGCCAGTGCCTGGCAGCTACCGGCAGCGCTTCAGCGCTGCACCTTAGAGCGGAGTGAAATAAACGCCGAGATCGAATCAAAACGGAGCACGGCGGAAGCATCTGTTTCGGTCGCTTTGGTTATTCCATTCGGAGCCGCGTGTTGTTCTGGCAAAGTGCCGGCGAGGCCACCTGTTTGCCGTCACCGCAATCTACTGCAATCCCCTTGACCACCACCGCGGTCTTCATTTCGGAAAACGTGTCAGGAGGAAGAGCTCCACTGAGTGTTGCCAAAATGATTGCGGCACTAAGTGGAAGTGATTTGTTTATGTTGCGTATTAAACTAATAGGTCTTCATATCGTTGTCAGGGTTCGATGTTTCAGAATGGAGCTGTGGCATATTAGCTTTGATTACATGGCACCACGATTGCATGTATTAACAGATTGCTGTTGCACAGACTGCTGTCGTATCAGGGGAAGGAGAGGGCGTTGGTGGGTGGGTGGGGGGGGGGGGGGGTGTTCATTATTGGATTGAGGTATGATTACTCAGGACCCTTGTCCCACGCCATATGTAGTACATGCAAGTTGATGGAGATCCATCCTATAGGGCGATTAAGGCAGAGACAGCCATGGTCGATAGCACACATTTCAGCCTGCTACGTTTAATCCATGTTAAAGTTCCAGTACGCTCGAGGGCGCTCACGGTGGTTTCCCGGAGGCAAAATGTGTTGCGGAGTGGTGGATGTGTGTGGGCTGGATGATCGTCACAGCTCACGGACATGCTCTGTGCCATCCTCCAGTAACTCCGGTCCCGCCGCGAGACCACCTGTGATCCCTGGCCCCGCCCCTGCAAAGTGACCTTCTGCCGTCCTTGAGCAGAAGGTCACACCTTTCACGCCCAATACCTCCGTCGTGATCAACTGCTCGGACGCCTTCGTCTCCTGTAGTTCAGATGGGGGGGGTCTCTCAGCCCCAGAGGGTGTAAGAGGAGCCCACTCTACCATTTAGCGCTTGTTTCGCTTCTTTCTCCGGTAACCAGTCTGGTCTCGCTACCTGGATGCACTCTGTCAGTTTGAAACACCAGGGGAGGTATGGGGAGAATGAATCTCACGGCTAAAGACACCTCACTGAAAGTGCACCTCTGGTTGAATACAGAGACTGTCGAGCTGTGTTAGGTGCTCAGTGCAGAGGGGATTGTATTTATTTGGATCTTCTACGTGTAACACTGTTTATGATACATCACCCATTACCCTTTATCCCATTCCATTGACCTTTAAAATTACACTGATAGCTGCTATATGCTAATCCTGATGTGTGTTCGCGCAACATGCGTTAGCCACAAAATGAGCTTGTGGCCACGGGGACCGTACGTCTCTGATGCCCAAAAGCTTTGGCTTCCTGTTTCGTTGTTCTTTTCTTCGCAGCGATCGGAGGGCGCAGGCGACCATATCCATCCTGACACCATGCCAATTCCCCCTTGAGTTCTACCTCGCAGTACAAGCCCAAGTGAGTGTCTGTCCGAAACCGATAAGGAGGTCAGCGTGGCCATGTGTCCCAGACCGAGACTGGCAGACTTCCAACGGTCAGCCACCTTTTTTCCTTTAGCGCGGCCACCTGACCTGACCCAGATTTTCTCACCCTCCCCAATTGGCCCTTAAGGAGTGTGCAGCAGATGGGCCCTCACACACCAAAGGGTATAGATAGATAACAGCCATTTATCAAGGCGTTAGAGCGACTTGCACAGAATAGGGCCACCGGACATGCATCAACCTATCCGTAAATTCACAGCGCTGTTTTGCAACAACAACAAAAATGACGCTCATAAATAATTCAGCTTTTCCCTCATGGCCAGTGGCGCCTGTTACTCTCTATGCGATATTTTCCCTGGTTTGGTGTTTACGGTGACTGAAGCATGGACCATTCCCTGTCTCCGATTCCCCCTTTCCCCCACGCATGGACGCACACACATGCCTCCCCCCCCCCTTTCTCTGTCTTATCCTTACTCCTTCCCCATCCCCATTTTTTCAGTTCTCCGTCTATCTGGTCGGAGGAGATACCTGACCTTTTAGTCTTTAATCCCCATTCTCTCTCTCTCTCTCTGTCCTTTCTCTCCATATTCTCACCCTCTCTCTTCCAACTCTCTCCCCCCTACGTTCCTTAAGGTTGTGTGTCTCTGGGGGGAGAGGATTCATGACCTTTGGGTCCTTAATCATCCATTTAACCGACTCCAACGGGGGCCTCTAGAACCAGAGAACTATTAAATGAGTCGTTAGTGTTCTGGAACCACGGCGGATGACGAGGGATTCACTTCACCTTGTGCGTGGCAAAAGAATCTGCTCTCGTACGGTTCAAAGCACCGACCACTGTTCTGTTGTTATTACGTGAACTTGACTACAGCGAAGCGAAAAGATCAACCAGAGGGAGGGGGAAAAGGTTTCACCTGCACGACAAGCGAAGGAAGAATCCGCGTTCACACTTTTCCAACTTCCAACTAGTTTTCCTTTGATTAGCGCTTGTATTTGACTAGTGAAAGAAAATACCATAAAACCTGTCTGACCAAGGATTGACCTCGTCTCGCGACAGACCACTGTGAAGAATCAGAGTTCCTTTTTTTTTCCAACTTCCAACTTCCAAGAAGTATATTTTTATGATTAGAATAAAAGAAAGAAATTACAGAAGCCCCAGGTGACTAATGCCAGGAAGAGCAACGGAGGCTGATTAAACACCCTGCTAAGGTCTTGTTGTCCACCACTGCTCCTGATTATAATTTACTTTCTATTATCTCGCTCCTGTTTTGACCCAACAGGGTTAGGCTGAACCGTGTCTCTGCGACCGGGTGTGGGTGGGTGGGTTGGCGGAGGGGGTAGGGGGCATCCACCACACGCTGTGCACCCTGTATTTGATGTAATCAGCCGCTGGGTTTGTAGTCTTCTGATTGCACGGCGGCTTCCCAATGCACCCTGAAACCCTGCGGTGATGGTGGCCAGGGACAGTCCGCCATGATAGCGAACACATTCCTGCAAGCTGTGATTGGGTATTTTGCTCTGTGTGTGTGCGTGTGTGTATGTTTGTGTGTGTGTGTGTGTGTGTGTGTGTGTGTGTGTGTGTGTGTGTGTGTGTGCGGTAATTCCTAAATAGAAGGCATAAACAATGTAGGTCAGAGCTCGGCGTTCGAGAGAACCGGAGCTGTCATTGACCACGGTCCGGTTGGACATATTTCTTAATTACCCCCACTGTCTGCCCCCCTCATAGTAATTAACTTGATCACTAAAGACCTTGCCTGAAGTCCGGGTACACCACAGGAAATAAAAAGAACAATTTAATCATAGCTGATGACTAACCACATTAAAAATGTTGAAATCATATGTTTATCCCAAGCCGTCTGTAATTAGTATGCATAGCGAGTGGTTTAATTTGAAATCCTTATATAGTCCTCCTGAGAAGGGGATCTGGGTATTTGCTTCCATCATTTATTTTTGCTCAAGGTGTTGCTTTCCCCCATCCCCCACTTTTTTTTATGATACAATGCTACTTGTGTGATGTTGAACAGACTTGTCGTCTAACAATAAGCACATTTAAATAAAACATGCCACTTTTGGCTTGTATTATTATTATTTTTGGCAGACATGCTACACTTGGCACGTTTGAGCACACATTTGTGTTGAAGTTGTGTGCAACAAAACAAGCGAGCGAGAGGGACAGAGAGAGTGAGAGTAACATGAGTGAGAGTGGGGGAGAGACAGCGAGAATGAGTAAGGGAGGGGATGAGAGAGAGAGGGAACAAGGGAGAACGAGAGAGACAGAGTGAAAAAGGGAGAACGAGTCAGAGACAGAGAGAAAGGGAGAGACAGAAATAACGGGTACTTGCACGCCGAAACAGACAGAGGAGCGGGAGAGGGCGAGAGAGAGAGGGAGAGATATGGCACAATTGACGGCGGTAATTGCATCTGAGCCCGTGAAGCACATGAACCAACTCCCCTCCTTCCCCCTTCTCCTCCTCTTCATCCCGTCGCATGTTTTATTGCCTTGTCCCCCTCTCGTCTTTGATGGAATTATTGCCCTATTTATCCCGAGGAAGAGGAGACTGACTCGGACCTGTCAGACAACAGCAGCCTGTCCCAGAGGGAAGATTCCTCTGAGTGAAACCATCGTCCCCCACCCCATTGACAAGAGCCACTGAGCAACTCAGTCACATAAAGAACCAAGGAAGAGGGTTTCAAAACCAAAACCAGGGCTGGCCTTTCATTTTCAAGACTCAGATCCATCCATTCTGTGTCTGCAGTTTATTTTGGGTGCGCGCCATGTCTTGTTTGTGTGTGTTTGTGTGTGTGTGTCTGTGTCTTTGTGTGTTTTTCTGTGTGCGGCGTGGAACAGGTGCGTATTGTCATCGCGGACCTGAATAGACAAGATATTGTTCTCATTCATCCTGGCGAGTGTTAGCGATGTCGTCCAGCTGTGTTCTCCTCTGCGTGCTCATTCACATACTTATTCCCCACTGGGAGGAGAGGGGGAGACGCTTGGGAGCAGGAGCCCGTCGTCTATAGACGTTGGTTTTCTTTTCCTATCCCATTGTGGCTGCAAAGACCCGCTGTCTCGGAGCGCTCTTGTGTTTGCTCCTGCTAAGCGATGGTCCACTTCACGTTCCCGTGCGATGGTCTGACCATTAACACGCCGCCTCTCTTTCCGTTGGCACGTCTGCCGGAGAGCTTGCCTTGTACACGCGTGTCACCGCGGCGACTCTCCCATCCCACCTGAAACGTATTTTGTCATTTTACGTTGGTGCGCCGTGTGTTTGGTAGACCATTCACAAATCAAATTAGAACGATGACATGTTCACCAATTCGTCCAACTCTCTGTTTGCCTGCCAATACACACACACACACACACACACACACAGACAACACAGGCAAACAAACCAACATGGTGGAACCATCCAATGTTAGCAATAGTGGGGAGGGGATTTGGGGGGGGGGGGGGGGGGGGGGGGGGGGGGGGGGCTGTTCATAATGAAACTACTCGGCAGATAAGAGTGAGATTTATTTACATAGTCTGCGACAGGAAAGTGGCAAAAGTAATCATACAAAATGAGTCGGTCATAAAATCATCGTCGGCTCCAGATTGAGACTTCACTCTACAAAGACTCTATTCATACACCCTCATTAATCAGCGTCAGCCAATCACAGCTCTTTATGGCAGATGGGGGATGGGGGTGGGGGGCAGGGGGTGTGCCAGCAACTACAAATTTAATTAAGTAGGTGTGGTTGCAAATTTGAGTTGTTAAACCAATCAAAGCCGTATCGTTTTCATTTCTTTTTACATTAGCCAACACAACAAACGAAATATCCTGTAAATAAAGCAGAAAATCAATAACAGAGAAATAGGGGCGTTCAGGTGATAGAAACGCCTCTTTAATCTCCAGGTGAATGCCTATACGATCCTTTCCAACTGTTTGATTGGTCGTCCCGAATCCTCTCTTCTCGTATTTTGTGTGGACATTAAGGGGCTTAAAGTCAGAGCCCACCTTTTTTTTTTCTTCCTCCCGCTAGACTAATGATCTATTTTAAGCAGTCGGAGGGTATCTGTCTCAGTTAGTTGTGGTGTTGAAAAGTATGAAGGATGCTGAGGAAAGGAGCACGAATCAATAAAGCTATCAGGGTGTGGTGACATGATATATGCTGGCTCGGCAGCTACACTCCGCCAGAGGAGAGGAAAGAGCTTGGTATCGCAACAGGAAGATGAATACGCGCTACTTAAAATATCATAAACTGTGCACAGTGAAAACAAAACTTTATCGGTGGTTGCCCTAGCCGATCATTTATCACAGAAAAAAAGCGTGAATCAGGGTTTGTTTGTGGGGGACTGTGAAAGTAAATAACAAGAGAAAGAGAGAGAGAGAGAGAGAGAGAGAGAGAGCGGTTTGAAGTAGATAACAAATAGGTTTGATTCCTGAAAACAACTGTTTGCACCTATTAACAGACCACATATAATGCCCTTGGGCAACGAGTAAAAAAAAAACAAAGCACTGGCTTGGGCCATTTTAGGTCAGTGTGCGGTTAAGTACGTCGGGAAACAAAAGTGTATTTTTCATTGTCCTTTTTTTTTTACTCTCCTAATGGGGGGGAATTTGTTGTCCAGCATAACCTGTCATTCTACACCAAACACTAATCCTTCATGAATGCACTTATTACTCGACTAATCTAAAACCATGCTCTCTGTGGCAAATTGGTGTTTTCACTTTTTATTTCCCCTTTCCCAATCCCGGATTTAAGTGTGTTCTGGGAGCCATAGCCATTGTCAGAGTGCGGCTACAGTTAAATGAAGAAATAGATTTTTGTTAATGAAAAATGCAACAGATGGCAGCTGTGAACCATTTCCCCGTAGAGATGCGCGCATTTCCTGCTGCATGAACGGAAATAAAGGATTAAGGTCATTTCTGTCTGCTTTTCAATTTATACAATTCTGTTCTCGCAGGGAAACCAGGGAAAGAAAACAAAAAAATACAAATAACTGGCATCCTGCCTCAACACTCTAGCCCAAATGTCAACCAACACACATATTGGAACGCGAAAACATGAAATCAAATAAAAACTGTTAAGAAACAGAACATTATGCTAGCATTCATGGCTGTGAATCAGATGTTGAAGCCGAAATTGGGGGTTGATCCAAACTGACAAAAACGGACAAAAACAAAAACATGGTGTTAATCAGCATAGGAACAGACGTGAATCTGTTCGTTGGACACGTAACGGGTGCTCAGCCCCCAACAAAGATGAAGAAGTACTGACAAATGCAGTGCAGTTATATGCAATCTATTCAGTGGTCTATTAATTTGATCCATTGAATAGAATGTGGTCATTGCCACTTCACTACTCAAGCCTCTTTATTCTCGCTGTGCTCATGAGGGGAAAAAAATATTTATCATGGCAGGACTCTCTCTGCTGTGTCCTTGTATCGCCTGCAGGAAGATGGAGAATGTCATTCCAGTGTCATACTTTGAACAGAACAATCCTCCTAAAGACAATAGCCAATTTCCAGCGGACAAATTGCATTTGGTTTTCCCACTCTCTCCCAGCTGAATGAATAGAAAACCTTGAGTTTGGTGTGTCTGTCCATCTCTGTATTTCCTTTCTCTCTCTTTGTTACTGTCCCTCTCTGTTTTTGTCTGATCCTTATAATCAATCCTTCTTTTAGACCGCTCACCAGCAAAAGGCAGTTTATACCATCCCTTTTTCTTTCCGTACATTATGTTGAACTTGAACGACCACCGTCCCATATAAGCTGGCATGACACAATTTGAAAGAACTGAAGGGAAACAAATCATGTAATGGGGGCAGTCATGCCACCGTTGGCACCTCTTGGGACAGTCAACGGAGCAAAGGCTCAATGATAATCCTACATTAAAACTACAGGCAAGGCGAATCCATCCCCCAGACTGCTCGCGAAGCCAGTTGCCGTGACAGGAGCCGGGGACACAGTGCATTTTATGTCACATATCTGCATATGTAATAGTCAACAGCGTACCCTCGCTACAAATGCTTGTCAGGTGAAGGTCAGAGATTTGGAAGAGGAAGCACTAGCACTACTGGGGCGGTTCACTATAAGCTAATCCTAAACGATACTATAAATGTATAGCAAAAAAAATAACTGCTAACAAGGTGCGTACAGTAGGTTTTGTTGGAAACAATTGAATGATAAATAAAATACTAACGGGGAACGCTAGCTTGATGTCGAGTAAAAGGGTGTGGGGCAGGTTTGTAACAGAGGACCCTGTCAGTTGGTTAGCTTTCTGCACTGCACCCTCACAGCAAACAGATGTCGGATGAAGGTCAGTGATTTGGTGAACAAACTACTTCCGCTGTTGCAATCGCTGGGGCCTTTCGATCCAAGCGTTTCCTGTACTATAAATGCATAGCTACAAAAACAGGATCTAACAATGAAAGGAGAGTTTTGGCGGGAAAATAAATAAGCGACTTGCTAGCTAGGGGAGGTGGAGTTGAAGTTTCCAGGGTAACCAGGTGTAGACGGTGTGGAGGAGGTTGGTAACACACAGGGGCCCTGTCGGTTGGTTAGCCCGCCGCCGTGTTTGTGTGGTTATTTATCATTGACTGAAGTGGGCTGGAGGGGAACTGGCAGGCAATCAGTTAACCTCCTTCCATCTGGGTTTTAACCCCAATCTCCTTATTGGTTTGAACCCCTTCCTCACCGCCATCACAATCCATCATCATCATCATCACCATCTCTCATCGTTCCACACAGCCGGTGTTAAACACATAAACATTCTGCCAGAGGAAAAGTTAGAGGGGAGGCACCCAGACACTCGATCGTTCCATCATTTATTTTTAAACTGTCATTGTAATTGGACGGCAGTTTGTGATGTCATACCACTCACTCGGAACACTGAAAGATGAAAAGGGGGCGGAGTCAGAGAGTGGTGTAGTAGTGACACTAGAGTCGAAAAGGTAAGGTTGCAAGCTGCTCAACCCCATGCCCGTGCGAATGGTTTGTAGAAAGAAAAAATAAGGAAAAGGGAAAGATAGAAATAGAGGGAAAAATTAAGAAATAGTGGGAAACAAAGAAAGAAATCAGGAAAGAAAAAGAAAGAAAGACAAAAAAAGAAAGACAAAGAAAGGACAAATTATAGAAATCAGGAAAGAAAGACAGACAAAAAGAAAGAGCTAGAGGGAAAGGGAAGACAGCACCAGGAATATGAGGTGAAGGGACCCACAGGTCTATTGGGATTTGGGGTTTGTTCGTGGAACACACCAGAGTAGAAAGTGGAACAATGAGCTGCCGCATCCCTTTTATTAGACGCAAGAATGTCTAGAAATTTAAGACCACCATATTTTTAGAACCCCATCAACCTGGCCTTTATATAGCTCCATAAAATAGGCCTTCTTGTTTCGTTGGGGAGATTGGGCCAGACTTCCTCCCCTACACTGTCTAACGATAGACTTCCTTCTTTCTGAAAACACTCTTCTTCCTTCCCGTCTCGCACAATCTCTCTCTCTCCCTCTTTCCATCCCTCTCTCTCTCTCTCTCTCCTTCCCTCTCCCTCTCTCTCTCTCTCTCTTCATCTCTCTCAAGGGGTGGACAGTGGAGCAAAGAAAATGCATGGGCCACATCAGTGAATCTTATTTAGATTGATGGAGGCTGCCCCTTCTGCCTGGAAGGAGACAACACCGGCATGTGTGTGAGCAGAATGTTCTAGATTACCTCAGGAACCGGGAGAGGTAAGATGTAAAAAGAAGATCTGAGCATGTGATGTGCCAGAGGTTTGTTGTCGTGTGTGCATTTGTCTGTGTGGCACAACAAGAGAGGGGGATATTTGTGTTGTGTGTGTTGCCATGTGTGTGTGAGGAGGAAAAATATATACTTCATACAAACAACTCACTGCACTGACAAGCAAGGGTGTGATAGAGACAATATATGAGTATATAGGAGTTCGCTAAATCTCGACAACCCATGCACCCGTGCACCCACAAACACCCCTGCATACACACACACACACACACACACGCACATGCACATGCACTCTCTCTCGCTCTCACCACACACACACCTGATATATACGTTAATCACTCCTTAAGATCTGTTAGCCGTGGGTGGTCGTGTTACCCTTTACCGTTAGCCTGTGCTCTTTCTCAGCCTGAGCAAACACACTTATTATTACGCAAGGCTAACGACTCTATGCCTGCATTCTCTGAGGAGTCAGCCACACCAGCATTACCCTGAACTTTCCGCATATGTGACAAAATAGACTGTGAATCTTTAAATCTCTTTGCTAACAGCGTGTTGAAGAATGTACTCCATTTAGTGAGTTAAGGAACACATTGTCATTCTAGCGAGTTAAAGAACGTCTTCCCCATGCTAGCAAGATGAATCCTGCGGTTAACTTACCCTTCAACTCATCAATGCTGGAATGTCTTTGGACCCTCATCTTAGGGGTCAACATATGTTGTGGTTCAAATTAGGTCAATTGTGTGCTCTTAACCCTATGGATGTTCGACACAGTGAGGGTAACACAGCAAAGGTAGTGTTCATGTTAAAAGCCCTCCATTAAAAACAGTGATCTTAAGCGACACTATGCACAGGAAGTTATCTAGGTGTGAAATAAACAAATGACTTCGGTGTGTCACGCGAGAGCCGTCGTTAGAAAAATAAAACACAAACGCCAATGAATAAATAAACACAGCAAAGTGAATGCCTTCCACATGAGAGGTGAAGAGCTCATTTATTGAGACAACACGCGAGGCGTTTTGTACTGTGTACAATGCAGAGTGGTGGACAGGGCTCCCTGTCTGTCTGTCTGTCTAAAGCCCCCCCCCCCCCCTGTGCCCCCTTCTTCCTACGCCCCCCCCCCCCCCCCCCCTCAGTGGCAAAGACAGCAGTGGAGCTCTTGTCAAGGGAGAGCCCACTACCATATGGATGGCGGTCGGTAGATAACTACCCTTGAGCTGTCAGCACCGACATGACGCTGCCTTCCACAGTGTTGACTCAAACCTTGACATTTATTATGTCCCTCCCAAGGACTCAATGGGAAAGCCGTTCCAAGTTCTTTCAGGAGGTGACATCTATGCGCGCTCATTGTCCGTATGCATCGGGGAAAACAATTGATGGGGTGAAACTGAAAATAAAGGAGAGCACTACTATAGCAGATAGACAAATACAAATAAAGAAAGAAGTAAATATGTAACAGTGTTGTTGCCAAAGAGGAAATGTGGAATAGCTTAGGAGGGAAATGTCTCAATACAGCAATACATACAGCGGGTAATTAAGATGAATTAGAATCAATTGAGCAGGTGTTCAAGAGCCTGCAGCTCCCTGAATCGAGGTACAATGTGAGGGTAACCTATTAACCTAATTGACCAATTGAGTAAATGATCAATAAATATCATGTTATTGCCAATTAGTCGCTATCATGTTCCGTGTTGCCACAAAAGACATCTGTCCCATTGAAAGGTCTAGGATCGTATGGATAATCATAATAAGAGTTAAAATAAAAACGTAATTTATGAAGCGTTTTTCACACTCAAACACAAATTGCTTCCCACAAAGTGTGGTTGATTACTGTTTTGTTTCATAAGAAGAACATTTCGGTTCCAACAGTAGGTCTATTATGTGATGATTTCATTATTTCTTCTTTGTGTGTGTGTGTGTGGGGGGGTATCCACACATCCATTGTGGATCGGTTTTGCAAATGTCCCATGTGAGCGGTCCGTCTATGGGTTGCCATCTTGCTAATTGTCCTAGCAATCCAAGTGTCTGCCGTTCTCCATTTAAAATGCACACATGTTAATGCTCATGAAGGAACCACAATGGAGGTTTAAATTAGGAACACCCGAGTCGTAGTCTATGTCAAGACATCTGTCTGCCATCAAATGCATCACCATGTAATGGGATGTAATATGAAACAGAACGAAACAAAATCAACTATTATCATCCATCCATCCATTCCTTCATCTATGTGTATCTATTTGTCTGTCTGTGTCCATTCAACAATCCATCGATATCTACCAATAATTTGCCCATCTATCCGTCTGTCATCCATCCATCAATTCATCCATCGTTCTGTCGATCTATCCATTATTCTGTCTGTCTATTTATGTAATCCATTCATTCATCCATCCATCCATCTACCTATCCATTCATCTACCTATGTATCCATCTATCATCCATCTATCAAATCGGATGTGCCAATCCACAGCTAGGTGGTTTATGAGAATGTTTACAGACTGAGGGAAACAAACAGCAGAGCAGAAGCTGCAGCGGCGACGGAATGAACCCCCTAAGCGATGTTAACTCTGTTGGATAGGAAAGGCATCTCTCAGCAGGTAATTACAATATAACCAAAGGAAAATATGGGCCGGCGCATCAACACCAGCAGACAGGTGAGTGACACTGAAATGAAAGGGAAATGGAGGAGGAGGAGGAGGAGGAGGAGAAGGGGAGGGGGGGGGGGGGGTCACTCTCGCTGAATAAATGGATAAAGAGAGGAAAAATACAAACACACATGGGTGGCACCGGTAAACTGATGAAACTGATGAACTGACTTTGAATTTAATATGTGCTCTTTGTTCGCACGGAATGTCCTTTGGGAGGCAGAGGCTGTTGAGCGTCAAATTCACTTCAGCCGGTTTCGAAGCGATTTCCTGTGGCGAAAAAAAAAAGTCAATAAATAACAAAAAGTCCATATTTATTTGTTTTAGGTAGATACTCTGAGCATATTCCACTTTGAGAAACGTAATGGTGCCTTTTACTCTGTGACCACAGCTCAATAATGGCCGCCGTGCCGTCCTACTCACTTCCCTTCCACCACTTTGCTCTAGTAGTCAACCGTTATCTCCGTCGCTGTACACTTTATCGTACCGTGCATCGGTCATGTTGGAAACAAATATGTTTTGGCGGTTTTGGCCCAGGTATTGAACAGCATAAGTGAAAGTGAGGAAGAGGATGGAAGAAATTTGCTGGAGCAAAACAAAAACAAACAACCCCTGTATGATAAGTCATACAGGAATAAAACCAATAAACGTTGACAGTAACTATAGAGAGGACAACCAATGTATAAATATTTTAATACAAAAAAACAAAGAGAACAAAAAACAAACTACCTGTCACAGAAGAACATAGGGGTTGGAACCTAAACCAGAGCGACATAGGTTTCCTAGTTACACAAATCACTTTATGATCAGTTATGTTGATAATTCAGGGAGACAAACACCTTGCCAGGATATAAAAAATGTCTACAGATTTCAGAGGATGGGTCACCTGTCCAGTCCTCAGACAAGAGCATTTGATCAAAAGAGCGAGAAAAAGAATACACAGAGGAAGAGATTCTCGCAAGCACACACACACAAAAGCTTCAGGGGAACACATGAACGAATGTGTGGCTTGATGTGAGCCGACAGGGACATCATACATCGCATCGCGCTGTATGACATGAACCTAGTTTCATCTGGAAGTGGTAGCATGTTAAGCTAATTATTTTTTAGCATAAAAACCCACAGAAGCGCAACATAGGAACACTTTGAAATTAGAGCTAGCTTGACGGACACAAGCGTGCGTAAGGGGTCGACACCAGAGCCTGTTCTACATACATTAATTTCATAATACAGGAAGTGCTGAAGGTGTGTGTATGTGTGTGTGTGTCGGGGGGTGGGAGCAGAAGAGGTGGGTAGTTCAACAGGAGATGCTACGGTGCGCTAAGTGCGTCAACACATAGATCCCCACGATTCCTTTTTATTTAATTATTTTGACCTGCAAAAGATTCTGCCATGTCCCATGCATTATCCATGATGAGGTGTTAGGAAGGGGCCTTGGTGTGCTTGAAATAAGAAAGACCCTCGCTTCCTGACGACAGTAATAGATTCATAAAGGTGTGATGAGCCGGTCAAGGGGGTGTTTTGGAGGGGGGATGGGTGGGGAGGGGGGCCAAAGGTCAAGGACTGCGCTTGTGCGTTTTGTTGCGAAGGTGCCTTCATTTTCTTTTCTCTTATTAATAACATCCTTTCGCATTAATCCCTTTTTTCCTGACCCACTGTCTCTCTGGCTGTAGCTCATGTGCCTGCCGGGGAATTAACTTTAAAACTGTGGCGAGGGTAAAGAAATGAGATGGAGGGAGCCCTGACACATTGGAAGTTTTTCCTCCTAAAACGCCGGAAGACGTCTCGGAGCAAACGGGAGAATGTTTTTTTGGGGTTATCGCGGAATCATTGGCAAAGCTATGCATAGTAATTTGTGTCGTTCGCTGCATAATTTGAAATGCTTACTTACTCTCGGCGACGCAATGTCAATTTCCCCGACACATAGCACGTCATAAGTCACTGGTATTTTGTCAGTGGTGTGCTGGCGTTCTGCGATGGGACATTTATCATAGACTCACATTGCAGCAAACATATGACTAGAGGAGGAAGTGTGACGACGGAAGAAAGAAATGCAATTGACAACCCTGAGGACTGGAGAGAGAGAGTGAGTGAGACGATCACAAATTAAGAGTCGCTGGAAATGGATGTTAAATTGTACCGTGACACATATGGCATCCCAAGTAGGATTGATTACTGTTCAGAATTGCAGAAAGAGAATTGGATTCACAAAAAAAGAAAGAAAACTGACTTCTGGGTAGCGTCTGTAAATTACCGAAGGGAGAGCTGGGAGAGGATTCTGATAGACCCCCGAAACATCTGCCAGCGCTTTATTCACACACTGGCAGACAGTGCTACATGATAATGGTGCACTCGTACACACACACACACACACACACAAACATACACACATGCAGAGGCAGGGACTTAATGTGTAAACATACACGTTAACATGCACACATGTGCATGTGCACACAAACACATACAAACAGGAGTGCTTAAACATTAATGCATGCACACACACACACCACACACACACACACACACACACACACACACACACACACACCACACACACACACACACACACATGGGCACCACATACAGGCCTGCACATAGACACACATACACAAACACATACTCATTAAAGGGACTATGTGGCAAGAAAATTAAAAACGTTTTTTTTTTGTTGCTCAGTGGCTTGGAGAAATGTGAATATGAAAGTGTTGTGTAGTGCAGGCCTTTTCAATTGGCGGCCACATACGCCCTATGGATCATTTTGATCCAGCCTGCAAAGTATTGATTAGAATATACAAACAATCATAATCAATTTTTCCTGAAAAAAATAAGAAGCTTTTTCTGAGTAAGAAACAATCAATTGTTCAATTCCCTCCAAAAGGAAAATGATTTATCAGCTTTGTCCCGCCTCTATGACCCACCCATACTACCCGCCCCTATGACTCGCCCCTATTACCCTCTCCCCATGACCCGCCCCTATGACCCACCTTTACTACCTGCCCCTATGTCCCGCCCCTATGTCCCGCCCCTATGACCCGCCCCTATGTCCCGCCCCTATGACCCGCCCCTATTACCCGCCCCTACGACCCGCCCCTACGACCCACCCCTATGTCCCGCCCCTACGATCCGCCCCTATGACCCGCCCCTACGACCCGCCCATGACCCACCCCAACGACCCACCCCTATGTCCCGCCCCTATGACCCGCCCCTACGACCCACCCCTATGTCCCGCCCCTACGATCCGCCCCTATGACCCGCCCCTACGACCCGCCCATGACCCACCCCTACGACCCACCCCTATGTCCCGCCCCTATGACCCGCCCCTACGACCCACCCCTATGTCCCGCCCCTACGATCCGCCCCTATGACCCGCCCCTATGACCCGCCCATGACCCACCCCTACGACCCACCCCTATGACCCGCCCCTACGACCCGCCCCTACGACCCACCCCTATGTCCCGCCCCTACGATCCGCCCCTATGACCCGCCCCTACGACCCGCCCCTATGTCCCGCCCCTACGATCTGCCCCTATGACCCGCCCCTACGACCCGCCCATGACCCTGCACCCTATCTTTGTGCGTGCCGACTTCCGTCTCTGCTGAGGCAAAAAGTTTTGAGAACAAAAAAACAAAAACAAATGGCATTCAAAGGTAGACAATGAAAATCGAGACTTCAATGAGGAGCGGACTGTGAAATATCCAGTTAGTAATGTGGGACCAAGGCCCGTATGTTTGATCTGCAACGAGGCTGAAGAATACCATGTGAGAAAAGCACTGCATCACCAATCACCCCAACTTCAATGCAAACCCATCCGATGGGTTCAGAGGCTCCTGGAATCAAAGTGCGGAGCCTCTCTGTGAATAACCACCAGAGGATAGCCATTATTGCCCCGTCCTGTTCAGAACTAGAGAGGAGTACCATAGCCTCCCTATGTGTTGCTTGGATTCTTAGCAAAAAAAGAAAAAGAAACCAGCAACAGATTCTGAAAGGTTAAGACTGCATGCTAGCTGTCCTTGAAGATGTAGTGACCGATGATAAGGTGAAGAAGAACATCATTTTGTCTATCAGAAAAAAAACAATGTCCGATACAGTAACCTTTAGACGAGTCAAAGCTTTTGCAACAGATGTATTCAAAATGATTTTGGAGGAGTTAAAACAAGCAGTGGTGACGTCACTCTCAGACTACTGCATTGCAGCATGTTATGTAGAACGCAAATAACATGATCACTTGTGGCTTGATGTAGTTACATATCAGGCCATTTCGGTTGAATGTTATTAACCTGATCAGTTGTTTCTAGATCGATTTTCTAGATTGATTTATTGAGTTATTTTGACTGTTAATCTGAATAGTATGATTGACATGAATGACGAGAGTATTTGGAGCAGAGTTGAACAAGTTCAATGTTAAAAGGGTCAATGTGACACATGAATTAATTCCGGTGATAATTTATCTTTGAAGTGTAGTGATTTATTGACTAAAATAATACATGAAAGAAAAACAAGGTCTATGTAGAAATGTATTAACTGACCCCTATTTATGCACAGTATTAATGGTATGGAGGTTTTTATGTTCGCATGTAAGTGCTTAAGAACGATAATTACTCATTCATTTTCAATTTCAATAATGTGGCCTCATAAGAAAGTAGTTCACGGCCCTGGTGTAGCATCTGAGAAGGCATGAACAGGGAGGTGAACAACATCAAAGACGGACAGACATCAGACAAACGTTTACCAAAAGATAGTTATCTTCAATCCTTAATTGGAGGTGTGTGTGTGTGTGTGTGTGTGTGTGTGTGTAATGACTGTGTTTGTGCGCAACGCATCAGACGTGCCCAACACATTGCACTCACAGAACCCTACCGCGAGAGTCAGCGTTCACCCGCAAACCTCGTACAGAGCCCATTTGTGCAGTAAGACCACTGCCTTGCCCAAGGACTCTCTAGCAGGCTCTAAGCAGAGCGTCGAATCCCAGTCCACACGAGGAGCGTGTCCAGGGGTCGGGGTTTGATTGGCCTTCTCAATCTGCCATTATAAGTACAGTAAATTAATTTGGTTTCTCCATGATTTTGAGTGACCCCTTCTTAATGAGTCTAAACACGACCCCCCCCCCCCACTCACATCTCATCCAGGGACGGTCTCATTCAGTTCATACTCCCCCCCTCCCTGCAGCGTTTTCGGGGGGAGAGTATCTGTCTGTTGTTGTATCACCCCCCCCCCCCCCCCCCCCCTAGGCACCTTTGAGTGCAACACAGGCAATTAAAAACCTGTCGCTTCTGCTCTCTCTTTCCTTGCTCCCTCTCGCTCTCTCTCAGTCTAGCTCTATGTCTCACTCTCTCTCTCTCTCTCTCTCTCTCTCTCTCTCTCTCTCTCTCTCTCTCTCTCGCTCTCTCTCTCTCTGTCTTTCTCTCTCTCTGTCTAGCTCTATGGCCCTCTCTCTTTCTGTCTAGCTCTATGACCCCCTCTCTCTCTCTCTCTCTCTCTCTCTCTCTCTCTCTCTCTCTCCTCTCTCTCTCTCTCTCTCTCTCTCTCTCTCTCTCTCTGTCTTTCTCTCTCTCTGTCTAGCTCTATGGCCCTCTCTCTTTCTGTCTAGCTCTATGACCCCCTCTCTCTCTCTCTCTCTCTCTCTCTCTCTCTCTCTCTCTCTCTCTCTATCTCTCTCTCTCTCTCTCTCTCTCTCTCTCTCTCTCTGTCTCGCTCTATGGCCCTCTCTCTCTCTCTCTCTCTCTCTCTCTCTCTCTCTCTCTCTCTCTCTCTCTCTCTCTCTCTCTCTCTCGCCTTCCAGCTTGGCTGTCGGAGTCACTAATTCAAACCAGTGGGGAGAGGGGGGCGCGGGGAGACGGGGAGATAATAGCAATATGTTTATGGAGGCGAGAGGCATATGATGTGCGGCGCTAACATGATTATCTGCATGCTTTCTGTTTATTCTGAGGATGTCCTGCTGTTGGGCCCCAGATGTCCGTCCACCGCTGCCAAAGACTCCTTCTGAAAAGTACTGCGTTGGGGCCCGGCTCGCACACACACACACACACACACATAAGTACACACACACACACACACACACACACACACACATAAGTACACACACACACACACACACACACACATAAGTACACACACAAACACAAACACACACGTATATATTGGTTAACACTTTACAATAAGGGTATATTAATTAACCATCAATTAACTTTACTTAATGTAGCCATAAGCTAATACATAGCATTAGCATGGGGACTGGTTAGGGTTAACCCTAACACTTTTAAATAATGTATACATAAATACATTACTTAACATGAACAGCATTACCTTAGTTAACATGAACACCATTAGTAGACATGAACACCATTAGTAAAGTATTACTAGACCATTACTTACTTGTCAATTAAGTTCATGCCTAATACTGCATTCACTAATGTTAATGAATGGTAAATTGATGTACCCGTATTACAAAGTGTTACCATATATATTGTATACTGCTTATATACAGTATGTGTGTAGATCGATGGATAGGAAGGTAGGTAGTGCCTTGCTCACTGGCAAGTACACACAGACACTATTATGGTTACCAAAGTCCATATTGTGGGGAGTCCTTAAGTGGAGTTTGCTCGGTTAGCATTTGCTTTCCGTTAGCTGCTTCCATTGAATTGCAGAGCGACAGTAGCCTGGCTCCTCATGTGAGGAGAATACACTTTTTAAATCCTTTCCAAAGATTTCCAGTGTGTTCCGAATAGTCGCTAATCAAAACTAGTGCCATGCACAACACAACTAGATTGTACTTTGTCTACAAACACACAGATAAATCAGCCCTATTGTGGCGCTGTGGTTATTAGGGTACCTGTGATGCGCCGCTGTCAGGTTACACTCCGCTTTAGAGTACCTGTTCAAAAGCAGCTGACAACATCATTCTGGCAACGGCGGATCACAGGTAGCCTAAGCCTAAAATAGTGCTGAATTATCTGTGTGTTTGTGGACAAACTACACTCTTGTTGTGTTGTTACTGGCACTCATTTTGAATAAGTCTATTAGACTTTTCTGAATCTGGGTAAGACGTGCTAACACCATTTTACAGATATCTTCGCGCATCCCTTTATATCGGAACCAAAATTGCAATAAGTGAGGGCGGGAACCGGTGTGAAAAAAAAAGACATAACTGCATATTGCCACTTAAGTTTTGTCTTTTGGAATTTGTCTTTAAATAATAAAACTATTCCAAAACAACAAATCCCAAACAAACTGTTAATCCCAACAAACTGTTAGAAAGATTATCCTAAAAGACGGTCCCAAAAAAATCAATCAAAGCCAACTTCACAAAGAAATGAAAAATAATAATAATAATCTTACCAGCTGGTCCAACAGCCATTGTAAGTCACTTTACTTTCTTGTTTT
>JACYXH010000075.1:70000-99610 GCA_026745465.1 Lota lota | reverse complement strand
CCCTCTCTCTTTTATTTCAGATGGTCAAACTGATCATCAGGCTTCTTATGAATTCTATCTCTTCCTGAGAATATTTATTTCACTGTGCTCAGAGAGAGTGAGTGTGTGTATTTAATGTTGTGGTGTGTGTGTGTGTTTATATGTATGTGTGTTTGTGTGTGTTGGCTTGTGTGTGTGTGTGTGTTTATATGTATGTATGAGTGTGTGTTTGTGTGTGTGTGTTGGCTTGTGTGTGTGTGTGTGTGTGTGTGCTAACAGCCTTCATCTCCTCCACCTCTCCCTGAGCCACATCTGCACGTGCACATAATCCTCATGCAGTCCGCCACGTGCACGCTCACGTGCACACCCTCGTGCACGCGTGTGGCCACACTGGACCTCAGAAAATGCTGCAGCGTTGGTTTTTGGGGGAAACATTTGATTGTGTTTCTGGTGTACTGATGTTCCACAAAGGGCTGCTCAGGCCGTGGTGCTGCATGCACTGTGCACGTCCGCCTGAATGGGAGGGTGGAGTGAGAGGATTAGAGAAAAGCGTTTACAAATGACTACACGGCTGGCATGACATCGTCCTCTGCTTTGTGGTGCAGGCTCCGGTTTGATCTGCTGCCTCAACAGCACTCTCTCTGGACACGGTCTCCTCGTTCTGCTGCTCTTTATTACCACCCCCTCACACTCCTCTCTGCTTCATTTAATTACTCTCCTCTCCTCTGCTCTCCTCCTATCATCTCCTCTCTCCTCCTCTCTAGCTCTCCTCTCCTCTGCTCTCCTCCTATCATCTCCTCTCTCCCCCTCTCTAGCTCTCCTCTCCTCTCCTCTCCTCCTATCATCTCCTCTCTCCTCCTCTCTAGCTCTCCTCTCCTCTCCTCCTATCATCTCCTCTCTCCTCCTCTCTAGCTCTCCTCTCCTCTGCTCTCCTATCATCTCCTCTCTCCTCCTCTCTAGCTCTCCTCTCCTCTGCTCTCCTATCATCTCCTCTCCTCCTCTCTAGCTCTCCTCTCCTCTGCTCTCCTCCTATCATCTCCTCTCTCCTCCTCTCTAGCTCTCCTCTCCTCTGCTCTCCTATCATCTCCTCTCTCCTCCTCTCTCCAGCTCTCCTATCTTTTTTTCTCCTCCCTTTCTTCTCCTCCCATCTCCTTACCCTCCCCTCTCACTCTCTCTCTCTCTTTCTCTCTTTCTCTCTTTCTCTCTTTCTCTCTTTCTCTCTCTCCTTTCTGTCCTCACTACCTCGCTCTCCTCCATTTCTCTTCTTTCTCCTCCTCTTCTATATTCTCCTGGTCTCTCCATGTCCTCACCTCTCCTCTCCTCGCTCTCTCTCTTGCTCTGTTTTCCTTAGCTCCCTTCCTCTCATCTCATCACCTCTCTCTCCCCTCCTCCCTCTCTCTCCCCCCCTCCTCCCTCTCTCTCTCCCCCCTCCTCCCTCTCTCCCTATCGTTACTGACTGGCGTCATGGTGAGAAAGGGAATAAACAGATTCATAAAAACCAGGAGTCAAACACTCCTCTGCTCTCCTGCTCTATTTACACCCTGTCTCTCCTCCTTACAACTCCTCTCTCTCCAGCACCTTATCCTCTTTAAACATCTCCGGCACCACGCCGTTCTTCCTCCTGCAGAGAGTTAGTGAGGTGCCAGCGGAGTTATTATGGGATGCACAGCAGGACATATCTGCTGGTTTGAGGGCTGCCGCACAAGTGGCACTGAGGCGTCACCGTATCTCCACCGGCCAATGAAAGCATGGACACTAACCGCAGCACGTCCATCGCCCAGGGGGCGCGGGTGTCGTATCACCCCAGGGGGGCGCGGGGTGTCGTATCACCCCAGGGGGGCGCGGGGTGTCGTATCACCCCAGGGGGGCGCGGGTGTCGTATCACCCCAGGGGGGCGCGGGTGTCGTATCACCCCAGGGGGCGCGGGGTGTCGTATCACCCCAGGGGGGGGCGGGGTGTCGTATCACCCCAGGGGGGGGGGGGGGGCGGGGTGTCGTATCACCCCAGGGGGGGGGGCGCGGGGTGTCGTATCACCCCAGGGGGGCGTATCACCCCAGGGGGCGCGTGGGGTGTCGTATCACCCCAGGGGGTTGCGGGTTGTCGTATCACCCCCAGGGGGCGCGGGGTGTCGTATCACCCCAGGGGGGGGCGGGTGTCGTATCACCCCAGGGGGCGCGGGGTGTCGTATCACCCCAGGGGGTTGCGGGGTGTCGTATCACCCCAGGGGGGGGGCGGGTGTCGTATCACCCCAGGGGGGGGGCGGGGGGCGGGTGTCGTATCACCCCAGGGGGGGGGCGGGTGTCGTATCACCCCAGGGGGGCGCGGGGTGATACGCGGGGTGATACGCGGGGTGATACGCGGGGTGATACGCGGGGTGATACGCGGGGTGATACGGGGTGATACGCGGGGTGATACGGGGTGATACGGGGTGATACGGGGTGATACGGGGTGATACGGCCGCCAGCGCAGAGCGCAGCAGGAGGGGCCGGGCTCCTGGTGGTGCTAACGTCTCCCTGACGATATCAACAACAGTGAGGAAGGAGGATTCAACATTTATGAGGTGTACACAGCGGCACGGCGGCAACTCCAATCGGAGGTGTCAGAGTAAAGCAGGCTGGGCTGCAGCTTGACAGCAGCATTACAGCTGATATAATCCTCACTGCTCCGCCAGAGGCTGCTGCAGACGCTCCGGAGATGTGAGAGGAGGTGAGCGGAGGGGAGAGAGGTGAGAGGAGGAGAGAGGAGGTGAGAGGATGAGAGAGGAGGTGAGAGGAGGTGAGAGGATGAGAGAGGAGGTGAGAGGAGGTGAGAGGATGAGAGAGGAGGTGAGAGGAGGTGAGAGGATGAGAGAGGAGGTGAGAGGAGGTGAGATGAGGTGGAGAGGAGGTGAGAGGAGGAGAGAGGATGAGAGATGAGGTGAGAGGAGGTGAGAGGAGGTGGAGAGGAGGTGAGAGGAGGAGAGAGGAGGAGAGGAGAGAGGTGAGAGGAGGTGGAGAGGAGGTGAGAGGAGGTTAGAGGATGAGAGAGGAGGTGAGAAGAGGTGGAGAGGAGGTGAGAGGAGGTGGAGAGGAGGTGAGAGAGGATGAGAGAGGAGGTGAGAAGAGGTGGAGAGGAGGTGAGAGGAGGAGAGAGGATGAGAGAGGAGGAGAGAGGAGGTGAGAGGGGGTGAGAGGATGAGAGAGGAGGTGAGAAGAGGTGGAGAGGAGGTGAGAGGAGGATAGAGGAGGAGAGAGGAGGTGAGAGGATGTGAGAGGATGTGGAGAACTCTAGGCTTCTCTGTTCTCCTGTAGAGGTCCTAGAGGGAAGTTCTCCCAGCATCCTCATGATGCTCAAACACCACAAGAAAGAAAAGCCTCCTTTTAACACCTATAAGAAAACAGACATGCTTGTTGTGTGGTGTGGTGTGGGTGTGTGTGTGTGTGGGGGGGGGGGAGGGATGTTTGTGTGTGTGTGTGTTGGTGTGTGTGTGTGTGTGTGGGGGGGGGGATGTTTGTGTGTGTGTGTGTGGTGTGTGTGTGTGTGTGTGTGGGGGGGGGGGGGGGAGGGATGTTTGTGTGTGTGTGGTGTGTTGGTGTGTGTGTGGGGGGGGGGGGATGTTTGTGTGTGTAAGTGTGTGTGTGTGTGTGTGTGTGGGGGGATGTTTGTGTGTGTAAGTGTGTGTGTGTGTGTGGGGGGGGGGGATGTTTGTGTGTGTAAGTGTGTGTGTGGGTGTGTGTGCGTAGATGATGGCACAATGTATGTGTGCACATTGTTGAAGTGGTTCTGCATGATTATGTGGTTCTGGGATGGTTCTCAGTGGTTCTATTGTTGTTCTGTGACTGGTTCTGCATGATAATGTGGTTCTATGTAGTTCTGTGATGGTTCTATGGTGGTTCTGTGACTGGTTCTGCATGATGAGTGACTGGCTCTGTGACTGGTTTTCTGCATGATGAGTGACTGGTTCTGTGACTGGTGCTGCATGATGAGTGACTGGTTCTGTGACTGGTTCTGCATGATGAGTGACTGGTTCTGTGACTGGTTCTGCATGATGAGTGACTGGTTCTGTGACTGGTTCTGCATGATGAGTGACTGGCTCTGTGACTGGTTCTGCATGATGAGTGACTGGTTCTGCGACTGGTTCTGCATGATGAGTGACTGGCTCTGTGACTGGTTCTGCATTATGAGTGACTGGTTCTGTGACTGGTTCTGCATGATGAGTGACTGGTTCTGTGACTGGTTCTGCATGATGAGTGACTGGTTCTGTGACTGGTTCTGCATGATGAGTGACTGGTTCTGTGACTGGTTCTGCATGATGAGTGACTGGTTCTGTGACTGGTTCTGCATGATGAGTGACTGGGTCCTACCCGTCCGATGAGCACGGGCTCGGGTCCCCTGTACTCCTCGATCACAAAGAACTGGTTCCACAGCCAGCTGCGGCGCCGGCGGCCGGCGGGGTTCTCCTTCTGGAGCAGGTGCAGCCGGCTGTCTGCAGACGCCACCATGACCCACTTAGAGCCACCTCGGGAGGCAACCAAACCGGCCCCAGCTGGAGCCGGGACAGCTGAACCGCGAGGGCTGATAGCCATTTCCTCTCCTCCGGCCGGCGTGACGCTCCTCGCTGAGGCCGAGGCTGAAGTTGAGGCCGAGGCTGAGGCTGAAGCTAAAGCTGAAGCTGAGGTTGAGGCTGAGGCTGAAATTGAGGCTGAAGCTGAGGCTGAGGCCGAGGCTGAAGCTAAAGCTAAAGCTAAAGCTGAGGCTGAAGTTGAGGCCGAGGCTGAGGCTGAGGGAGAGGCTGAGGGAGAGGTGAGCAGACGGGGTTCAGCAGGGTGCAACAGAGGCTGGAGTCTCCCCGTTTCCATGACGGAGGTTTGAGTTATCCAGCCGGACATGTTACGCTCTCTCCTGTCGTCCAACACGGAGGCTGGGTGATCTCTCGCCTCAGCCTCAGTGTTCAGAAGATGGAGTTTCCACCTTCCCGCTCTCTCCAGAGGGGCAGGAGACCCGCTGGAACCCGGGGCCGATGGGGCCGATGGAACAGGGTAACCGCCTCCTGGGGGTGTCAGCGGTGGAGTGAGGTTCTCCGACGGGACCTCTCGTGATGGGGCCGATGGAACAGGGTAACCGCCTCCTGGGGGTGTCAGCGGTGGAGTGAGGTTCTCCGACGGGACCTCTCGTGATGGGGCCGATGGAACAGGGTAACCGCCTCCTGGGGGTGTCAGCGGTGGAGTGAGGTTCTCCGACGGGACCTCTCGTGATGGGGCCGATGGAACAGGGTAACCGCCTCCTGGGGGTGTCAGCGGTGGAGTGAGGTTCTCCGACCCGACCTCTCGGACCCAGTGGGCTGAGCACACCAGCAGCAGCAGAAGAACCGTCTGGGCGGCCATGCTGGTTCTCTAGGGTTCCTCTGGAGGTTTGAGGACAGCTAACTCCTCCAGAAGAACCGGGCATCAGCTGGCATGGTCCACAGGGCCGCTGTGGGTCTCGGTGTGTGTGTGTGTGTGTGTGTGTGTGTGTGTGTTTGTGTGAATGCGTGTGTGTGCGTGTGTGTGTGTTCGTGTGAATATGTGTGCGTGTGAATGTGTGTGTGTGTGTGTGTGTGTATGTGTGTGTGCGTGTGAATGTGTGCGTGTGAATGTGTGTGTGTTTGTGTGTGAATTAATTGTTAAATCCCTGGACACACTGATGAGGGCACCACAGTAGGTATGCGGTTCCTTCACTGTGTTCTTTAAAACAAATGTTTCAAAGGTAGATTGGGGTGTTTGTCCTCCTGTGGCTTCATGCCGTTGTCTTTGTTCTGCTCAAAGCTAATCATCAGTCAGGCTTCGCTGGAGCTGTTCTCCGTCTCTCTGGTTCTGTAGGAGGTTACCTGCAATCTGCAAGCGGAGATGACGAGGTTAATCTCTTAATTAAAACAACATCTGACGGCACTTTATAGAACAAACGTGGTGCGACAGAAGAAGTTGATATCAACACTATTCGTAAAAAATGAAAATAAAAGTTGTCATTTATATTATTTGCAATAGACGATCCATTTAAAAATCTCTAATCGTTCAGACATGCCAATGTCACCACAAAGTAGGGTTCCGTTCATCCTGTCACAGCACGTGTTGATCTGTTAACATAAGATCATAATGAACCCAATTACCCAATGGATGAACCAAATGTATTCAATAACCAATATCTTTATCTCAAATGGCCAGATTGATTCCCCTAATATATTTGAAAACATTAATTGATTTCTTGCCTGTTTGTCCAATCAAGAGTCCCTGGAAAGACTTGATTAGCCAGATCGTGTTTTGAGCACTTCGTGTTGCTTCAATGAAAACTGCATCAACAACCCAGCTCTTCATCACCATCACCTCATCAACAACAGTGCTCTTCATCACCATCACCTCATCGCCAACACAGCTCTTCATCACCATCACCTCATCACCAACCCAGCTCTTCATCACCATCACCTCATCACCAACCCAGCTCTTCATCACCATCACCTCATCACCAACCCAGCTCTTGCTCTATGGCTGGGAGCTTCATAAAGATACAAAGGAACAGAAGAAGAATAAGAAGCCTAAAATGTGAAGAGCGTGGGTTTGTCTTGCAGGCCATGCAGACCTGGCCATGCAGGTGTGGAGGTGTGGCCATGCAGGTGTGGAGGTGTGGCCACGCAAGTGTGGAGGTGTGGCCATGCAGGTGTGGAGGTGTGGCCATGCAGGTGTGGAGGTGTGGCCATGCAGGTGTGGAGGTGTGGCCATGCAGGTATGGAGGTGTGGCCATGCAGGTGTGGAGGTGTGGCCATGCAGGTGTGGAGGTGTGGCCATGCAGGTGTGGAGGTGTGGCCATGCAGGTGTGGAGGTGTGGCCATGCAGGTGTGGAGGTGTGGCCACGCAAGTGTGGAGGTGTGGCCATGCAGGTGTGGAGGTGTGGCCATGCAGGTGTGGAGGTGTGGCCATGCAGGTGTGGAGGTGTGGCCATGCAGGTATGGAGGTGTGGCCATGCAGGTGTGGCCATGCAGGTATGCAGGTGTGGCCATGCAGGTGTGGAGGTGTGGCCATGCAGGTGTGGAGGTGTGGCCATGCAGGTGTGGAGGTGTGGCCATGCAGGTGTGGAGGTGTGGCCATGCAGGTGTGGAGGTGTGGCCATGCAGGTGTGGAGGTGTGGCCATGCAGGTGTGGCCATTGAGGTTTGAACAGGCAGCTCTCAACATGCAGGGCTGATGCAGCCTCCTCTTATCGGCGTGCTGCTGGCTGCAGCTCCTGAGGTCCAGAGCATCTGTCGCTAGAGACGTCTGCTCGACCGACATAATCCTCCTCAGAGATGAATGACCCGCATCAATTACGGTGCATACTTTTATCATTTATTCTATAATGTTGTAAATAAATATATCCTTCTGATCAATTTCTGTCCCCATCTCCACCAAAAGGCTCATTAACCGCAAGTTCAATGATGTGAGAGTTGTATTAACGTGAGACGTGATGGCATCGATCAGAGAGTCTGGACCAGCCGGAGAGACGTGATCCCAGCTTCCTCTCACCGGCCGGGCTCTGCCACGCCCCCTCCCTGCATCCCCCTCCCTGGTCCATGAGTGTGGGCCAATCAGATGCACAGAGCACAGGCCCCGCCCCCTGCATGCACGCGGGCCAATCAGATGCACAGAGCACAGGCCCCGCCCCCTGCATGCACGCATCACATGCGGTTTCCAGAGAAGCCCACAAGGCTTCTGGACCACTCGCACGCGTCCATCAAGCAGATGATGTTGTCTTCATGTGAATGAGTCATCACTGAGATGAAGAACAGCATGATGGTCATCACAAGCTCTGATGTCTAACAGAGCTGGAATAAACGAGTTCAGGAAACTTCAGCACACATCTCTGCATCTATTGCTTCTAATGTCACGATTCAACTCTTCTGCATTGAGGCAGACGTTCCTTAATAAAGAAAATGCTGTTACGTTTCACAGTGTTACTTAGGTTTGACACAAGCAGTCCTACAACACGGATAGATCAACCCAATTCATTTTTGACGGGCGACGTTCCAACATCTGTAATCTGCATACGTAAACCAAGGTGTGGAAATGTGTCCCCAAAATGTTGGGATGAAAGGTGGTTTCCCCGAATTTCACTGAACTCCTGCGTGGTCTAAATAATTCAGTCACAGCACTGAAGCAGACACAGATGCTGACGCCTCAGATGGTGGACCTATTCTGAGGTTCTGTGACGGACTGAGGCACTATCTAACCCTCACTACACACACCTACACACTATCTAACACCACACACCTGGTCACTTACACTACACAGTAGACAAGTACAGGTTCTGATGCTCAGTACTCCTCTTCCCCCCCTCCTCCTCTTCTTCCTCCCCTCTCCTCTTCCTCTCCTCACCTCGCCCTACCCCTCTCCGCCCTCCTCCTTCTCTCCTCCTCCCCTCCACTTCCTCCTCTCCTCCTCCTCCCCTCTCTCCCTCTCCTCCCATCTCCTCCTCCCCCTCCCCTCTCTCCTCCTCCCCTCTCTCCCTCTCCTCTCCTCCTCCTCCCCCTCCCCTCTCTCCTCCTCCCCTCTCTCCCTCTCCTCCCCTCTCTCCTCCTCCCCTCTCTCCCTCTCCTCCCATCTCCTCCTCCCCCTCCCCTCTCTCCTCCTCCCCTCTCTCCCTCTCCTCTCCTCCTCCTCCCCCTCCCCTCTCTCCTCCTCCCCTCTCTCCCTCTCCTCCCCTCTCTCCTCCTCCCCTCTCTCCCTCTCTTCCCATCTCCTCCTCCTCCTCCCCTCTCTCCCCCTCCCCTCTCTCCTCCTCCCCTCTCTCCCTCTCCTCTCCTCCTCCTCCCCCTCCCCTCTCTCCTCCTCCCCTCTCTCCCTCTCCTCTCCTCCTCCTCCCCCTCCCCTCTCTCCTCCTCCCCTCTCTCCCTCTCCTCCCCCCTCTCCCCCTCCCCTCCCTCCTCCTCCTCCTCCTCCTTAGCGAGGTAATCCTTTTTATGTATATTAGTCTCCTGGACCAGGTGCCGTTAGCATCCTAGCACGTTGCTTAGCGCTTCCTTTCTCCCGTTCTGTTCCGTGAGAGACGGGGTGGGGGCGGGGGGAGTGAAGCGGGGGTGCCAGAGTGCGAGATGAGAGACGGGGGGCGGGGGGGTGGGGGGGGTGCCAGAGTGAGAGATGAGAGACGGGGGAGGGAGGGGGGGGAGATGCCAGAGTGAGAGATGAGAGACGGGTGATGGCGACATAGTGGTCTAAATTGAAAATCTCTGTTCTTCAGTTGAGGCGATGAGGCTCTTCCACGTTTCTTTTAAAAATAGCCCTGGGGATGTCAACGCAGGCGAGGGGAAGAAGGGAAGAGGGGGAGAGGGGGGAGTCGAGGGGGAGAGTGGAGGGGAGGGAGGGGACGGGGTGACCATGACATGTCCTGCTGACATTATACTGCCATTTGTTTTAATGTTTAAACAGTCATCTTAACCTCTCTCTCTCTCTCTCTCTCTCTCTCTCTTACATCTCTCTCTTACATCTCTCTCTTACATCTCTCTCTCTCTATACATCTCTTTACTTATCTCTACTTTCTGTCAGCCTCTCTCCTCTCTATAGTTCTCTCTGTCTCTCTTACATCTCTCTCTCTCCCTCTCTCTTACATCTCTCTCTCTCCCTCTCTCTTACATCTCTCTCTCTCCCTCTCTCTTACATCTCTCTCTCTCTCCCTCTCTCTTACATCTCTCTCTCTCCCTCTCTCTTACATCTCTCTCTCCCTCTCTCTTACATCTCTCTCTCTCTCTCTGTGCAACTCCCAGCCAAAAGGTTATGGGTTCCATCCCCCATGTCCGCAGTCAACCTGTATGCCTAGAGCAAGACGACCCAAACCCCTACCTGCTCCTTAATGACCTGTCTCTGTACTGTCTAACCCCTACCTGCTCCTTAATGACCTGTCTCTGTACTGTCTAACCCCTACCTGCTCCTTAATGACCTGTCTCTGTACTGTCTAACCCCTACCTGCTCCTTAATGACCTGTCTCTGTACTGTCTAACCCCTACCTGCTCCTTAATGACCTGTCTCTGTACTGTCTAACCCCTACCTGCTCCTTAATGACCTGTCTCTGTACTGTCTAAGCCCTACCTGCTCCTTAATGACCTGTCTCTGTACTGTCTAACCCCTACCTGCTCCTTAATGACCTGTCTCTGTACTGTCTAACCCCTACCTGCTCCTTAATGACCTGTGTCTGTACTGTCTAACCCCTACCTGCTCCTTAATGACCTGTCTCTGTACTGTCTAACCCCTACCTGCTCATTAATGACCTGTCTCTGTACTGTCTAACCCCTACCTGCTCCTTAATGACCTGTCTCTGTACTGTCTAACCCCTACCTGCTCTTTAATGACCTGTCTCTGTACTGTCTAACCCCTACCTGCTCCTTAATGACCTGTCTCTGTACTGTCCAACCCCTGGTTAAGTAAGGAGTAGATGGTGAGTAAATAGTGAGTAGAACGTGGTATTCTAGTGAACTTCTCTCATTGGACACACTGTCATCCCTAGCCTGCCTCAATTAGGTCCTCTTTGAGTGGCTGTGAGTGTGTGTGTGTGTGGCCGTGTGAGTATTCATGTAAATATGTGTGTATGGTGTACATGTGTGCATCTTTATGTGTGTAAGCTCTGCATGTGTGTGTCCACCTGTGTGTGTGTGTGGGTGTGTGTGTGTGTGTGTGTGTGTGTGTGTGTGTGTGTGTGTGTGTGTGTGTGTGTGCGTGCTCATGAATGTCTGCATGTATGATAATGTGTGTATGTGTGCACATATGTGTGCATGTGTGTGGAATGAAGGTGCACAAAATGTTTTTATGCATGCTCACGTGTGTGTGCCTGTGTGTTTGCGAATGTTTGTGTATGATGAGTGTGTCTTGGCGTGTGCGTGTTTGCGTGTATGCACGTGTGTGTGTTATGGACAGTCAGTGTCCACTTTCACATGTCATGCCTCGCAGCTTGACTCACTCACACGCAGTCAGCCCAGCTGCTCCGCGCAGCACACACACAACCGCCCGGGGCACACGCGCGTTCCTAGGAGAGAGCCGGGCTGACCCACGTGACTTACACACTGCAACGTCCGATGTGGAACTAGAACGAACTAGAACGAACACTAGACAGCCCGACCTACACCCACGTGACTTACACACTTTGCCTAACTTTAACATGAACGCCGCGACTGCTGCTTAACCAGAATATGGTTGTAGTCCCACCCGACGCCTTGTTTCTCCCGGTCTAGATCCCTCACCTCCGTTTGCGTTCGGATTCGTGAATGCAGCCAGCCATTGGTCCATCGGGCAGCCCGTTCCGCACTTCAACTTGTGTTGAGATCAATCCGCCCAATCACAGCTCAAGCGCCACCTAATTGGCCTGGGCTAGTAGGGTCTTCGTCCAGTCTCTCTCGTACAACGATATTGACACAATAAAGACTGGAAATTGATGCTTGATTTATTATGAACGCTGCGTCTGATGCGTAACTATAATATGTATCTGCGTAATGAGTAACTATTAATAACGCTGCGTCTGATGCGCGGCTCTGCACGGCAAACACACAGCGCATCTCCGCGTAGACCCGCAGGTAAGTACACACGCACTGCCGTGAATACGAAAACACACTCAAACTCACACACAAACACGCACTCACACACACACACACACACACACACACACACACACACACACACACACACACACACACACACACACACACACACACACACACACACACACGCACGCAGAAGTAGATATAGTAGACTGAATTAGCGAAGCGCTTTTCAGTCTGTCACCCAGTCTGTAAAACATGCTGCTCTGGTCGACACGAACCAATGTTTGCATCTTTAGAAATATTCGCGACAACCACCTCACACCTAACATTATTCATCACACAATTCAATCAATCCATCGATTACAACAATGCTCTTCTTGTTACAGCCTAATTCTGAAGAAATGCTCATAAATAGTTTACAGCTTGTTCCTAAACGTCGGCAGAAACCGAGAACAGGAGAGGAACTAAAACCCGTCCTTAAATATGATCCGTTCATTATAGCTCCGTTGTTTATTTACCGTTGTGATAGTCTATACATCCCATAATACTATCTATATACGCGGTTAGTAGAGTACAGCGTCTTACCTCCTGACGCGCTCCGCTCCGGGGATGGGTTGGAGTGAGGAGGATTCCGGCTCCGCTCAGATACGCCCCCCCCCCCCCCCCCCCCCCCAAACTCCCTCCCACCCCCCGTTTACGCTCCTTTATGTGATTTATAAATATGTGAAGAATATTAGTAGTATGAGTACTGCTCCGTAATTTACATTTTAAAGCCAATATATGTTTTAAATTTTCCATATTTTTTTAATTAAATCTTGGAATATAGTTTTTTCATTATCTTTCTGTCTATCCATCCATCTCTCTCTCCCGCCCCTCTCTCTGCTCACCCTTCACCCCGAATGGCTCTCTCTCTCTCTCTCTCTCCCTCTCTCTCTCTCCCCTCTCTCTCTCTCTCTCTCTCTCCCTCTCTCTGTCTCTCTCTGTCTCTCTCCCCCCTCTCTCTCTCTCCCCCCTCTCTCTCTCTCTCTCTCTCCCTCCCCTCTCTCTCCCCCCCCTCTCTCTCTCTCCCCCCTCTCTCTCTCTCTCTCTCCCTCTCTCTCTCTCCATCTCAGTCACTATCTGTCTCTCTGTCTGCCTGCCTGTCTGTCTGTCTGCCTGCCTGTCTGTCTGGTTGTCTCTCTGTCCGCCTGCCTGCCTGTCTGTCTGCCTGTCTGTCTGTCTGGCTGTCTCTCTGTCTGCCTGCCTGTCTTTCTGTCTGCCTGCCTGTCTGTCTGGCTGTCTCTCTGTCTGCCTGTCTGGTTGTCTCTCTGTCTGCCTGTCTGTCTGCCTGTCTGTCTGGTTGTCTCTCTGTCTGCCTGTCTGTCTGCCTGTCTGTCTGGCTGTCTCTCTGTCCGTCCGCTTCTCCGTATTCCGATATTAAATTGACAGATTTGCGCATGCCCAGGGACACACTAAACTAAATTTATCAACGGTTTATTTTTTACGATGTTCGATTAAATATACAACAGCCTAAAGACACAACCCCAGCCTTATGGGCGCAGTCGTTGTTTTCTCATAAAACACAGGAGCCTCCCCGTCACCTCCGAGCTACGTCTGTGTTTTATCCCTTTCCTCTTTGCAAGGTTCCCAGCACTAACACAACACCCATCCTTTATTCGACAGGTCCCCGAGCGATAGACTAGGTTTCATTCACGTTGAATCCGCTCCATTCTGCCAGAATAATCTTTGACGAAGAACAAGCGACACAATTGACATTTTAACGCAAAGCAATTATTCCAAAAAGCCTTCCCGTTCCCCGGCAGCCTGACTGAACTAACCCTAGACTTCAGTGAGAACCGCGGATGTTTATTTGAGACATTAAAGAGAGACACAAGACAACAAGTACACAAGTACAACGATTAGCCTGGATGTTTTATTAAAGTCCCCATGGTAACGCATTAGCGCTGAGTTACTCAAACGAGCGCCAGATAACGGCCCCCTCGTCCCCCTCGTCCCCCAAAGCAATCTTCACCGTTCACGTCTTTGTCGAGAGCGAGTGAACCTCCTCCTCCCTCCTCTTCCTCAGGTGTGCCTCCAGCCTCTCCCTCTCCCGGTAGTACTCCTCCTTCAGGTCCTCCCGCGGCCTGCGGCTCCAGCCCCGGGCGGTGACCAGGTACACGTCCACGCAGTTCCCGGAGTAGGCGTCCCGGTGCGTGGCCCTGTACACCGCCTCCCTGGCCGCCAGCGTGGCCTCCCCCACCGAGAGCCCCCAGCGCACCTCGCTGTCCAGCACCGAGTAGGCGTAGGGCGAGCCGGAGCCCACCGAGAACAGCTCCCCCTGCAGGCGCTTCCCGTCGCTGCACACGTAGTACAGCCTGGGCCCCGACCCTCGGCCCGGGGGCCCGTCCCCCGCCGCCCCCGCCGCCAGGGTCTCCCCTACGCCGCCGCCGGCAGGTTGACCCCCGCGGTGCCGGCCCCCGTCCTCGTCGCCGCCGTCCCACCCGCAGAGCGTGGCGGCCACGCACAGCTCGGTCCCCTTGAAGGGGTGCAGCATGTGGGCCAGCAGCTTGGCGGCGCCCCCGGTGGTCAGGCGCCGGCCGTGGCGCAGCTGGTACAGCCGCAGCTCCCGCGCCAGGATGCGCTTCCACAGGGCGCAGTCGGCCGACGTGCCCGAGGTGGTGCCCACCAGGTGGCTGTGGACCGGGGCGATCTTCCGGGAGGAGGGGCACGCCACCAGGCCGGAGCAGCTGGACCGCGTGTCCGCCGCCGCCAGCACGCCGCCCTGGAAGACGAAGCCCAGCGTGGTGGTCCCGTGGGCCACGGGGAAGGGCAGGGGCACGCCGTCGGGCGGGGGGTCGGACGCGTCGGGCGGGGGCCCGCTGTCTGGCGCTGTCTGGCCGAAGTCGATCGGGCTCCGCTCCAGGTACTGGGCCGCTGGAACAGAGAAGCGTAGGAAACTAGCGGTGTTGCTCACGGGCACGTCGGCAGCATAACAAGCCCTTCTCTTCGCTCCGGAAGACCCCATGGGACCGAGATCTGGAGTCAGACCCCTCAGAGGCCCCCTCAGAGGCCCACCCAGGTCCTGCAGACCGCACAGGTCCTCTAAAGCCATCAGTTCTGATTATAAGTCCTCCGATTTCAAAGCTTTTCACATGGCTTATTACGGCGATCCAAAACCTTTCCCAGCACTCTTCCTAATTGTTCTCTGAGACAGGTTTGAGCTGCATGTCCAGCTGTATGCAGTGGGGTTTAGACTGAGTGTCTAGCTGTATGCAGTGAGGTTTAGACTGAGTGTCTAGCTGTGTGCAGTGAGGTTTAGACTGAGTGTCTAGCTGTGTGCAGTGAGGTTTAGACTGAGTGTCTAGCTGTATGCAGTGAGGTTTAGACTGAGTGTCTAGCTGTGTGCAGTGAGGTTTAGACTGAGTGTCTAGCTGTATGCAGTGAGGTTTAGACTGAGTGTCTAGCTGTATGCAGTGAGGTTTAGACTGAGTGTCTAGCTGTATGCAGTGAGGTTTAGACTGAGTGTCTAGCTGTATGCAGTGAGGTTTAGACTGAGTGTCTAGCTGTATGCAGTGAGGTTTAGACTGAGTGTCTAGCTGTATGCAGTGAGGTTTAGACTGAGTGTCTAGCTGTATGCAGTGAGGTTTAGACTGAGTGTCTAGCTGTATGCAGTGAGGTTTAGACTGAGTGTCTAGCTGTATGCAGTGAGGTTTAGACTGAGTGTCTAGCTGTATGCAGTGAGGTTTAGACTGAGTGTCTAGCTGTATGCAGTGAGGTTTAGACTGAGTGTCTAGCTGTATGCAGTGAGGTTTAGACTGAGTGTCTAGCTGTATGCAGTGAGGTTTAGACTGAGTGTCTAGCTGTATGCAGTGAGGTTTAGACTGAGTGTCTAGCTGTATGCAGTGAGGTTTAGACTGAGTGTCTAGCTGTATGCAGTGAGGTTTAGACTGAGTGTCTAGCTGTATGCAGTGAGGTTTAGACTGAGTGTCTAGCTGTATGCAGTGAGGTTTAGACTGAGTGTCTAGCTGTATGCAGTGAGGTTTAGACTGAGTGTCTAGCTGTATGCAGTGAGGTTTAGACTGAGTGTCTAGCTGTATGCAGTGAGGTTTAGACTGAGTGTCTAGCTGTATGCAGTGAGGTTTAGACTGAGTGTCTAGCTGTACACCGGGAGGTTTTTAAGGACCTGGCCCTTCGAGGACACGCCCCTGTCTCCATAACCTCGAATAAACACCCGGCAACTCAACTGTGGCTCATTACCTCTAGCTAGCATACTTGGCCTATGGCTCGTTAGCTGGGGCTGGTGATCAGGTTCTGCTGTGTTCTGTATTTCTGTGGTCAGAGTGCTGAACGAAGGCCTGATGACCTGGAGCATCCATGTTTCAATGGGAATCACACACATGAAGTCCCTATTGAATGCAAGGGTCTTCCGGCAAAATACCAACAGTTTGAGGAGCCAGCCAAGCACAACACAGATAACCCAGCCCATCCCTGTCAGGTGGCAGGTAGACAGGGGAATTCAACCGTCACACTGCTGCTCAATACCTCCACTGGAAGCACCGGAAAATCCAGTTTGCTTTGTGTTCTGTTGGAGGATTTCAGGCTGAGATCGTCTCTAGACACGCCGAGATCACTCCAAGAGAGTTGGAACATATCTGCGTCCTTCTGGAGAGGTCGTAGTTCAACCTTTATTAACCTCGGTTCAGCCCGGACTCACAAGCAACGAAATTCAACCCCTGTAGCGAGAGGATGCGTCGCTGCAGAGGCTACGCTGTGCTGGCTTGGTTCATGGTGAGATCCACACTTCATGCATCCGACAACAATGTGAACATCTCTCTCTCTCTCTGTCTGTCACTCTCTCTCTCTCTGTCTATATTTGTCTCTCTCTCTTTCTCTCTCTCTGTGTATGTCTCTTTCTCTCTCTCTGTCTATATTTGTCTCTCTCCTGTCTCTCTCTCTCACTCTTTCTCTCTCTCTGTCACTGTCTATGTTTGTCTCTCTCTCTCTCTGTCTCTCCCTCTCTCTCTCTCTCTCTCTCTGTCTCTCCCTCTCTCTTTCTCTCTCTGTCTCTCCCTCTCCCTCTCTCTCTGTCTCTCTCTCCTAAGCTGTAAACAGTATGGGTTTTCTCCCTTGAATGAAGAAGTAGTTGTGGCTTTTACAGTCTGATGCAATCCGTTTGAAGTGTAACTAAGAAAACACAAGGCAGTTGTTCCAGCAGTACTCACACACTAGTTGATACAGTATGTACTCTTTATAACCACAGGTCATGGATATATTGAGGACATGTCATATTATATATACAGGTTCCATCCTGTGCTTCTTTTGTTCCTCTATTTTTTCTTGTATTTGTGTGAGTTGTACTTTGTCTTGTATTTGTGTGAGTTGTATTTTGTCTTGTATTTGTGTGAGTTGTATTTTGTCTTGTATTTGTGTGAGTTGTATTTTGTCTTGTATTTGTGTGAGTTGTATTTTGTCTTGTATTTGTGTGAGTTGTATTTTGTCTTGTATTTGTGTGAGTTGTATTTTGTCTTGTATTTGTGTGAGTTGTATTTTGTCTTGTATTTGTGTGAGTATATATGTGAGTTGATATCTTTGAATCCACTGTTTACGCTAACTGTACTTTAGCATCTTTAGCATTCAGCGCACACTGTAAAACCGAACCTGCTTTGTGGGCAGGATGACCTCTGACCCCTCTGTTTTCCTAGTGTGTTCTCCCCCCCCCTGCCTCGTCCTCCCCAGCACCCCAGGGGGTCCGTCTCCCCCAGGGCAGCTCGGTGGCGTTCGTCTCCCCCCCCGGCGACCTGACCAACGGCTCGGTGGTGCGTCTGCGCTCTCGCTGCGCCGGCCCGTGCCGTCTCACCCTGGAGCTGCTGGTGTCCACCCCCGCCCACCCCCGGCCCCCCGTCCTCCTGAGGACCTGGACCAGCCGGCGGCAGGACCGCCCCGGGTCCACCAGGACCCGCCGGGCCCGGCTGAGGCTGCCTCCCTCGCTGGCGTTCAGCAGGGGCTTTTTCAACAGGCACGTGGTGGACGCCCGGAGCGGGGTCCTTCGCGCGTGGTTGGCGGGCTTGAACGACAGCGCAGGGTCCGGGTCGTACGGCGGCGCGGCGGCGAGGACGTCCGCGGTGCTGCGGGTCGCGCCCGCCTCCCAGCGCCCCCCCAGACCCCCCACGGGCTGCCCCTCATGGTCCGCTGAGCTGCTGTGGACCAGAACCATCGCAACGCATCAGTGTCCGCATGGCGCAGGTCCTCACCGCTGTCCTCTCTCCGTCTCACTGCTGTCCTCTCTCCGTCTCACGCTGTCCTCTCTCCGTCTCACGCTGTCCTCTCTCCGTCTCACGCTGTCCTCTCTCCGTCTCACTGCTGTCCTCTCTCCGTCTCACTGCTGTCCTCTCTCCGTCTCACGCTGTCCTCTCTCCGTCTCACGCTGTCCTCTCTCCGTCTCACAGCTGTCCTCTCTCCGTCTCACTGCTGTCCTCTCTCCGTCTCACGCTGTCCTCTCTCCGTCTCACGCTGTCCTCTCTCCGTCTCACTGCTGCCCTCTCTCCGTCTCACTGCTGTCCTCTCTCCGTCTCACCGCTGTCCTCTCTCCGTCTCACTGCTGTCCTCTCTCCGTCTCACGCTGTCCTCTCTCCGTCTCACCGCTGTCCTCTCTCCGTCTCACGCTGTCCTCTCTCCGTCTCACGCTGTCCTCTCTCTCTCTCTGTCTCTGTCTCTCTCTCTCTCTCTGTCTCTGTCTCTCTCTCTCTCCCTCTCTCTCTGTCTCTGTCTCTCTCTCTGTCTCTCCCTCTCCCTCTCACCGCTGTCCTCTCTCCGTCTCACGCTTTCCTCTCTCCGTCTCACGCTGTCCTCTCTCCGTCTCACGCTGTCCTCTCTCCGTCTCACGCTGTCCTCTCTCCGTCTCACGCTGTCCTCTCTCTCTCTCTGTCTCTGTCTCTCTCTCTCTCTCTGTCTCTGTCTCTCTCTCTCTCCCTCTCTCTCTGTCTCTGTCTCTCTCTCTGTCTCTCCCTCTCCCTCTCACCGCTGTCCTCTCTCCGTCTCACGCTGTCCTCTCTCCGTCTCACGCTGTCCTCTCTCCGTCTCACAGCTGTCCTCTCTCCGTCTCACGCTGTCCTCTCTCCGTCTCACGCTGTCCTCTCTCCGTCTCACGCTGTCCTCTCTCCGTCTCACCGCTGTCCTCTCTCCGTCTCACGCTGTCCTCTCTCCGTCTCACGCACCCCCTCACTGCTAGACTACGCTGTGAGACGACAGATACAAACACTTTCTTTTTATGTTCTTTCCTTGTGAATTGGCTCTGGGGTGCGGGGGGGGGGGGGGGGGGGACTGCGGGGGGGGGGGGGGGGGGTGGGGGGTGCGTGCGGGGGGGGGGGGGTGCGGGGGGGGGGGGTAGGAGGGGTTGTTAGCCGTGTGACCGTGGAGCCCATGGAGACGGCGGCGTGGCGAGGAGCTATAAATGAGCCCTGCTTGTCTTTCTGTCGAGGTGCAGACGTGGAACACCTCCTGCGGTTTCCGGCTGTGAGCACTGGGGAGCGTTTCGGGGTGGTGAGGACGTTTCACCGCTTCACCGCCAGAGACCTGGAGGACCAGCGCCTCCACGCCGCCTCACAGCCCAGGTTCTGGAGACTTCTCCTAGCAGGCCTTTAAGGGCCTCTAGTTCAGGCCCTCTGCTTCCTCTATCCTGCAAGCTTCGTTCACACACATCTGCAGTTTCAAGCAAGCATACGCACACTTGGAAAAGGGATCTTTTTTTAGAATGTGAGGATTTAGAAATGTGTTATTGTGTTCACTGTCATTCAGAGGTGTTTGGTGTGTTTATAGAACATGTACAATGATGGATGAAGGCTGCATGAAGGATGATAGATGGTTGATTTGACGGATGGATTATGGATGGGTGTGTGATGGGTAAATGTGTGTGTGATGGGTAAATGTGTGTGTGATGGGTAAATGTGTGTGTGATGGGTGGATGATGGATGAATCTGCTACAACCAGCTGGTTGCACTTTTGTTTCTTCTCGGTGACTCGATGACTCGCGTTCATCATAGCTTCATCATAACGTTTTCCTAATGATGCGTGAACTCCACTGAGGTCAGTTACAGACGCTGGTTCCTCGGTGTCCGGAACCACAGAAAGACAGCGGATTCTCCTTGTCTTCTTGGTTGCCAGGGTGACGGTGTCCGTGTGGGTCTACCTCCTGGAGTGGTGCCGGTCCAAGCTGTGTGGCGTCCTGCTCCACGTCAACAAGAGGCAGGAGTTTGGCTCCGTGCTGATGCTTCTCACCGACACAGGTGAGCAATCACAGTCCATCACCTGACACCCAATCTGGCTGTGTTGTGTTGCTGGGTGCTGGGTGGGGGGTTGGAGGTGCTGGGTGCTGGGTACTGGGTGCAGGGTGCTGGGTGGGGGGTGCGGGGTGCTGGGTGGGGGGTGCTGGGTGCTGGGTGGGGGTGGGGGTGGGGGGTGCTGGGTGCTGGGTGGGGGTGGGGGTGGGGGGTGCTGGGTGCTGGGTGGGGGTGGGGGTGGGGGGTGCTGGGTGCTGGGTGGGGGTGGGGGTGCTGGGTGCTGGGTGGGGGTGGGGGTGGGGGGTGCTGGGTGCAGGGTACTGGGTGCTGGGTGCCGGTGTTCTGTGTTCGCGAGGGACTGAAGCGGGGTGTGAATGCTCTCCAGGGGGGCTGGTGATTCAGACCCGGCTAACCAGCGGTGAAGACAAGTCCTTCCAAGCCCACGTCTCACTGCCCCTGCTGACGTGGATCAGGCTGGACTGCTTCGTTCACCATGCCGAGGTATGCAGGTCACTGGGAGACCCCGGGCTACTGTAGTGTGTAACCAGGAGAACCTCACAGGCCGCTGGCTTCATCCCCTATGTCCCGGCTTCTCCTTACGTCCGTACGTCCTCTCACTTCCAGGTGAAACTGGAGATGATGTGGAAGAACCACAGCCAGACACACACCTACAGGTGAGACGCTCCTGGGGATTATCAACAAGAACGAGCACCGTGGAGTAAAAAAAGAGCGGCGACATTTGCGTGAATTCGACCAATCACAGGACACGCCACATGTGTAACCCACGGCGTTGCTTGTTTCTGTCCAACGTGCGAAAGGTTCGCGACAAACGTTCACTACGACGACACCGACGGCTATTTTGTGATCGGAGGAAGCCGGTACATGCGGGGCATCTACGGCTATTTTGGACCAACCGTCTTCTATCGCCTTGGAACAACCAGGGTGCGGTGATTTACGTCCATGCCCTCCCGCCACAAGGCCCCCCCCCAGGGGCCCCCCCCAGGGGCCCCCCGCTCCTCTGCGGCCCGTAGTTTACGTACGAACGTTCCTTCCAGGTGGACAACCCTCTGCCCCCCCCCGGGAGCACGCTGGAGAAGCTGAACCACGCCCACCGCCGCTGTCAGCAGATCTCAACGTTCACGCACGCCCTCTCCGAGGCCGTGACCCGGGGCCGCCCGCCCGCCAAAGGTCACACCTCGTTCTACCGGGTGACGGGACGGAGACGTCCTGTAAACAAACCTGCTAACCACAATGTGTCGGGCACAGCAACGTAGAGTTGTTATGTATTGTATTATATATATACATTATTATTCTTATTGTATTTATTATATATGTTATTACGTATAGTACTGTATGTGCCATCTTTACTTTATTTTTCTGCACTGTCCTCAAGTACTGCTGAGACAAACGCTAACCATAACATATCAGACGCGTGCAAGCATCTCAGCATCCTTTTAAGGTCAAAGTATCTCATCTTCGACCTCGGTGTGCTGTTTGGTAATTGGTGATTAAATTCCAGGTGTGTGTCGTCCGTACTACGTGACCTTGTGGACGAGATCCCACGAGCCCAGGTGTGACCAAACCTGGGCTTGGAGCGCTCAGCAGAACTTCAGGACTTTATTCCACTTCCTGCAGAGGCGAGCAGAGGACTGGACCTCAGGTGAGGAGTCAGTCTGAGGATCTTCAGTGTTCCTGTGAGGCGATGACGTTACGGGGGGCTCTGGGAGCAATGGGAGCAGATTACCGTCAAACCTCGATAAGAACAGCCCTGTGTACTGCGTTGTTGACGATGAAACAAGGATGAATACACAGGGAGGGGGTTAGGAAGGACTGGATCCTCTAGGTGTGCCTGAGCTACTCCACACATAAGATAAGAGATTGGACAACGAAAAACCCATCGAATATGTCTATACACAGATAAAGTGTAGTAGCAGTGTAAATGCTAAAATGCTACATGATTAAAAGGTTTAGGCACTATAAGTGTCACAGTGCTGTCCTGTGGACCCCTGTGTGCAGGCCAGAACAGGTGAGCCCAGATGTGGATCATCTAACGCTACGTTATGAAGATATTAACGACCACATGTGTGCATTGCATATGGTTCTCTCGCCAGGACCCTGGGGAGAGAAGGACCTGGGACACCGCCTGTTTGAGTACGTTGCTAAGAGGATGTTCAGTGTGGACTCCGCCCAATTCAGACTGTCTCCCGGCCTCAGAGCTCTGCTGCAGGCCTCCTGTTGCCTTGGCAACCAGCACGCCCCCCTCCTGCTGGCCACGGTCCACCTGGCTGGCCTGGGACACCCTGCTGATCAGGAACAGGTAGAGACCACACGGTCCTCCTAAACCTTCACACGGTCCTCCTAAACCATCACACGGTCCTCCTAAACCTTCACGCGGTCCTCCTAAACCTTCACACGGTCCTCCTAAACCTTCACACGGTCCTCCTAAACCTTCACGCGGTCCTCCTAAACCTTCACACGGTCCTCCTAAACCTTCACACGGTCCTCCTAAACCTTCACACGGTCCTCCTAAACCTTCACACGGTCCTCCTAAACCTTCACACGGTCCTCCTAAACCTTCACACGGTCCTCCTAAACCATCACACGGTCCTCCTAAACCATCACACGGTCCTCCTAAACCTTCACACGGTCCTCCTAAACCATCACACGGTCCTCCTAAACCTTCACACGGTCCTCCTAAACCTTCACACGGTCCTCCTAAACCTTCACACGGTCCTCCTAAACCTTCACACGGTCCTCCTAAACCTTCACACGGTCCTCCTAAACCTTCACACGGTCCTCCTAAACCTTCACACTATCCTCCTAAACCATCACACTGTCTTGCTAAACCTGTTCCTTAACTTCACAGAGAGATCACTGATGTATCAATGATTTATTCGATATCTCTGTATTCTCCCAGTGCTCTCCCAGTGATGTCCCAGTGTTGTGTGGTTCCAGGGTCATGTGTACAGTCTGATGGGGGCGCTGGGGGACCACAGCCTGGCCCTCATGCACCTGGGATACAAGCACAGCCAGGGCCTGGACGGCTTCCCCAGGGACCTGGAGGTAGCCTACAGCTGCTACGCTAACACGGCCACGCAGACTGTGTCCGAGGATGACATACTCCACCAGAACCACGTGGGCTACACACAACCACAGCTTTCTGTCTTTCCTTCTCTCTTCTTTCTTTCTTTCTTTCTTTCTTTCTTTCTTTCTTTCTTTCTTTCTTTCTTTCTTTCTTTCTTTCTTTCTTTCTTTCTTTCTTTCTTTCTTTCTTTCTTTCTTTCTTTCTTTCTTTCTCTCTTTTGTTCTTTCCTTCTCTTCTTTCTCTTCTTTCCTTCTTTGTTTGTTTGTCCTTCTTGCTATTATTCTTGTGCTAACAATAGCAGCATGGCGCTAACCTCCCTCTAGCTGTTACAGTGAGGTTAGCGCCATGCTGCTCTTACTGTTAGACTCTAACACGTCTTCTCTAAAGCAACACGTGGTGGAAGACGTGTACCTCGACGACCAGGGGCCCCTGAGAGCCAAGGACCAGGGGGCCAACCACGTCGTTGACTTCCTGAAGCTGAAGGCACACAGCGGAGACGTGGAAGCCCAGGTACCTTCGGTCCTGCGACCTCACACCCTTGAGGTGTGCATGCGTTGTGTGGCAGTATGTGTGTGTTGTGCGGCGGTGTGCGTGCGTTGTGCGGCGGTGTGTATGCGCACAACCTGTCTGAATGTGTTCAGTTTACGTGGAAGGAGTCGGAGGACTCTCCCGCTCTCTGCTTACCTCTCAATGCATGTCTGTAACTGGGACTGTTGATGCAGATGTGTATCGCTGTGAGCCACAGATGTGTATCGCTGTGAGCCACAGATGTGTATCGCTGTGAGCCACAGATGTGTATCACTGTGAGCCACAGATGTGTATCGCTGTGAGCCACAGATGTGTATCGCTGTGAGCCACAGATGTGTATTTTAGACACGTTTGTTTATTTGACCGTTCATGGTGTTTAAGTCCTCATCTAGTCCTCTGATCTGATCCATGGCCTTCTGAACGTCCCCAGAAGCGGCTGGCCACCATGTCCTTCTGGGGACAGAACGGCGTCGCCAAGGACGTGGCGAGCGCGGTCAGGTGGTACAGGGAGATTGCCATGCGCATGAAAGATGCCACCGCCATCTACGACTACGCTGTCCTGCTGATGAAGGTGGCGCGACGCACAACACGCACACACCGCCGCACAACACAGACATACTGCCACACAACACACACATACCGACGCACAACGCACACACACCGCCACACAACGCACGCTTACCGCCGCACAACGCACACACACCGCCGCACAACGCACGCTTACCGCCGCACAACGCACACACACCGCCGCACAACGCACGCACACCGCCGCACAACACACACATACTGCCACACAACACACACATACCGACGCACAACGCACACACACCGCCACACAACGCACGCTTACCGGCGCACAACGCACACACACCGCCGCACAACGCACGCACACCGCCGCACAACACACACATACTGCCACACAATGCACGCATACCGACGCACAACGCACACATACCGACGCATACTGCCGCACAACACACACATACTGCCACACAACGCACACATACCGCCACACAACGCATGCATACCGACGCACAACGCACACATACCGCCGCACAACGCACACATACCGACGCACAACGCACACATACCGGCACACAACGCACATATACCGCCGCACAACGCATGCATACCGACGCACAACGCACACATCACACGCGCTCACAAACACACACTCATCACATTGATCAGGAAATGAAGGCCCTACCTGCTCCTGAATGACATGTAGCTTAATGAACTGTTTGGCTCTTTGGATAAAAGTGTCTGAAAATGACACAAATGATAACAACTAAATGTACTTCCAGGGCCAGGGAGTCAAGAAGAACCTGACAGAATCTGTGAGACTCATGGAGAAAGCCATAGAAATGGTTCGTAGCTGCTTGCCCTCTGAACTCAGCTGTGTGTGTCCTTCCACTAGTGAAGCCAGTGTAACTGGTGTAACTGGTGTAACTCTGGTGTAACTGGTCTAACTCTGGTGTAACTCTGGTGTATCTCTGGTGTATCTCTGGTGTAACTGGTGTAACTCTGGTGTAACTGGTGTAACTCTGGTGTATCTCTGGTGTAACTGGTGTAACTCTGGTGTAACTGGTGTATCTCTGGTGTAACTGGTGTATCTCTGGTGTAACTCTGGTGTATCTCTGGTGTATCTCTGGTGTAACTGTGGTGTACCTCTGGTGTAACTGGTGTATCTCTGGTGTAACTCTGGTGTATCTCTGGTGCATCTCTGGTGTAACTGTGGTGTAACTCTGGTATATCTCTGGTGTATCTCTGGTGTATCTCTGGTGTAACTGGTGTATCTCTGGTGTATCTCTAATGTAACTCTGGTGTAACTCTGGTGTATCTCTGGTGTAACTGGTGTACCTCTGGTGTATCTCTAATGTAACTTTGGTGTAACTGGTGTACCTCTGGTATTACTGGTGTAACTGGTGTACCTCTGGTATTACTGGTGTAAGTGGTGCATCTCTGGTCTCCAGGGCTCTGTGGATGCCCTGAACGCTGTGGGCTGGTACTACGCCTCCGTCATGAGGAACGTCAGCGCGGCGGTCGGTTACTTCCAGCGCGCCGCGCTCAACGGGAGCCGCGATGGCGTCTACAACCTGGGGCTGTACCACCTGAACGGCCAGCACCCCGAGGACCAGGGCAAGAACCAGGTTCGAGACGGCCAGCCGCCATACATCTAATGTGCCTACAGGGGGACTGGGTCCCCCTAGAGACTGGGTCCCCCTAGAGACAGGGTCCCCCTAGAGACTGGGTCCCCCTAGAGACAGGGACCCCCTAGAGACTGGGTCCCCCTAGAGACTGGGTCCCCCTAGAGACAGGGACCCCCTAGAGACAGGGACGCCCTAGAGACAGGGAACGCCCTAGAGACTGGGTCCCCCTAGAGACTGGGTCCCCCTAGAGACAGGGACGCCCTAGAGACTGGGTCCCCCTAGAGACAGGGTCCCCCTAGAGACTGGGTCCCGCTAGAGACTGGGTCCCGCTAGAGACAGGGTCCCCCTAGAGACAGGGTCCCCCTAGAGACAGGGTCCCACTAGAGACAGGGACCCCCTAGAGACAGGGTCCTCCTAGAGACAGGGTCCCCCTAGAGACTGGGTCCCCCTAGAGACAGGGTCCCCCTAGAGACAGGGACCCCCTAGAGACAGGGTCCCCCTAGAGACTGGGTCCCCCTAGAGACTGGGTCCCGCTAGAGACAGGGTCCCCCTAGAGACAGGGTCCCCCTAGAGACAGGGTCCCCCTAGAGACAGGGACCCCCTAGAGACAGGGTCCCCTAGAGACAGGGTCCCCCTAGAGACAGGGTCCCCCTAGAGACAGGGACCCCCTAGAGACAGGGTCCCACTAGAGACAGGGTCCCACTAGAGACAGGGTCCCCCTAGAGACAAGGCACAGGATTACAGGGTATCAGGTTGGGGATGTTCTAATGGAATACATGACCCTGCCTCGTCCCTCGTCCCCCCGTCCCCCCGCCCCCCCGTCCCCCCGTCCCTCGTCCCCCCCGTCCCCGTCCCCGGGCCCCCCGTCCCCCCGTCCCCCTTGTCCCCCCGTACCCTTGTCCCCCCGTCCCCCGTCCCTTGTCCCCACCGTCCCCCCGTCCCTTGTCCCCCGGCCCCCCCGCCCCCCCGTCCCCCCGTCCCATCCGTCCCCCCGTCCCCGTCCCATGTCCCGCCCCCCCAGACCGCAGCCTTCCAGTGTTTCATGAAGGCGTCGCGGGCGGGCCACTCCGCGGCGTCGGTGGGCGTGGCCTGGTACCTGGCGACGGGGACCCTGGGGGGCGTGGCCCGCGACGTGGAGCTCGCTGTGAGGTGAGCGTCCGTGGCGGTGGGAGGATTCTGGAGGTAAGATGACCCTTTGATCCTCGTGTGAGGCAGACGCAGGCGTTACGGCAGCAAACCACGGCACTCAAACAGAGGAGTGAGATGGGAGACACGCACGGAGGGAAGTGCTGCCGGTGGTGTGTGTGTGTGTGTGTGTGTGTGTGTGTGTGTGTGTGTGTGTGTGTGTGTGTGTGTGTGTGTGTGTGTGTGTGTGTGTGTGTGTGTGTGTGTGTGTGTGTGTGTGTGTGTGCGCGCTTTAGGGAGGTGTAAACCGGTGTATATTTATTGTAAACTCTATTTTCTGGGACGTGTCGCTAAGTACTTCATCTGAACGCACAGCAAGCGCTAGCACCAAGCTTAACTGCTATATAGCTGCTAGCACCAAGCTAACGGCTATATAGCTGCTAGCACCAAGCTAACTGCTATATAGCTGCTAGCACCAAGCTAAACTGCTATATAGCTGCTAGCACCAAGCTAATTGCTATATAGCTGCTAGCACCAAGCTAACTGCTCTATAGCTGCTAGCACCAAGCTAACTGCTATATAGCTGCTAGCACCAAGCTTAACTGCTATATAGCTGCTAGCACCAAGCTAATTGCTATATAGCTGCTAGCACCAAGCTTAACTGCTCTATAGCTGCTAGCACCAAGCTAACTGCTCTATAGCTGCTAGCACCAAGCTAACTGCTATATAGCTGCTAGCACCAAGCTTAACTGCTATATAGCTGCTAGCACCAAGCTAACTGCTATATAGCTGCTAGCACCAAGCTAACTGCTATATAGCTGCCCTGCTATGCGGCCTGCAGCAGAGCGGCCGATTCAAGGACAGGCTACTCTGCCTCAGCAGGCGCCGCTGCATGTCTCAGAGCGCCAGCCTCCGGAGGTTCTGTCCGGAGGTTCTGTCCGGAGGTTCTGTCCGGAGGTTCTGTCCGGAGGTTCTGTCCGGTGCACCGACCCTAACCCCTGGGCCGTGGTCTTTGTCAAGTGTGTCACATCTCAGGCTGTCTGAAAACAGCGTCGAGCGTTCACGTCTCGCACGCTCCTGTCCCTGTCCCCTTCCTGCGCTGCAGGAAGCTGAAGCAGGTCTCAGAGAGGAACGGACGCCTGGGCTACACGCTGAGGACGGCCCTGAAAGCGTACCTGCGGGGCTCCCGGTAAGAAGGCCTTCGTTGAAGATGAGTCCCCCTCTCAGCGCTCCTCTCACTGTGTGCTTCCCTTCGTTCCTCCCAGGGCTGAAGCTCTCCTTGGTTACATCCTAGCAGCAGAGACCGGGCTCGGATTGGCCCAGGCAAACTCCGCCCACCTCTGTGAGGTAGGGACCAAATTGATCCACCTTATCAATTTGTACACATATTTAAATATGAGCTATGTTCTGATACAAGACAGAAATGCTTCATACTGATGCTGGGAAAAACCGACCAATGACGTCAATGGTCCAACTTTTCCCGCTTATTTTGCTGAAATAAAGTTCGACCCTTGATGTCATTGGTGCCATCTCGAAACGCAAATCTCTTCTCTGGGTCACAGGAGATGAACTTCACCCCAGAGTGTCAGTGGAGATACACAAACTATTCCGCCTTGAACTATGACCCCCATCACTCAGGTAGGTTCCTGATGACCTCACTGGGCCGAAACCCAAGAATTGTACTCTCTTGTACCTGTATTATGGGATGTAACAATGGGAATCTTGGGACCCTAGTGGCTGATCCAGCAACATAAACAGCTAGCTTTAGCCCTACTGAACTAGCCCCGGGCGCTATTGCCTTAGCACAACTAAAATAGCTTCTTTGGACTAGCATTGCATCCTATGTTTTAACACTAGTAAACTAGCATTCTCTGCTATGTTTTAGCACTAGTGAACTAACATGCTGTGATATTGTTTTAGCTCTCTTTAAAAAAAAATATTTTAGCTCTGCTAAACTAGCATCCTATGTTGTAGTTCCCCTGGACTAGCACCCTGTGCTATAGCCCTATAGCTCCCTGTGCTATCGTTTTATCTCTCTTTGTTTTATTGTTTTAGCTCTGCTAAGCTAGCATCCTATGTTGTAGTTCCCCTGGACTAGCACCCTGTGCTATAGCCCTATAGCTCCCTGTGCTATCGTTTTATCTCTCTTTGTTTTATTGTTTTAGCTCTGCTAAGCTAGCATCCTATGTTGTAGTTCCCCTGGACTAGCACCCTGTGCTATAGCCCTATAGCTCCCTGCGCTATCGTTTTAGCTCTACCAAACTAGCTTCCTGTTCTATGGTTGCAGGTCTGCTGAAAATGGGAGATTACTACTACTATAACTCTGCAAGCAGCGTCAAGGACTCCTCAACTCTGATTGGCCAGGCCGTATCCATGTACAGCCGGGCGGCTTCCGCGGGAAGTCCTCAGGTGACACCGTAATCCCCCGTCGCCGGGGCAACCATAACCTCAATTAACCTTTCGGCAGCTTGGCGGCACATACTAGCAAACGCCAAACAGAGCTGCAGAGCTGTGCTGTTGTAGTCGCTTCCCAGGTCTCCGTGTAGCGAGAGGCCGCATCAAGCTGTAAGTGCTGATGTGTTTCCGGCCTCCAGGGGTGCTACAGCCTGGTGACGGTGGCCCAGGACGGACACATCCTGCCCCCCACGGTCAGACGGCAGTTCAACGTTTCCACTCACCATCACCCTGACGCTCTGCTGGAGAAGATCCTGCAGCGGTAAATCCTTGATCGTGAATAGTGAACGAATGATGGAGCTGTTTCTCGTGTGGATCTCGTCCTATTAAACCCCTACCTGCTCCTTAATGACCTGTCTCTGTACTGTCTAACCCCTACCTGCTCCTTAATGACCTGTCTCTGTACTGTCTAACCCCTACCTGCTCCTTAATGACCTGTCTCTGTACTGTCTAACCCCTACCTGCTCCTTAATGACCTGTCTCTGTACTGTCTAACCCCTACCTGCTCCTTAATGACCTGTCTCTG
>JACYXH010000075.1:35000-65000 GCA_026745465.1 Lota lota | reverse complement strand
TTATCCAGGTTGGCCCAAAGATAACCCGAGGAGGCTCCCTGGGTCGAATTCATCCCCACTAGAGCCCTTCCAAGGCCAGCGCGCGAGATTCAGTGTAGTCTAGACTGCCCCGGGATGTTTAGGCCCTGTGATGTCTTAAACGCATGAGGCGGATTCATCGCGTTGTTTCACCAGGTGAATGGATGATGAGACATTATTATTACACACACCACAGCCTTGCTCTGGATCCTTGATGTTAGGATCATTAATGTTGGCGTCGTTAATGTTGGGATCATTAATCTGGAGATAATGAATTTCAACATCAATGACGGTCTGGATCTGGGCTCTCTCGGGTCGTAAAGACACCACATGCTCCTCTGATCGATAAGCGGCTGATTTATTCCATGAACTCTCAGAACGCCACCTAGTTCAATGTTCAACGTACGCCTTCGTTTGAATCCACATTAATCTCCGGCTGTGGGGAAAAATAAAGTAATAAAGGGGGAGGAGCCTGCGTCTCCACAGGGTTATCGGATAAAGACCAACAGATAGAACACACAGGGAAAGTGTGGTCGCCTTTCCAGAACAGAAAGCCCTCCCACTCACCATGTCACTGTCCAGATGACCTTTCAGCCAGTCTGAACCGGGTGGGGAACCGAGTCCATCTGGCACGGGGACGTTTCGGTTTACATGAAGTATTCACATTTGAACTGGCGAGGTTTAGTTTGTAAAGTATAGCACTGTAGAGTTGAGGTAGAGTTCAGTTAATTATCTTGGGGAATAGTTTGGTGTGGTTAGCAGTCAGGGTGAGGGCACCTGGGTTCAATGAGTTCATACTGATTGAGAAATAGAAACAGGACCTGCGTGTGTGTGTGTGTGTGTGCGTGTGTGTGTGCGTGTGTGTGCGTCTGTGTGTGAGTGTGCGTGTGTGTGTGTGTGTGTGTGTGTGCCGGCATGTGTGTGTGCTTGCATCTGTGCGTGTGTGTGTGTGTGTGTGTGTGCCGGCGTGCGTGTGTGTTTGCGTCTGTGTGTGTGTGCGTGTGTGTGCGTGTGTGTGCGTGTGTGCTTGCGTCTGTGTGTGTGTGTGTGTGTGTGTGTGTGCGTGTGTGTGCGTGCGTGTATGCTTGCGTCTGTGTGTGTGTGTGTGTTTGCGTCTGTGTGTGTGTGTGTGTGTGTGCGCGTGTGCGTCTGTGTGTGTGTGTGCGTGTGTCTGTGTGTGTGTGTGCGTGCGTCTGTGTGTGTGTGCGTGCGTTTCTAAAGTGTGTTAGCCGGTGTTGCTACGGTCCATGGACCTGTTGGTCCTCATTGCGTTGAATATAAATCACTATCTGTATCGCAGCTCAGCACAGGTATCCCTATAGGGCCACCCTCTCATTAGTGGAGAATCCAATAACAATCTGTTCTCACACTGATTCCCTGCAAAGCAAATGAACAACGGAAATAACTTCTGGAATCATTTATTTATTTACAAAAATCAAGCGGTCTTAAATACTGCGAAATAACAAACACTTCAAATGGACACATTTCTTCTTACGACGTGCAATAAAGTTTTACGGTAAATACGATACAAAAAGAAGTAGTGGGAAATCCATACCCAACTGCGTTCCATAGCTCAGGGAATTACTCTTTATCCTGCGAGGGGGGCGGCGTTCCCCCTCGTCCTGTAGACCAGGTTGTGAGACCAGCGAGACCGGCTGGTCTCACTGGTCTCACAACCTGGTCTCACAACCTGGTCTCTCAACCTGGTCTCACAACCTGGTCTCACAACCTGGTCCCACAACCTGGTCTCACAACCTGGTCTCACAACCTGGTCTCACAACCTGGTCTCACAACCTGGTCTCACAACCTGGTCTCACAACCTGGTCTCACAACCTGGTCCCACAACCTGGTCTCACAACCTGGTCTCACAACCTGGTCTCACAACCTGGTCTCACAACCTCCCTCCCTGCGGCTCTTCAGTGGGGAGACACTTTACAGTTGGCGTTGCAGCGGTAACGTCGTCCCCCCTCGTCCCCCCTCGTCCCCCATCGTCCCCCATCGTCCCCCATCGTCCCCTATCGTCCCCCATCGTCCCCCATCGTCCCCCCTCGTCCCCCCTCGTCCCCCATCGTCCCCCATCGTCCCCCCTCGTCCCCCATCGTCCCCCCTCGTCCCCCCTCGTCCCCCATCGTCCCCTATCGTCCCCCATCGTCCCCCATCGTCCCCTATCGTCCCCCATCGTCCCCCCTCGTCCCCTATCGTCCCCCCTCGTCCCCTATCATCCCCCCTCGTCCCCCATTGTCCCCTATCGGGGCCCACAGCGGAGCAGCGTTCAAACAATCACACGATGCTTTGATAGCCGGGGGTCATGTGACAGCACGGCGGCGGGGGGGGGGGGGGGGGGGGGGGGGGGGGGGGGGGGGGGTGGGGGGGCGTTAGAGCTCGGTGGCCTTCAGTTGGGGCCCGTCCTCCTCGTCCCGGCTCATGGCCGGGTTGTCGCGGCCCTCCAGACTCTTCATCTTGTCGCCCCCGCCCCCGCCGATCTCCTCGTCCTCGTCGCCGCCGTGGCAACGCTTGCAGCAGAGCTTGCAGCAGAGCTTGCAGCAGCAGCAGCAGTGCTTCCCACAGCAGCCCATCGCCGAGGTGACCAGCCGGTCCCAGGGGGCCATGGAGTGCAGCGGGCGTGGCAGGAAGTCCCACGTGCGCAGGACGGCGGGCAGGAAGCGCGCGCAGCGTCTCTGCATCACGTTGACGGCGACCACGAAGACGACCAGCGCCACCGCCGGCACGCCCACGCCCACCAGCGCCGGCCAGCCGGCCAGCGACAGGCCGAACACGGCCAGCGGCAGCACCAGGAAGCACAGGAAGAGGTAGAGCGCGGCGAACCAGCGGTACCTGGCGGTGTGGTCGCCCAGGGCGCGGGCCATGCGGATGGGCAGCCGGGTGAAGGGGATGGGGTACCACAGCAGGATCCCCATGATGTTGAAGAAGAAATGGCACAACGCGATCTGGTGGGAGAGGAGCACGGTGAGGTCCCGGTTCACAGCCAACCCAGAGCTTACACCGGTGGGTTCCGCCCGTTGGACTGGTTTGTCTCTGTGTTTGGACTGGTTTGTCTCTGTGTTTAGACTGGTTTGTCTCTGTGTTTGGACTGGTTTGTCTCTGTGTTTAGACTGGTTTGTCTCTGTGTTCGGACTGGTCTCTGTGACTGGTTTCTGTGGTCAGACTGGTCTCTGTGCTCAGACTGCTCTCTGTGTTCGGACTGGTCTCTGTGTTCAGACTGGTCTCTGTATTCAGACTGCTCTCTGTGTTCAGACTGGTTTCTGTGTTCAAACTGGTTTCTGTGACTGCTCTCTGTGGTCAGACTGGTCTCTGTATTCAGACTGCTCTCTGTGTTCGGACTGGTCTCTGTGTTCAGACTGGTCTCTGTGGTCAGACTGGTCTCTGTGTTCAGACTGGTTTCTGTGACTGGTCTCTGTGTTCAGACTGGTTTCTGTGTTCAGACTGGTTTCTGTGTTCAAACTGGTTTCTGTGACTGCTCTCTGTGTTCAGACTGGTCTCTGTATTCAGACTGCTCTCTGTGTTCGGACTGCTCTCTGTGTTCGGACTGGTCTCTGTGATCAGACTGGTTTCAGACCTACCTGCAGTGAGTTGGCCAGTGTCTCCCCAGGGGCGGCCATGGCGGCCAGGATGGCGGTGGTTGTGGTGCCGATGTTGGATCCCAGCGTGAGGGGATAGGCCCGCTCCAGGCTGATGACCCCGATGCCTGGGGAACAGAAGAGCGTGGTGAGACTGGTCCTGGGGGATCTGGACGCTGACACACACCACGAGAAGCTTCGTACCAACGAGCGGCGTGATGGCGGAGGTGAACACCGAGCTGCTCTGAACGATGAAGGTCATCCCTGCTCCCACCAGCATGGCGATGTAGCCGGTGACCCAGCCGAAGGGGAAGGGGAAATCTACACAAAACACACATCAAATCCTTCATGCGTTGTGTTCCTATTGGCTGGAACGTTAGGCCCCTCCCTCTCGGGTCTTAGGCCCCTCCCTCTCGGGTCTTAGGCCCCTCCCTCTCGGGTCTTAGGCCCCTCCCTCTCGGGTCTTAGGCCCCTCCCTCTCGGAACAATCAGAGAAAAAGTCACCATGCTTGTATAATAGCGTAAAATTATTCCTGCCATTTGTTGAATAGACATATAATGGTATTATATCTAGTCCATATCCAGTATAATATAGCCAACATGGACGATGTATAATGGTATTATATCTAGTCCATATCCAGTATGATATAGCCAACATGGACGATGTATAATGGTATTATATCTAGTCCATATCCAGTATAATATAGCCAACATGGACTATGTATAATGGTATTATATCTAGTCCATATCCAGTATGATATAGCCAACATGGACGATGTATAATGGTATTATATCTAGTCCATATCCAGTATAATATAGCCAACATGGACTATGTATAATGGTATTATATCTAGTCCATATCCAGTATAATATAGCCAACATGGACTATGTATAATGGTATTATATCTAGTCCATATCCAGTATGATATAGCCAACATGGACTATGTATAATGGTATTATATCTAGTCCATATCCAGTATGATATAGCCAACATGGACTATGTATAATGGTATTATATCTAGTCCATATCCAGTATAATATAGCCAACATGGACTATGTATAATGGTATTATATCTAGTCCATATCCAGTATGATATAGCCAACATGGACTATGTATAATGGTATTATATCTAGTCCATATCCAGTATGATATAGCCAACATGGCATAATATACAAACAGGCTAATTACATTTTGTCAAGCTCGTTAAGATCTTGTGCCTGTGCTCGTCCAATCACACGACAGGACTGTGACCTGAACGCGACCTGGAAGTGACAGAGAGGCTCTTCCTGTATCGCTCATCAAGCACAGCCACAGGCGAGGAGGCAGCGCTGACTACAAGACGGGACGTCCCATAGGGACCAGGGCCTCCGCAGACACCCGACCCTAGCCGGCCTCAGAGGTCAGAGGTCGTAGGTCGGAGGCGGACCTACCTGTGTTCAGCACGCTCTTGATGACCACGGCCACCCGGCCCTTCAGCATGGAGTTGAGCAGCTTGACGATGAGGATGAGGCAGGAGCACAGGACCAGCAGGGACATGGCCAGCAGGATCAGGCCCACAGCCAGGTCGGACAGGCTGCTGTACGCAAAGATATGGCTGCCTGCAACGGGACGGTCCAGACTCATCATTCAACTGCTCTCTCTCTCTCTCTCTCTCTCTCTCTCTCTCTCCCCCCTCTCTCCCTCTCTCTCGTATTAGCGTGTTCCCGCTGCAGACGGCCTTGGGGGGTCACCTCCATAAAGAAAGACACACTCCTTCTCGGCTGAACCTTCTGTCCGTCTTTCAATTTGAACATGAACGCAGCACAGAGGCGACTGACCCCAAAGCAGCTGCGGACTCTTTTATATTTGAAGAGCACCGGGGGGGGGTGGGGGGGGGTGGGGGTGGGGGGGGGGGGGGGGGGGGGGGGGCACGTTTCCTTGCTATGTTTGGCATTTGGACAAGGGAGCCCAGAAGTATTTGAACTGGTTGAAGGACTGGGGGAGCGCTGGGCCGTGGGACGCCTACTGGGTCTCAGGTTGAATGGGGCTATTGAGCAGGTATGGGGGGGGGGGGGGGGGGTGCTGAGTCACTAGCCGGCTGACAGGGGGCCATTGTTGTGGGTCAGGAGGAGCTATCGGGTTCCCTGGAGCTGTGTGTGTGTGTGTGTGTGTGTGTGTGTGTGTGTGTGTGGGGGGGGGGGGGGGGGGGGTTGTGCTTACATTTCTCCAGGTTGGTGGTTTGTGTGAAGGTCTCCTCGGTCCAGGTGGTGTTTCCGTCTGTCCAGCAGGTGGCGTTCGCAGGGCAGAAGGGCACCGTGACGTTCAGTGTGGTCTACGATAAGAACGAGGAAGTAAACTAGAATGACAACAGGGGGAAAGTACTGGCGTCCAACAACACGTCTAAATAAAGTGTTTTGATGTGTAGGTGGAGATTGATTGTGGAGAGTCTCAAGCTGGCAGAAGAATTAACAGCAACAGCATCGATGATTAAAAGCTTTGCAGCCATAAAAGAGATAACAAAAGAGCTTTGCATAAGATAATCGGTTTTGAATGTCTCTTTATGTCATCGTTGGGACGGTTGGGAGAAACTCACCGTGTTTTTACTGGTTAGGCACCAAATTTTGATCAGACTCTTGTTTCGAGCGGCTGGGTCTCCGGTAGCAATGTCGCTGATGACAGATTTATCCAGCTGAGGGAACGGAAGGAGAAGCACAGATGATGCTTCACACTCCTAAAGGCCAGGGATCTGCAGCTAGCTCTTCTCAGGACCCAAAACACCTTAGGGCCACCATACACTCTGAACACTCTGAGCACTCTGTGCACTCTGAGCACTCTGAGCACTCTGTGCACTCTGAATACTCTGAGCACTCTGTGCACTCTGAGCACTCTGAGCACTCTGAGCACTCTGAGCACTCTGAGCACTCTGAACACTCTGAGCACTCTGAGCACTCTGAACACTCTGAACACTCTGAGCACTCTGAGCACTCTGAATACTCTGAGCACTCTGTGCACTCTGAGCACTCTGAGCACTCTGAGCACTCTGATCACTCTGTGCACTCTTTGCACTCTGAACTGTTCTAACCTCGATGATGGCGCTGGTGAGCGGGTCCGTGATGACGTTGAGCAGTTCCGGGGCGTTCTCCCCGCCCTGGATGTCGAAGGAGTCGATCATGAGCTTGGTGAGTTTGTACAGAACCCCGGTGGCCACCTTCCAGGGGCAGCAGAACCAGCACCGACAGCCAGTTGAAGAAGTCATGGACCGTGGCGCCGGCGAACGCCCTGCGAGACAAAAACACCGGTTCAGCTCGAGAGCCCATAATGGGAGGGGCGCTGCACTCCACCCTCGCCAGCACCCGCCAACTGCACCCTCTTCTAGTCCAAAGACACCAATCAGAAACGAGCATTGTGGTGGCGCGGGTATGGCCACAGGGGGCGGTGTTGCTGAGGTTTTATCTTGGGAGGACCTTCTGACCGTCTGACCGTCTGACCGTCTGACCGTCTGACCGTCTGACCGTCTGACCGTCTGACGTCTGACCGTCTGACGTCTGACGTCTGACCGTCTGACGTCTGACATCTGACCGTCTGGGTTTACCTGCGGAACTCGTTGCGGTCGCCCGCCTGCATCATGGCCACGATGGTGTTGGTAACAGACGTGCCGATGTTGGCGCCCATGATGACCGGCACGGCCGACTGGACGTCCAGCACTGGAACATGTCCCGGAAAGTATTAACAGGGCCGGCTAAACCCTTCAAAACATCCCCAAACACCTTCCACAGGACATAAACCCTTCAAAACATCCCCAAACACCTTCCACAGGACATAAACCCTTCAAAACATCCCCAAACCCCGTCCACAGGACATAAACCCTTCAAAACATCCCCAAACCCCGTCCACAGGACATAAACCTTTCAAAACATCCCCAAACACCTTCCACAGGACATAAACCCTTCAAAACATCCCCAAACACCTTCCACAGGACAGGCTAAACCCTTCAAAACATCCCCAAACACCGTCCACAGGACATAAACCCTTCAAAACATCCCCAAACACCTTCCACAGGACAGGCTAAACCCTTCAAAACATCCCCAAACACCGTCCACAGGACATAAACCCTTCAAAACATCCCCAAACACCTTCCACAGGACAGGCTAAACCCTTCAAAACATCCCCAAACACCGTCCACAGGACAGACTAAACCCCTGGAACAGCGCACAACCATCAGGACATTTAAATGAAGGATTGATCATGTATGTTCATATGGCCGTATCTATGGAATACAAGTAGATTAATAACCTAAAAACATTACTCTGTACACTTATTATATCTAGAAACTACACACATGCATGTGTATGTGTGTGTGTGTATGTGTGCATGCGTGTGTGTGTGTGTGTGTGTGTGTGTTTGTGTATATGTGTATGTCTATATGTGTGTGTGTGTGTGCGTGTGTGTTGCTTACGTCCAGAGGACACCATGCTGACCACGATGGAGGAGGAGGTGCTGGAGCTCTGGACCAGCACCGTGACCAGCACCCCGATCACCAGTCCGGCCAACGGGTTGGCCAGCACTGCGTTGTCCTGGAAGATGTCACCTGCAGCCTTACCTGTCCAGACACACAAACACACGCATCAACAACCACACTGCTGTTCATCACTGCTGTTCATCACTGCTGTTCTTCACCACTGTTCTTCACTACTGTTCATCACTACTGTTCATCACTGCTGTTCATCACTGCTGTTCATCACTACTGTTCATCACTGCTGTTCATCACTACTGTTCATCACTGCTGTTCTTCACTGCTGTTCTTCACTGCTGTTCTTCACTGCTGTTCATCACTGCTGTTCTTCACTGCTGTTCATCACTACTGTTCATCACTACTGTTCAACACTGCTGTTCATCACTGCTGTTCATCACTACTGTTCATCACTGCTGTTCTTCACTGCTGTTCTTCACTGCTGTTCTTCACTGCTGTTCATCACTGCTGTTCTTCACTGCTGTTCATCACTGCTGTTCTTCACTGCTGTTCTTCACTGCTGTTCTTCACTCTCCAGTCATGTGAACAACAGTATAGTAATGCCCAACTCTTACTACAAAACCACACAACAACACCGCGTCTGGACACACAGATCCTCAGACAGCGGACAGGGCCACAGTAAATATGTGTGTTGGCATGACAACCTCAATTCCTATTTAGCTGACAGCTCATATTATATCAACACTTGCAGGCACGGTAATGGAAGAATATATACTGCTCAAAAAAATAAAGGGAACACTTGGAGCTACATTGTGCTGTTTAAGTGTTCCCTTTATTTTTTTGAGCAGTATATAATGACATGATAAGATAAGGGGCTCCTTCTCCTTACCGCCAACGAGTTGGAAGGCGGAGCTGAGGATGTCCAGAGAGCAGACGAACATGTAGAGGAAGCACAGCAGGAGGCAGAACTTCATGATGGCCGACAGGACCCTCAGGATCTTCCCCTTGGTGTCCAGATCTGGAGAGAGGGAAAAGGGGCTTTATATATCACACCTCTAGAGGGGTCTCTGTCTCTCTCTCTCTCAACCACCAGGGGCCCCGGAGAGACCATAGAGGTCCAGATCACAGGTCCCAGAGAACCCTAGAGAGCCCCAGAGTCCAGGGGCCCCAGAGAGACCATAGAGGTCCAGATCACAGGGGCCTCAAAGAGCCCCACAGGTCCCCAAGAACCCCAGAGTGCAGGGGCCCCAGAGAGACCATAGAGGTCCGGATCACAGGGGCCTCAAAGAGCCCCACAGGTCCCCAAGAACCCCGGAGTGCAGGGGCCCCAGAGAGACCATAGAGGTCCGGATCACAGGGGCCTCAAAGAGCCCCACAGGTCCCCACAGGTCCCCAAGAACCCCAGAGTGCAGGGGCCCCAGAGAGACCATAGAGGTCCAGATCACAGGTCCGCAAGAACCCCAGAGTGCAGGGGCCCCAGAGAGACCATAGAGGTCCAGATCACAGGGGCCTCAAAGAGCCCCACAGGTCCCCAAGAACCCCAGAGTGCAGGGGCCCCAGAGAGACCATAGAGGTCCAGATCACAGGTCCCAGAGAACCCCAGAGAGCCCCAGAGTTCGGCCGGTCTGTGGCGTACCTGACCAGCTGGGTCCGGTGTCCTTGAGCTCGGGCAGATCCCAGGGGTCCTTCTCTTCCTCCTCAGCCTGGTCCTGGTGGACCAGGTCCATGGTGGAGTAGGCCGGAAGGACCACAGAGTCCTTGGACCGGGGGTCGCTGGAGTCTGCGAGGAGCGGTGAGAGTGTTAGGGTATGGGCGCGGCGTGGGGACTAAGTCTGGGGGGGGGGGGGGGGGGGGGGGGGGGGGCAGGAAGGAGACCTACCGATGGACGGGGTGGAATCTGAGTCGGGGTCTGGTCGAGGAGCCATGGCTAAAGTAGGAAATACAGACATTAAACTGAATTAAAACAGTCGAACCATCGCTGGCAGAGTCCAAACTGGACCAGCTCCTGGTGGTATCTTTCAGATTAGATCGGTACATATAAAAAAAAAAACGTTCTGTAAAAGAGCTGCTTCTGTTGCAACAAAATTATCTCTGAACGTTATTTGTAAAAACACAAACATTCACTGCTGCCTCCTTTCAGAAAAATGTTGGTAATAATGGAAAATGTAATGGAAACGTTTTTGCCAAACAAACATGATTTTTCCCTGTGTAATAAACAGGGCAAATCGACTTCAAATAGGATGGAGTTGATCTAGACACCAGTAGTGTAAGTCACGCTACGTTCAATGGAGTAATGTTTCTTTTACCTGTGCGATGTTAAGTATTTCGAAACGCACCTGCTTGCTCTTCTCAAGTCCTCGCGCTGAGCAGCAGTCCTCGCGCTGAGCAGCAGTCCTCGAGAGGTTACCTGAGCTACCTGTAGGGCTCGAGCCCTCCGAGCTCTGCTTTTATAGCCGAGCGCTGGAAGACTCCCTTATCTCAGTCCAAGGTGTGTGTGTGTGTGTGTGATCACGGAGCAGGCAGATTGGCCCGCGGTGGGGGCACCGGGCCAACGGCAGGGCCGAATTCAAACTCCGATCTGAACACGTCCTTAAAATACTTTTGCTATCAAATTCTAACTTTTGAATTTAACTGAAAGGAAGCACGTCTGAATTGTGGATTCATTTTTGATTGATCAACACGTTGTTGCATACTACGTTGTTGCACTGTAAACAGTCAGTGCACAGTCAGTGCTGTTTTAATTGTAATTGTTTATACAAATAGGCGTCAAAAAGAACGGGATGAATACACTGTATAAATTGTTTGGTGAAAGGCTCCCTCTGTTGGCGGATAACGAAACATCAGATGCCATACTTGAAGCCATTTCTCAGTTGTTCAATACATTCAATCTGGATTGGGATGAGCGGTATTTGTAAATCCCACGTATGCTATCAAGGATCCACGCCGGGACTGCATACAACACTTTAAGTGTTTTAATTTGAAGAGTCAGAAGACAAAAAAAAAAAAAAATCCAAGGATCCCTTCCACTTTCTGTTGCGTTAGGCAGAGCCCTCACCTGCCCCACATCTAACACGAACGAGGGCCCGAAGGGACCTTCAGGAAGGGACCTTCAGGAAGGGTTGCGATCGCTAGAAACCTCTTTTGACTGCTTCATCTCAGCTGATTGTGTCATTGTAATTAAAATGGTGATAACTGACAGTTATAATGGAATGTCTTATCGTTGTTTGATGTTGACAGCTGTTAGGGGATTAATTAATTAATTTACATGATTTTTCTTAACTGTACTGAAAGGCCTAATGGACGGCTAATACTTTATCTACTTCATCGCTGTAACGGTTAAACAAATCAAGTACAAAATATGAATTTTCACACACACTCGCACGTGCAAGGCTTATTTGATAGAGTTGTGTAGTTATTAATCTACTTTTATTGCGTGAGATAAGGTCATTTAAAAACAGAATATTACTGTACTTAGAACGAATGGTGTACATTATGTTGTATTTGCTGGTAAATCATTACCTTAAATCATGCTGCAGTTTTACTGTGGATTTATTGCTGGGCAAACCAAGGTTAATTAAGTTGAACTCCAACATTCACATGACAACAAAGAGTTCTGCACGAGTGTCTTAAATTAAATGATTATAAAGACCTCCAGGCCAAGGCTAGGGCCTCGCTAGGCATCTCCCTCTTGACAGTATTTTAACTCCATTCTAACGTAATACTCAAAACCTGATTCAAGACGTTCTTTTGGATCAGTCTTGGTCTGTGGTCTGATTCTATCTTGTGTGGTCCCAGTGGTCCCAGTCCCCTAACTGCTCCTGTAGACCGCTAAACATTTTGTTGATTTAGTTTAGTATTTATATGATGTCTTATTTAGTAATAGAAATGACCCTGGGATAAGCAGCGGTCTTATCTTGATGACATCAGCTGTTTTTTCTAACATTGTACTATGATATTATTCATATTAGTGTTGGACACAAGCCACTATGGTGTCCTATTTCTGTGTGAAATCTTTTGTCCTCTGTCCCATTTCTTTTATAATAGCTTTGTTCTCCCGATGGAGGGAGAACGTTTGTTCAGCACCTCACCTCATGTCTTTTACGAGATATTGTGCAGTAGATTGTAGTAGTATAGTATACATAATCTCCATACTCCATAATCCCTTGAGTTTGTTATTCATCGTTCTCTTTTTCAATACAGCTGCGAGGGAGAGAGAGAGGGGGGGAGAGAGAGAGAGAGAGAGAGAGAGAGGGGGGGGGAGAGAGAGAGAGAGGGGGGGAGAGAGAGAGAGAGATCCGTGATTCATAGACGGATTGAGCTGTTCTGCATATATATATATATATATATATATATAGAGAGAGAGAGAGAGAGAGAGAGAGAGAGAGAGAGAGAGAGAGAGAGAGAGAGACAGAGAGAGAGACAGAGACAGAGACAGAGACAGAGACAGAGACAGAGACAGAGACAGAGACAGGCCTTTCTGATTTCAGATTCCAGAACTTGAGATGGGCCAGTGTCAGACTATCTGGTCTGATGGAATGATATGACCTCACCTTTCAGCTTATCTGGGCCATAACCCTTTATTGTGTTGTTGTGCAGGAGTACAGCTCCTGTGTTACTGACCTGATAGTAATGGAACCACCGTTTGGAACAACTTTATTAGCACACCTAACAGACCCGTGACCTCCTGGGAAAACCAGCGGAGGATAAGACCTTTCCTACCATGTGCGGCCCGATGTGTACCATGTGAGTGGAAAGCAGCCCGGGTCAGTGATTCACTCGACTCTGGGTCTGGAGCGGAACCCTCCCATCACGCCTGGGGTCCTCATGCAATGGAAAGATTAGCTGTGCTCTACCTTCACCCTTCACCCTTCACCCTTCACCCTTCACCCTTCACCCCAAATGGCTCTCTCTCTCTCTCTGTCTCTCTCTCTCCCTCTCCCTCTTCCTCTCCCTCTCTCTCTCTCTCTGTCTCTCTCTCTCTCTCTCTCTCCCTCTCTCTCTCTCTCTGTCTCTCTCTCTCTCTCCCTCTCCCTCTTCCTCTCCCTCTCCCTCTCTCTCTGTCTCTCCCTCTTCCTCTCCCTCTCTCTCTCTCTCTGTCTCTCTCTCTCTCGCTCTCGCTCTCCCTCTCTCTCTCTCTCTGTCTCTCTCTCTCCCTCTCCCTCTCCCTCTTCCTCTCCCTCTCTCTCTCTCTCTGTCTCTCTCTCTCTCCCTCTCTCTCTCTCTCTGTCTCTCTCTCTCTCTCCCTCTCCCTCTTCCTCTCCCTCTCTCTCTGTCTCTCCCTCTTCCTCTCCCTCTCTCTCTCTCTCTGTCTCTCTCTCTCTCGCTCTCCCTCTCTCTCTCTGTCTCTCTCTCCCTCTCCCTCTTCCTCTCCCTCTCCCTCTCTCTCTGTCTCTCCCTCTCTCTCTCTCTGTCTCTCTCTCTCTCGCTCTCTCTCTGTCTCTCTCTCTCTCTCTCCCTCTCTCTCTCCTCTCTCTCTCCCTCTCTCTCTCTCTCTCTCCCTCTCTCTCTCTCTCTGTCTCTCTCTCTCTCTCGCTCTCGCTCTCGCTCATCATTAGCGGGGGGGGGGGGGGGGGGGGGGGCACGAGGACAGAGACCTGCGGTGCTGGCAGAAGCGCGGGTGAGAGAGGGTGAGAGAGGGTGAGAGAGGGTAAAGTCATCGGGCCTCAGTGCCATGGAACCCTGCGGCGTAGTGTGGATCATAAAGACATAAACTCCCCCGCACACATGACTGAACTGGCTCAGTCCGTTGCCAAGGACAGAGCCCTAGTGACCGGCACGCCTGACCCACATGTAGACATACCTTTATACACACTTCATATATACACTTGAGATCGATTTAATCCAGTTTTATGCACACGGTAAACATGTCCTACAGCGGATCCCCACATGGAAGCAGCCCTTTCTAAACTGTGGAGGGACTTCAACTGAGTTCAACTGAGTTCAACTGAGTTCAACTGAGTTCAACTGAGTTCAACCTCGTAGTTAGATCGTTTACAGAAGGTCCCTCCTGTCTTCCACCATTCGGCTCACAAACCCTCCACTGTGAAGCTTTAAAACATATTCTACATGTCCTTCAGCCACAACTGTAACTGCTTACTACACCGAGGCCTCCCCCAGCGGCTCACAAGCTCTTCGCGATGGATTTGGACGTTGTGGGAGTGTGTGTGTGGAGGACGGCTGGTTGAAGCAGCCTCACCTGGCCCGGGTCACACTGATTGGACTCTGGGACCGGGTGAGGCTGCACACCTGTTAAACAGGCAGGTTAAACCGGCCATCTCCACACACACACTCAGAGAGATCTCTGGCATGGCAGCATGGAGCACCTCCTGCTTCGTATCGTTATCCTCAAACTCTGCAATAAACCGGTAACAACAACAACAACAACAACAACATCACCACCCTGTGTCCTTGTGACGGAGGAGCCCAGTAAAAGCCACCTAGGTGGCGTGCAGCATGGGCTTTGCTACAGACGTGTTACGGTAATACACTGCATGTAACACACTTTGTTCATCAAGCAGCCTTCAAACGCGAGGGTCACCATCGTGCTTCACATCAGCAGCACTCTCTTAGCAAACGCATTGAAAGGTCATCGAAAGGTCATCGAAGGACAACAACAGACAATGTTTTAAAACAGATTCTAGATTAAAAGGAAAGAGGGTCAAATGATAAACAGCCAGTGCAGACACGTTTCAGCTTTTTACAGTGTTTTCATTTAAATCACGTCACTTTTGATTTATGTTAAATTTATGTACATTGATTGATTGACAACGGATATATTGATTATTTTCCAGTATCTCTGAGGTATAAAGGAGTCCATGTATCAAATCTGTATCAGTTTATAAGTCTTTTAGTCTTTTTCCTGCTTTCTCGGTAATCCCATCATTCTCCACTGGGGGGCGGTGTCTGTCCCTCCTGGAGCACAGGCGTGACAGACGTCCATGTTGTAGAATGCCATTTGAGTCGAAATTAAATAAATAAGGCAATAAATATGGCTATGAAACAATTAAATGAGGCAATACATATATGATAAAGAAATAAAAAGTCACCTGAAATGAATAACAGTAGTCCTTTTGAAAAACGTATTTTTTAAAATAAAAACGTATTTATTTATTTAAATATATTGACAAATTTATATATTTATATTTATTTATATATTTATTGCCACATTTATTTATTTCATAGACATATCTATTTATGTATTTATTTAATATTGACTCAAATGGCATTCCATAGCTTCTGAGATGGGAATCCAACTACCCCTGTCCACCAGCAGATGGCGCAGGATTACAAATATTTAGCTTCATCGTCGTCGTAGACATAAACCAGAAGAAGTTTAAACTATTATCTCTCCTCAATTACCACCAGAAAAATTAAAGAATTGGAGTTACGCTATTTTTGGACACATTAGATTATCTATTCATTATCACTATTCATATTTCATAAATAACAGGAGAATATTTTCTACTAACTTTGACATTTGGACATTTCCACGACTTGGTAATTAATGTGAAGGGCGAACAGAGCTCCCTGTCCAGGTGCATTGTGGGTGATGGATGCAGTGTTACGCGGGTTTGGAGGCTCGTTCGTCTTGTCTCTTCAGGGGTGTAAGAGTTGAAATATGGAGCCACACGGTTCACAGCGGAAGCTATTCGTCTTTTCAAACGTGTTTTCATGTCCAATAACTCAGACGCTCCGAAGAGGTCCAGCTGTGATTGGCTCAGCTCAGAGGTCACATAATTCACTGATTCTGAAGCATACTGCGTTCTATTCCACTCATTATGATCAGGCTTATACTTCAGGTAGATTCACTCAGAGAACACACCTCCACCTGTCTCACCTTCACCTGTCCTAACTACACCTGTCTCACCGTCACCTGTCCTTCCTACACCTGTCCTAACTACACCTGTCTCACCTTCACCTGTCCTTCCTACACCTGTCCTAACTACACCTGTCTCACCTTCACCTGTCCTTCCTACACCTGTCTTACCACCACCTGTCCTACCTCCACCTGTCTTACCACCACCTGTCCTGCCTACACCTGTCTTACCACCACCTGTCCTACCTCCACCTGTCTCAGCTACACCTGTCCTACCTCCACATGTCTTACCTCCACCTGTCTTACCACCACCTGTCCTGCCTACACCTGTCTTACCACCACCTGTCCTACCTCCACCTGTCTCAGCTACACCTGTCCTAACTACACCTGTCCTACCTCCACCTGTCTTACCTCCACCTGTCCTACCTCCACCTGTCTTACCACCATCTGTCTTACCACCACCTGTCCGACCTCCACCTGTCTCAGCTACACCTGTCATACCACCACCTGTCTTACCACCACCTGTCCTGCCTACACCTGTCACACCACCACCTGTCATACCTACACCTGTCTTCCCACCACCTGTCCTGCCTACACCTGTCTCAGCTACACCTGTCTCACCTACACGTCCTGCCTCCACCCACCTCTAAGCCTGCTCCGTGGTAAGGTAAGTCAGTCGATTCCAAATGGTTTAATAAACCAAGGTTTATTAAAAAACATGGCGGTGTGATGGTAACCCTCTCCGGTCATCCAGGGCTCCTCAATAGTGAAGCATGATCTGAAAGACAGTTAAAACATGAATGGATTATTCATATCTGGTGGTCTAGACTAGTTTACACAGGTTCAACCTGCTTTCCACCGGTTCAAACCGGTCTACAGCGACCACATGCGGCGGGGGAGACAAAGGGAGGAGGAACCCACGTCGCTGATCCAGTCGATGAAGGCGGAGGTCCTGGTGAAGACGGTGGGCTTCCGGACCTCGTTGCAGACCAGAGACGACACGAAGCTGGTGACCCCGTGAACCGACCAGCGGCCATCAGCACCCTGACAGCTCAGAGGACCCCCAGAGTCACCCTGAGAGAGAGAGGGAGAGAGAGAGAGAGAGAGAGAGAGAGAGAGAGAGAGAGAGAGAGAGAGAGAGAGAGAGAGAGAGAGAGAGAGAGACAGACAGACAGACAGACAGACAGACAGACAGACAGACAGACAGACAGACAGACAGACAGACAGACAGACAGACAGACAGACAGAGAGAGGGAGAGGGAAAGAGAGAGAGAGAGAGAGACAGGGAGAGGGAGAGAGGAGAGAGAGAGAGAGAGAGAGAGAGAGACAGAGAGAGAGACAGATAAGCATCAGCAGACACAGTGAGACAGCCCCAGAAAGTGAGGGGTACAGTTGTAGGGAGAGAGAGAGGGAGGGAGGTGGTTCCTCACATTGCAGCCTGACACGGCGTCTCCTCCGGCACAGATCATGGTGGTCTTGATGGTGCCGCCCCACCAGTCGCTACGGCTACAGACGCTGTGCTCCACCACGGGCAGGAGGGCCTGCTGGAGGCGCTCCGGCATCGGGCCGTGGGCTGGAACACAGGATGGTCGCCACCGCCGGCTGTCAGCCATCTTGGAAACTCCCCGGACACTAGGGCTTGGTCCCCTGCGTAGTGCACTATTTCTGGCCACCATTTTGTAGCGTACGAAATTTGAGTGCGCAAATCTGGTTCCCGATATAGTGCACTACTTAGTACCCATAATGCACCATAAAAGAAGTGTACAGCTGTCTGCACTTATTTCAGCACTGGCAACTATCCCATGATGCACAGCGGTGTCCATTGTCAACGGTTTCATCCAATGGAGAGGGTCGGAACATATGGTTCTTTATGCAAATAAGCGGTCTCATAATTAGCACGTAATTATTGTCTGAATCCCCCTTATCCCGTCCTTACTTGTTCCTACATAGCGTACTATATAGTGATCATGATGTAGAGCATGCGATGAGTTTCCAAGATGGCTGACGCCGTCCACACATGTTCGAGTCCCTCTATCCCATGTTCCTCCCTGGATGAAGGCCGGCGCAGAGAGTCTTACTGTAGAGGTTCCCCCAGCCCGACAGGAAGCAGGGCGCTCCGTGGCTCAGGACCTCCCCGGCGCCAGGCAGACAGACCGGACCCACGGACCCGTGCAGGACTGGACTCTTGTCCAGCTTCAGCAGAGCCATGTCGCTCCTAGGAGGAAGCCCGTTTGAACCAGGTTAGCCTCTTAGAGATTCAACAGTATGCTCGTATCGTATGTATTCATGTATTTGGGGTTTATTGTAAGTACAAGGTCTGTGCATATTAGTATTTTTTTTAAATATTGTATTATCTTTATTATTATTATTTTTGGATGAACGAAGTTGATCGTATCTTAACTCTTCCAACATTGCATTAGAGTGATTAAACGGACGATCCCTGCGCTGACGTCTCTCGCGTGAGGCGTTAGCGCTCACCCTCTCGCTACGAAGTCTATGTCCCAGTCCGGATGCACGATGATCCGCAGCACGTCTCGGATCTGCTCGGTTCCCTCGTGAACGCTCATGTCATGCTCTCCCAACACCACGCGGTACACGTCCCCGGGCCTGGAATCACAGCATCCAAACACATTCATTTAATCAACAACTGCCCTGACCCGGCATAATGTAACCTATTAGCATTATTTGTGGTAATGTAATATTTTCTAGCTGATTTGTGTTATGCTTTTACTTTGTAAAGCCAGCTAATGGCGGACTTGACGTCATTGGCTCATGATTAGCCAATGACAAGCGAAGTAGGTCAAGCACCGGCCCTCAATAATCACGCGACAGCTGCTGCGCTCGATCAGCACAACTACGAGACGGAGGTAAAGCGAGTAAGAGTCCAACATATCAACCATAATAATGAATTTAAGCACCATTATGACCTTATAGAAAGTAAAATATGTTTGTATAAGATTCGTTTTCGACTTTGGAGTCGATTACATATTTTCCCTTGGTTTTAGCGGTTGTTTTACTTGTTGCAATGTATGGTTAACGTCGCTTCTCTATACATTTAACTGGCTATACATTTAACATTTAACCCCAACCGGCTGTTGGAAGTGGATGTAATTATGGGAAAGATGTATCTGCATTGACGAAAACATGGAATATTGATAGAATTGGTTTAACAGTTGTAAACCAATGTTTGATATTAACGTTTGGTTTTTCCCGCGCATGTCGCCGTGATCTGGTGGTGCGTTCGTAGTACCTCGGTATGTTGTGTTCCAACTCCGCAATGGTTTGTTTGTCGAAAATTAAGATTGTAATATATTGAAATTACGTTTTTGCCTATTTTTAAATTGTGGATTGGGTATATTTTGTCTGTAGAACTAAGTTATGTTTTATTGTTTCTCTTTGTCTAGGCCAGGTCATTCAGGTTTGCTGTGATTTGATCCCAAGTGAACGTGAGCCACCCAAAGCTCCCGGGCCAGTGGGATTTGTGTCGACAAAACACACCAAAAAAGGTATATATTGTCTTAATATTGTACTGTTCTTTATGTTTGTACATTATTCATTAAAATTTTACTTTGTATTATCTCATTTGATGTTTATTGCTGCCTTGTCATTGTACTCTGCTTGATATTTGTATATGCATCATTAAAAGGTTTTCCATCTGAATAGTTGACTTATGTGTTTCTTCATGGTAACTTAACTCCTGGACTAGGGTGGTTGGGTCTCTACTGAATTCACAAATGTCAAACATGTATTTATGCAAAGACAACGTTATGCTTACTATCAGTACCAACTTTTAAATGCAATATAATATAGCATAGAACAAATCTTATTTTGAAACAAATTGACTCAATGCCGTTATTTGCAGCCGTGACTTGAATCGATTGGTTGTTTGTTCAGATATAAAGTCATCGTATAGCATGTAGCATGTGTACGTCAGACCTTTAGCGGCCAGCGTTACTTGGTGAGTGTGATCGCACAAAAACATGCCCGCGATTGACCGATACAACTATATCGGTCAACAAATATTTATATATATACAAATTCTCATGCTAGCATTTGCCATCTGGAACGAATGAAGCTTATCTTGTTGGGGCCTGGTTGCCTGACCTCTGCCCTGGGATTGACTAGCACAGGGCTGTACCCTCCTAAGGCTGGCTGTGAGGCCGGCTGTGGTTCTGCTCTCTGAGAACTGGATTTAGCTGTTGGTGTTGGGGACTTATTTGAGAGCAGCAGGATGTTTGCGGCAATGCACTCCAGATTTAGAAGAGGTTGTGTAGCGCTTCAGTTTTTTTTTGCTACTCCAACTCTTAATTGTATGCTTGGTGGTTCGTAGTCCTGTAGAAATGTAGTCTTCTGATTGACTACGATGTGAACGTAACAAGGATGTACGTTTATGTCACGGGTTGACCGAACATTCTTTTATATTGGTGATATCCCTCCCGTGTCTACCCAGAGATAATGGTTGTAGCGTCAATGGGTGTAATAGTTTGCCTGTTGGCCTATCATTAGCAACAAGTAGCAGTTAGCCTGTGTGGGTGTGACTCACCAGATACAGTGGCCCGCTGTCAGCACCCAGCGAGGACCAATCAGGGTTCCCCCACACGTGTGATGGAAGCGGCTACCGTGTTTCACCTGCAGCGACACCTAGAGGACATTCAGAGAATATGTAATGTAGGGTAAAAGTGTAATAAAGAGTAGAATATGTAATGTAGCTTACTGTATATGTTATGTAAGATAATGGTGTACTTGTACCCGTGTTAACCAGTAGTACATGTAGTAACTGCAGATAGTCAACTGTAGAAAGCATAGTATTTGTAGTACTCGTAGTGTTTACCTGCCATGGCCAGCTGTGTGGCCGTGCCTCCTCTCCATTCACCACCCTGTTGATGTTGGGCTGGACCTCAGGGACACCACATCCATGAGCTGGAAACACAACACATCCATGAGCTGGAAACACAACACATCCATGAGCTGGAAACACAACACATCCAGGACTAGATACACCACATCCAGGACTAGATACACATCTGAGTTGGCAACAACTCACCCAGGACTAGATACACATCCATGAGCTGGAAACAACACATCCATGACACCACTCCCTAGTGCTGGGGTTCACAACCTTTTTCAACCACACCAATTTTTTTAAATCTTAATGTGAACTCATTGCACCACACTTAGCGATCCGTAGCAGTATAGCTGGTGGGGTTTGGAATCTAAAATGGACCATTCATTTATATCTACAACTTATAAGAGAGGAACGTCCATGTGACCCCATATGCATATCAGGTGACCCTCGGTGGGCTCCCGACGCCCATGTTAGCCTTCAGGAGGCTGGACATATGTAGTCGTAGAGTGCCATGTGTAGGTATGGTTTGGATAAGTCTGGCTGCGTTGCGGTGACTCCAGACTCACCCACGGCTGCCAGCAGCAGCAGCAGCAGCAGAAGCCCCAGTCTCTGTATGTTCTCAGCCTGCATGGTGAACCTGTCGACTCGCTCCAGTCTGGCTGAACCTGGTGCTTTTATACCCGCTCCGCCTGTCTGCGGCTCCAGACCAGAGAGAACATGGACCCACAGTGACCCCGTTTATCAGAGCTCATGGTCGATAACAGCTGGGAAGAACTTCCTGTCCCACAGATGGACGCTATGTTGGGACGGTGGAGGAGACTTAGTCAGTTATTTTTTTATAATTGTTGTTGGTTACACACTAACTATGTAAGTTGAATATACACACTATGTAACTGTATGTTACTAAGTTGTATGTAGCTATGTCACTCTAGCCATACTAAGTGGTCACTAACAGCAGTGAAGCAAATTACCAATGAACACTAAATAGATGTTTCACACATTTATGTAAAGCAACTTGCAGTGAATATATCTTTTTCAATGCGTGTCCTCAATGAGCAGGAAGGCGAACTTCCCCAGCCACGCCTACAGGCGGACTGCTGCCATTGGGGTTCAAACTCACAACCTTTCAGCTGGGATGCTACAGCTATGTCTACACCTGTTTGAAACCGTGTGAGCATAGTGCATAGAGACGGATAAATAATACATAGGAATTAAAAAACAGTTTGTTTTGTGTTGCTAACAGATCGGAGAACTGTGAATGCGCACCTGAAAGAGTAAATCCTCCCTACTTCCCCGACAGAGTCTTTGGTGAGACGCCGACGTTTGGCAGTTGTATTTCATGGTGTTTATTTAATCAAATATTAATTAAAAAAAAAGACTGAGTAAGCTCAACAATCACTAGAAGTTGTAACGTTTCGTGAACACCCCGACGTTGGCGGCATCAAGGGACAGCTGAGTCTGTACACGTCGCTGGAAATATTGAACATGATAACAAAAACCTGGCGTGAATGTTTCATGTGAGCAAACACGGCCACAGAGATATCATTTCATGTCTTACATGGACACACGCACACTGGGAGAGCATCAGTGCCGGTCGTACCGATAGAGTCTGGCACATGGGAGACATTGAGAAGGGGACTTAGTGTCATCGGCCATTTTGGATCAAAACCTACTTTCAGATATAAAGTTTGAGGCTGCGGCCACAGAACTGGATATCTTTGGGCTGTGTTCAAGAGGAACAGCAACAACCTTTCCCTCCATTTAATAACTCGCTATGACAAATCTGGACCCAATTTTTCCCGCCTTTCCCAGCGAGTATCCTTTGTGTTCAACGGGGAATTAGTCTCATTCTCCGGAGAAGACTGCACATAGCCACACACTTCCCCTTTAAAGTAGCAAATCAAATCAATATTGGCCCCCGCAAGCATAGGGCTGTGTTTTCTCTCGCGCTGTTATTTTAATTCTCCATAGCACATTCCTCTGTGCAGATTTATGAAGCAGACGTGTGCAAGTGTGTGTGTGCGTAGCTCAGGCCTGACAGAAGTGAGACTAATTCGGATTCTAGTCGCAGCAGACGTAGCTCATTGCTAAGTACCCCGTTTGATTACTGACTGAAACTGGACTCTTGTATTGAAGGAGGAATTGCGCGTGTGTAGTACGGTGTATGTTCTAAGATATTTACGAGTCGTTTTTACTGGGCAATATATAAGCAGTTAACCCCTTTTGAAATATTGTTGGACTCGAGATATAAAGATAGCAATGCAATACTGCCTTTGATGTACTTTATTGTGGCAATAGCAGTTTGAGCTAACCTAACAATGTCGAATGTAGGAACCTGTCCTTGTCTTTGGGAGCGTTTCCCTGGAGGAAGCTCACTGCTAGCTTGGTAACTCTCTACTTCCAGAGAGGAGCACACCTCAGCCTCCCTGTTGGTCCCGGTGTGTCAGACAGAGATAGATGATCTTCCACCGGCCCGGCACTGCTCTCGCATGCTCTGTCTGCTCCGGGTTTTATAGAAATGTCAAGAATGTTCCCTTTGGTGCCTGGAAACCAACACAATGGAGTAGCCGTGTGTATAAATCACATTTAACAGGGCTGTCAGGTGAGCTGTTCAGGAGTCTGCCTCCAGCCATTTAAATAAGGAACATGAGGAATATCCGGATGAAGCATCGCTGCACTAGTGTGTCATAGATGAGCTCATCCTCTCCTCCAATCCCCTCCTGGGTGTGAGGGCTGTCTCATCATCATATATACTGGAACTATAGGGCACGATACACAGGGCTGGAAGGTGTAGTGGTTAAGGCTAGAAAGGTTCTGGGTTCAAACCCTAACATCTGCCGTCTTAGGCGTCCTGAAGCAAGATGCCCTAAACCCTACCTGCTCCTTAAGTGTTCCTGTACTGTCTCTGTACGCTCCTTCCAATCGCTGGGAGCAATTTAGTTTTTTATGGCATCTCCTAAATAAATACTCTTGTATTTATTGAAATATTGATCTAATTGATCTAAATAAATCAATTTGATCTAATTGATCTAAATAAATACTCTTGTATTTATTTAGTATTTATTGAGTGCAACATTCCTACATGCACTCATTTTTACAGTAGCATTCCTTGACCTCACTGTGGTGGTAGAGATCTTTTGGTACGCCCTCTGAACACCACACACAGCTGGCTGGGTTGATGAGGCCCAGCCTGCCAGTAACTCAGGTCCTCATTGGTCGATTCCATGTTCACCTTGGCAACAGTTGTCTTCATGATGGTGGGAGGTCTGAATGGCTTCCTGTGCGTCAGGGCTCACCTTGTGGAATCAAGCTGGCTTCTCTAAGGTCAAGGCTGCCGAGCGTAGGAACATCACAAGGCTGAGGCTACAACAGTAGCTACAACTACAGCTACAACAGTAGCCTCAGTGCGGTTCAGTATCAGCGCTAAACAAACCGGCTGCTGGATTGAGTTGTCTGAAGTCAGCCTCTCCTCGACCATATGGAATCAAATAGTTTGAATAGCCCACATAATTATTTAATAATTAAAATAATACGGTTATTTGTGATAATGAAAGCCCCTGTTGGGGTCCGTCCGTCCCCCGTCCCCCCCGTCCCCCGACCTGCTGAAGGTCAGAGCCCTGCCTGGACTAGGGTCAGGGTTAGCCTTGTCTGTCACATTAGCTCCAGTTTAGTCCGTCCTAAAGCTATCAGCGTTGAACCTGCGCTACGTAGCCGCTGTGTTGCAGCAGGTACTTTGGTTCTCGGGGGAGTTTAAAGAATAAATCCACACATCCGCACAACGGCCTCAGAGAAAAAGGCGGGAAAGAGTGAAGGCTGGATGGAAACAGTGACATAGTGCAGGCTTACGGTTTTCACTAATTAAAAATAAAGGTTCAATAGTGATGTCTTCTCTTTCAACTCGATCTGATCTGACAGCCGGTCCAAGGTCTGTTACCCCTAACAACAGTTAATGTCTGTATTGACCCAATCTGCCGTCCTCTCATTCAAACTGGAAACAGACATGACATGACCATCGTGGAGTGGTATGTGGAAGACTAGCTTACCCGTCTGTGTAGTAAACAGAAAGCTGGATGGATTGTGACCACATCTGAGATAAAATGGAAACTTAGGGCAGAATACCCGAGTCTACTAAACGGTGGCACATGCTGGTGGCTCTGCAGCTCGTGGGGTTAAATTGAAAGGGACAGAACCCTTCCAGACACCAGGAGGCAGAAGCAACGTAATCGGAGCTAAACGCTAACTTTCTGATTGCTAATGCGTCTCCCATTTACTGCCAGGTCCCATTAGCGCCGCCAGCGCTAACGCTAACCTGCACACCACTAGCAGAGATCACATGCTTGTTTAGGGCTACCGGTATATGGCCCCCATGGCCCTCCTGGAATGAGGGGTCCCTCTTCTGGATCCTTCTCCAGGGTTCCTCCCTCTGGGGGGGGTTCTCCTTGTCCTGTAGGATGGTTAGGGCAAGGGGGCGTCCTGTGATGTGGGCCTGGAACGTGGTTACGGGTTGTGCTAAAAAAGTTAACTTGGTGCTCGGCTGAGAGAGAGAGAGAGAGAGAGAGAGAGAGAGAGAGAGAGAGAGAGAGAGAGAGAGAGAGAGAGAGAGAGAGAGAGAGAGAGAGAGAGAGAGAGAGAGAGAGAGAGAGAGAGAGAGAGAGAGAGAGAGAGAGAGAGAGAGAGAGAGAGAGAGAGAGAGAGAGAGAGAGAGAGAGAGAGAGAGAGAACTCCTCTGCCCCTCAGCCCACGGTTCCCTGGCTGTGACAGATGCCTAGCGGGGTGGAACCTCACTTCCTCCACGTTTCAAAATCAAACCTCCTTTATTTTATGTCTCCTGTCAACTCGGTGTGTTTCGACTCTTATGTTCGCTAGTTCTTTGACATTTAAATCTGAAGAGCAGAATTCTATAGTCATCCATCGCTAAAATAGAAGGGGATTAATATGCGATGAATGACTTCCTCTCTGTCCCAATCTAAGGGGATGTCAGTTTCAGGGTAAAGCTAGCTTCAAATGTACAGTTAATTTGACGTGGTCCGCAGCCCAGATTATAATCAGATGTGTTACAGCTGATTGCTGTTGCCTGTGTGTGCATCAACCATTCGTGATCAATGTAGACGGCATGTTTGCTCTCCCCCCCAGCGTAAAGGCCAGATACCTCAGGAGCTGTGGAATGAGCTCAGCTCACTCTGGGCTCCATCAGCTCCTGTCCAACATTCACAGACCTGGGGCGCTCAGAGCCTAGGAATAATCCTCGCGATTATTGGATGTGATGTCATACCATGTTAGTTATTGTTATTCCCCAAAACACATAGTTTAACGACCCACCCTGAAATCACTCTGCTTGGCAACCAGATGAACACGCAGATCACAACCTTTAGCACGTGCACGGCTCTGCAGTCTGTGCACGTGTATCAACACTGTGTGTGTGTGTGGACAGCTGTGCACGTGTATCAACACTGTGTGTGTGTGTGGACAGCTGTGCACGTGTATCAACACTGTGTGTGTGTGTGTGTGTGTGTGGACAGCTGTGCACGTGTATCAACACTGTGTGTGTGTGTGGACAGTTGTGCACGTGTATCAACACTGTGTGTGTGTGTGTGTGTGGACAGCTGTGCACGTGTATCAACACTGTGTGTGTGTGGACAGTTGTGTGCGTGTACCTATGATAAGTGTATCTGTGTATGTGTGATTTGTGTGTCTGTGAATGTGTGTCTGTGCTGTTGTCTGCCTAAACAGATGTCATTTCATTTCTGTGTGTGTTTGTGTGTGTTTCTGTTTCTGTGTGTGTTTCTGTGTGTTTCTGTATGTTGCAGTGTGTGTGTGTGTGTCTGTGTGAGTGTTTCTGTGTGTTCCAGTGTGTGTGTGTTTCTGTGTGTGAGTGTTTCTGTGTGTGTGTTTCTGTGTTGCAGTGTGCGTGTGTTTCTGTGTGTTGCAGTGTGTGAGTTTCTGTGTGTTGTAGTGTGAGTGTGTTTCTGCACATGGCTTCATAATGGGGCCATTGAAACAGTCCAGCTCACCTCACACTCCTCCGCAACACCTGCACCCCCACCCCCACACACCTCCCCCCCCCCACACACCTCCCCCCCCCCCCCCCCCCACCTCCCTGGCAGCCAGCATTGCTTTAATGGAGCAGCTCTGAGGAGTCCATAAATCAGTGTGAGGACCTAATGGTCTGGGTTAAGGCCGTCTGAGAGCCAGCTTTAGACCTCACTACTCACTCTCCTCACTCCTCACCACTAAATCTCCTTACTATGCTCACTACTCACTCTCCTCCCTCTCCTCACCAGTCAATCTCCTCTCTTTTCTCACCCTCCTCTCTCTCTTCTCACTCTCCTCACTCTCCTCTCTCTCTTCTCTCACTTCTCTCTCTCTCACTCTCCTCTCTCTTCTCTCACTTCTCTCTCTCTCTCTCTCTCTCTCTCTTCACTACTCTCTCTCCTCGCTACTCTTTCTCCTCACTACTCTTTCTCCTCACTTCTCTCTCTCCTCTCTCCTCTCTCTTCTCTCACTTCTCTCTCTCTCTCTCTCACTCCTCTCTCTTCTCTCACTTCTCTCTCTCTCTCTCTCCTCTCTCCTCTCTCTCCTGTCTCTCCTCTCTCCTCTCTCTTCTCTCACTTCTCTCTCTCTCTCTCCTCTCTCCTCTCTCCTCTCTCTCCTGTCTCTCCTCTCTCCTCTCTCCTCTCTCTCCTCTCTCCTCACTTCCCTCTCTCCTCTCTCCTCTCTCTCCTCTCTCCTCTCTCTCCTCTCTCCTCTCTCTCCTCTCTCTCCTCTCTCCTCTCTCCTCTCTCTCCTCTCTCCTCTCTCCTCTCTCCTCTCTCTCCTCTACACCACCACATCTGCCCCTCATCTGGAGTCGACTGCTGTTAATATCTAATGGTTATTAATGTCATTACTAACATTAATGACATTTCACATACATGAACAGTTATATCATGTGCAAAATCACATGGTCTCTCTCTATATCATTCTGTCTCCCTCCTTTGCTTTTCTCCCCCTCTCCTTCTATCCCTCCCTCCGTTTCTCCCCCCCCCCCCCCCCCCCCCCCCCAGTCTGTATATATAGCCCCATAACTCCGCGGCGGTGACCTTGTGTGTTCTTACAAACGTGTTAATGAAAGTGACACGTCCTCAGCTGCGAGCGAAACCCGAGGCCTAGACAAACACCTCCAGCCTGGCCGGCCCCCTCGCAGGGCCCCCAGGTAAACACACCTGCGGACGCCTGGCTTTGTGTCAGCGTTATGTAAGCGTCCAATAATGAATGGTGAGCGTGGAGCACGCTGCAGGCTGCAGGCAGACTCAAAGAGACCTCTGTGCTGTACCGTAACGCGTTGACACTCTCACTCGCACAGGATGTGACCTCACAGATAATATCATGAAGCCCGTCTACCATGCCCATCACCTGTCTGTCATCACCTGTCTGTCACTATCCGTCTGTCTCCGTCACCTGTCTGTCCTGTTCATCACCTCTCTCAGTTGTTCATAGTGAATAGCAGTTAGGCACCAACTGTTCTGGTAATGTTCATCACGTCTTAACTTTATTAACATTATTTACTTATTTTAATAGTGTCTAACGTTGTGTTGTTCCTGTCAGAATCAGGATCCTTTACACAAACAAGCAGTTTAACTTGGAGACTTTGAGCGATGAATATAAGGTTATCCAACAATGTAATAGAACAGCTTCCACCCTTCGTGTGTGTGTGTCTCTGTGTGTGTGTGTGTGTGTGTGTGTGTGTGTGTGTGCGTGTGTGTGTGTCTGTGTGTTTTGTATGTGTGTGTGTGTGCGTGTGTGTCTGTATGTGTTTTGTGTGTGTGTGTCTGTATGTGTGTGTGTGTCTGTATGTGTGTGTGTGTGTGTGTGTGTGTGTGTGTGTGTGATTTATTTAGCTGTGACCTGGAGGTCGGGGGGTGGAGTTCAGGAACGTTGTGGGTCAGATCTCGGGAGGCGGGGTCGCGTTCTGTCCGTCGTCCCCCCCCCCCCCCCCCTGTAGTCCGACGCCGCGCTCACTGTGGATCAAGACACGTGATTGGTCGGATACATTCCCTCGTCAGAGATCAAGTGGAGCCTGTAGGGTTCAGCAAGTTAAGAACAGAGCAGGGTTGTCTCGGGTAGAGAGGGTTCGACTCCCAGCCCAGAGGCTCTGGGCTCGATCCCCAATGTCTGCAGTGCAGGCAGCCATGTAGGCATCCTAAGGCACGATGACCTCTAACCCCTACCTGCTCCTAGATGACATGGATCTGAAGTCACGTGTGTTTGGGTGAATCTGCTACATGACTGAATAGTTGAACTCGTGTGAATACACAAATGTAAAACTGCACGGATGATATCTTAAAAAGCTCCTATAATCTGCCGTGTGACCTGGCCAGGGGTCGTGCACAGTTTGAGATGTTTGTGTACGTTGAGATGACTCCTTGTCTCCTGAAGGACAGATGAGGAGCAGGTGCAGATTCCTCCCCTAACCCTCCTCGCACCTCCTTACCCCAGGACGAATCTGTGTGTCTCTCTGGTGTCTGTGTGTCTCTCTGGTGTCTGTCTGTCTCTCTGGTGTCTGTGTGTCTCTCTGGTGTCTGTGTGTCTCTCTGGTGTCTGTCTGTCTCTCTGGTGTCTGTGTGTCTCTGGTGTCTGTGTGTCTCTGGTGTCTGTGTGTCTCTGGTGTCTGTGTGTCTCTGGTGTCTGTGTGTCTCTGGTGTCTGTGTCTCTCTGGTGTCTGTGTGTCTCTGGTGTCTGTGTCTCTCTGGTGTCTGTGTGTCTCTGGTGTCTGTGTCTCTCTGGTGTCTGTGTGTCTCTCTGGTGTCTGTGTGTCTCTCTGGTGTCTGTGTGTCTCTCTGGTGTCTGTCTGTCTCTCTGGTGTCTGTGTGTCTCTCTGGTGTCTGTGTGTCTCTGGTGTCTGTGTCTCTCTGGTGTCTGTGTGTCTCTGGTGTCTGTGTGTCTCTGGTGTCTGTGTCTCTCTGGTGTCTGTGTGTCTCTGGTGTCTGTGTCTCTCTGGTGTCTGTGTGTCTCTGGTGTCTGTGTCTCTCTGGTGTCTGTGTGTCTCTCTGGTGTCTGTGTGTCTCTCTGGTGTCTGTGTGTCTCTCTGGTGTCTGTCTGTCTCTCTGGTGTATGTGTGTCTCTCTGGTGTCTGTGTGTCTCTCTGGTGTCTGTGTGTCTCTGGTGTCTGTGTGTCTCTCTGGTGTCTGTGTGTCTCTGGTGTCTGTGTGTCCCTCTGGTGTCTGTGTGTCTCTGGTGTCTGTGTGTCTCTGGTGTCTGTGTGTCTCTGGTGTCTGTGTGTCTCTGGTGTCTGTGTGTCTCTCTGGTGTCTGT
>JACYXH010000075.1:25000-27500 GCA_026745465.1 Lota lota | reverse complement strand
ACTGTAATTCGACCAATTGAGAGCAAACTCTCGCTGGTTCTCGATTGCATTCCCAACGACCCTTCTCCAAAGCGTATCCTCTTTCCCTAACCTCTGCTAATTCCTGCAAAAATAATAGCGGCTTTCCAGCCAGAAAACACTCCCAAGTGGAGGCTTCACTAGGCTCATGTGTGACCGTGCTGGCCCGTCACGTGCACGGCCGCAGAGCTCATTTGATGTCACTTCCTGTCTGCAGTCAGCCTCAACATGTCACCGGGCCGATCGCCTGATGCAGACCCTGATAACCCAGGGGCCCCCGGCGGGCCCCCGGGGACCCCTGCTCTTAACTGTCACCATCAGCATCTGCAGACCACCAGGCTAGTGACCCCGCCGCGACCTCTGGCCTGAACTCTGCGCACACACACACACACACACACACACACACACACACACACACCCCACTAGCTGCAGCGCTACATTAGCGTCTCTAAGTTGTTTTCCGGTTGAACGTGTAGCCGTGTGTGGTTTGGTTGTGTCCTGAGTGCAGCTCAACGTGTTGCTGTTTGGTCCGGCTCTTGTGTTTTAGTACAGCCTGTGTCGTTTCCTCTTGTCGCTGTGGCAACACAGTGTCAACTTTTCAGGGACAACAAAAAGCAACCTTTTGTACCTCAATGCAAATAGTGACATTTTAGAGAAGTGAAGGAAGGTAACCCATACATGAACACATCTCCTCGATGAGTAGTATTTCTTTTCAGGACAGCACAGAGGGAGATGTTAGGTTTTTGGGATTATGTGCGATCAAATCACTGATCTGCAGTTGAACCGACAGAAACTGTCGAGTCGATTAGAAAAGAAAGTCATTGTTCTAAACACACATGTATGATAATAATGTCATAAAATAGGCAGTAACAGGAGCTTGGCAAAGCTTTCCTTCTGACCATCACTTTCTCCTGGTCTTGGGGAGTTTTCCTGCTTTCGAACCCTGGGTTAAAGGTCAGGGTTCACCACGGACAGCTGCTTGTCCCTGGCAACACGGTAGCATCATCTCGCTGACCTCCTGACCTCTGATGTCCCCAGCTCCCTGACCAGCCGGGGCACTCTCTGGATCTGGTGTCCTCCAGACATCAGGGCTTCTGTCCCCGGAGGTAGCAGCACCCAGAGCACCCAGAGCACCCAGAGCACCCCAGCACCCAGAGCACCCAGAGCACCCCAGCACCCCAGCACCCCAGGGTGGACCTCAGGGTGGACCACTGCTTCAGAGTCAGCAACGTTTCAACAGCAGCTGTAGCGTAAGCACTTTGGAGCAAGAGCTAAATACCTTGAATGGTTAAATGCCCAGCCATGGTTTTGCTGAAGCCAGGGTCAGAGTGTGGCTGACAGCCATTGGTAGAGCCCTCACACATCTCCATTTCCAACAATGGCTTTTGGTTCGGGACCAACCGTCTGGTGCGATGTGTTTTTGCAGTATGAAGCTCCAGCAACGCCAGAGCTCCACCACCACCCTCTGGTCGTCCCCCCCCCAACCCCCCCGCCCCCTCCCCCGTGTGGTCACACGACCAGCCACGGCCAATTAGTGTCAGGCGTGGATACGGGGAAATGAAGAACATTCCCGTTAACTCCTTCTCCTCTCTGGCCTCGGGTTTAGAGCTCACCTGCCAAACTAATTGATGGTCTTGTTATGGGAACCGTGGGCCAGCGTGGGGAAGACAAGGTTCCCCGGCCAAGGCGCCAAGGACCATATTTCATCATTATCAGCTGCACCCCTGGAGGTGTCATAAAAAACCTGCCATTACCCTGCCTGTCGCCTGCTCCCTCCTCACCCTGCTCCTCCTCTATCTCTCCTCCTCCTCTCTCTCTCCTCTCGGCCTCCACCTCCTCCTCTCCTCGTCACCCTGCTCCTCCTCTCTGTCTCCTCTCGTCTCCTCCTCCTCCTCTCCTCCTCACCCTGCTCCTCCTCTCTGTCTCCTCTCTCTTCTCTCCTCTCAGGCTCCACTTCCTCCTCTCGTCACCCTGCTCCTCCTCTCTGTCTCCTCCTCCTCCTCACTTTCTCTCTCCTCTGTCTTCACCTCCTCTCCACATTACCCTGCTCCCCTCGCTATCTCCTCCACCTTCTCCTCCTTTGTCTTCACCTCCTCTCCACATGACCCTGCTCCCCTCTCTGTCTCCTCCACCTTCTCCTCCTCCCACTCTGTCTGCGCCTCCTCCTCTTCTCCTCACCCTCCTCCTCCCCTCTCTCTGCGGGGGGTAGTGTTGTGAGGTTTGTCCCTGAGGTGATGTTGTCCAGTAAATCCCTGACCGGCGAGTCTTCTTGGAGAGAAGGGTCCATAAAGATGTTAGAGGAACTTAGTCGAGGGCAGACCGCTCGAGTCCAGCTGGAGGAAGAGCTGAAGCTTGTGATGACAAAGTGTCCTTGCAGAAAGACGGACCACACGAACACACATCCACGCACGTTGCCAGACAGAGAGACAGACAGATGTCTATGTGGGTCTATATCCCAATGTGTAAAGTGAAACACTAAAAC
>JACYXH010000075.1:0-15000 GCA_026745465.1 Lota lota | reverse complement strand
GCATTGTGTGTGGTTGTGTGCGTGTGCGCATTAATTTGTGTGAGTGTGTGTGTGTGTGTGTGTTTGCATTGTGTGTGGTTGTGTGCGTGTGCGCATTAATTTGTGTGAGCGTGTGTGTGTGTGTGTTTGCATTGTGTGGGGTTGTGTACGGGTGTATACATCTATGTGCTTGGGCGTGGCCGGGGGAATGCTAAATAGCAGCCATGCTAACACGCTAGTAGCACAGCTAGTAGCACAGCTAGTAGCACAGCTAGTAGCACAGCTAGTAGCACAGCTAGTAGCACAGCTAGTAGCACAGCTAGTAGCACACGCTAGTAGCACAGCTAGTAGCACAGCTAGTAGCACAGCTAGTAGCACAGCTAGTAGCACAGCTAGTAGCACACGCTAGTAGCACAGCTAGTAAAACTTCAAGGTCGACTGGACATCTTCTATCTATATAGCCTGAGGACTTATTCTAACATATCAGATCTTCTCTAGATCCTGAGATCTTCTACCTATATAAAGATCTTCTCTAGATCCTGAGATCTTCTACCTATACAAAGATCTTTATATCCTGAGATCTTCTACCTATACATGAGATCTTTATATCCCTAGATCTTCTACCTATATAAAGATCTTTATGTCTTGAGATCTTCTACCTATACATGAGATCTTTATATCCTGGGATCTTCTACCTATATAAAGATATTTATGTCCTGAGATCTTCTACCTATATAAAGATCTTTATATCCTGAGATCTTCTACCTATATAAAGATCTTTAAGTCCTGAGATCTTCTACCTATATAAAGATCTTTATGTCCTGAGATCTTCTACCTATATAAAGATCTTTATGTCCTGAGATCTTCTACCTATATAAAGATCTTTATATCCTGAGATCTTCTACCTATATAAAGATCTTTAAGTCCTGAGATCTTCTACCTATATAAAGATCTTTATGTCCTGAGATCTTCTACCTATATAAAGATCTTTATATCCTGAGATCTTCTACCTATATAAAGATCTTTAAGTCCTGAGATCTTCTACCTATATAAAGATCTTTATGTCCTGAGATCTTCTACCTATATAAAGATATTTATGTCCTGAGATCTTCTACCTATATAAAGATCTTTATATCCTGAGATTTTTTACCTATATAAAGATCTTTAAGTCCTGAGATCTTCTACCTATATAAAGATATTTATGTCCTGAGATCTTCTACCTATATAAAGATCTTTATATCCTGAGATCTTCTACCTATATAAAGATATTTATATCCTGAGATCTTCTACCTATATAAAGATCTTTATATCCTGAGATCTTCTACCTATATAAAGATATTTATATCCTGAGATCTTCTACCTATATAAAGATCTTTATATCCTGAGATCTTCTACCTATATAAAGATATTTATATCCTGAGATTTTCTACCTATATAAAGATATTTATGTCCTGAGATCTTCTACCTATATAAAGATCTTTATATCCTGAGATCTTCTACCTATATAAAGATCTTTATATCCTGAGATCTTCTACCTATATAAAGATCTTTAAGTCCTGAGATCTTCTACCTATATAAAGATCTTTATATCCTGAGATCTTCTACCTATATAAAGATCTTTATGTCCTGACATCTATAGATATCTCCCAGCTATACATCCCGTCCGTACTAAATGTCAGGCTCCGCTCCATGGATGGCTGACCTGCTTTAGAGGAATCATTTGTCCCTTCCTTTAGAGGAATCATTTATCCCTTCCTTTAGAGGAATCATTTGTCCCTTCCTTTAGAGGAATCATTTGTCCCTTCCTTTAGAGGAATCATTCATCCCTTCCTTTAGAGGAATCATTTATCCCTTCCTTTAGAGGAATCATTCATCCCTTCCTCCAGAGGAATCATTTATCCCTTCCTTTAGAGGAATCATTCATCCCTTCCTCCAGAGGAATCATTTATCCCTTCCTTTAGAGGAATCATTCATCCCTTCCTCCAGAGGAATCATTTATCCCTTCCTCCAGAGGAGTCTTTCATGGTTTCCTCCAGAGGAATCATTTATCCCTTCCTCCAGAGGAGTCTTTCATGGTTTCCTCCAGAGGTCTCCACGGAGCTCATCCATCACCTTGAGGGATCTCTACCAGGCCACTGGCCCCCTGCTGTGGCAGGGAAACGTGATAACGAGACGACGGAGATCCAGATGTGTGTGAAGGGGAGGGCAGCGTCTCCCTCTCTCCGAGGGCAGAAGGTGGATGAAGTCCTCAAGCGCGGTTGGAGACAGACGTGGTAGTTCACTCAGGATCTCATTCATCTCTCTCGGCTTCTGCTAGGACGGCAGCATGGTGGTGGTGTTTGGAACGGAAAGTGAGTCTGGGCTAGTTTGGGTTAGTCAGGATTAGTGGAAGTTTGGATCGGTTTTTTAGTTAGGGTTAGAGCTGTATTGAATATGCATTAGCATATTCTTTTCATGAAAATCGTAATTTCAAGTTGGTATCAAACAATACAGACGGTTACTCAACATGTGGCTAGCTACAGTACAGACGGTTACTCAACATGTGGCTAGCTACAGTACAGACGGCTACTCAACATGTGGCTAGCTACAGTACAGACGGTTACTCAACATGTGGCTAGCTACAGTACAGACGGTTACTCAACATGTGGCTGGCTACAGCACAGACGGTTACTCAACATCTGGCTAGCTACAGCACAGACGGTTACTCAACATGTGGCTAACTACAGTACAGATGGTTACTCAACATGTGGCTAGCTACAATACAGACAGTTACTCAACATGTGGCTAGCTACAGTACAGACGGCTACTCAACATGTGGCTAGCTACAGTACAGACGGCTACTCAACATGTGGCTGGCTGCAGTACAGACGGTTACTCAACATGTGGCTAGCTACAGTACAGACGGTTACTCAACATGTGGCTGGCTACAGTACAGACGGTTACTCAACATGTGGCTAGCTACAGTACAGACAGTTACTCAACATGTGGCTGGCTACAGTACAGACAGTTACTCAACATGTGGCTAGCTACAGTACAGACGGCTACTCAACATGTGGCTAGCTACAGTACAGACGGCTACTCAACATGTGGCTGGCTGCAGTACAGACGGTTACTCAACATGTGGCTAGCTGCAGTACAGACGGTTACTCAACATGTGGATAGCTACAGTACAGACGGTTACTCAACATGTGGCTGGCTACAGCACAGACGGTTACTCAACATGTGGCTAGCTACAGTACAGACGGCTACTCAACATGTGGCTAGCTACAGTACAGACAGTTACTCAACATGTGGCTAGCTGCAGTACAGACGTGTAGACTGGAACATTGAAACATGTGTGAAACCCACTTGTCTTGAGAGACTGTTAACTCATCGTTACTGAGAAGTTAGTTCTGGTGTCATTTGACCGATGGTCCGATATCACTGGAATGTTTCCAGACGTGGTGATATCCCGAAAGAGATGGAAAGGACTGGTGTTTGTGTCATGGATGGAGCACTGTGTGCTGTCCTGTTCTGCTATAATGACTCCCCAGCAGGGAACCCTCCCCCCCCCTCCCTCCCCCCTCCCTGCCTCCCCTCTTAGGGCTTCACTCTATTGTTCCTCTGTAGTTCCCACTGTCTCACTGGAACACATTTTAAACTGTTGTCAAGGAATGAGAGTGTGTGTGGGCAGGGGGTTGGAGTGTCTGTGTGTGTGTTAGTTTGTGTGTGTTAGTGAGTGTGTCTGTGTGTGTGTGTTAATTTGTGTGTGTTAGTGAGTGTGTTTGTGTGTGAGAGAGAGTGTTAGTGTATGTGTGTGTACGTGTGTGTGAGTGTGTGTGTGTGTGTGTGTGTTAGTTTGTGTGTGTGTGTGTGTGTGTGTGTGTGTGTGTGTGTTTGTGTGTGTGTTTGTGAGAGGGTTAGGGGTGATTGTTTGACATTGGGCTACAGGAAGGTGAGGTCTTAAATCACCATGGAAACCGCTCTGCTCTCTAATCTTGTCACACAGCAGAGGTCTCGGACTCTGTTTGTTCTGTTAGTCTTATTGTTGATGCAGGTCCTCTGTAGTAATTCTATTGTTATTTTAATTTACCTCCATACTGATGTGTGTTGTTGATACCACTTGAGTTCTCCCTGAGATGAATAACGTTTCTATTTATTTATCCTTCTGTCTGTCTGCCTGTCTGTCTGTATCTGTCAGGATCGCTAAATTGACAGATAAAATAAAGATAATGAGGCTGACAAGGGAGAAAGAGAGAGAGAGAGAGAGAGAGAGAGAGAGAGAGAGAGAGAGAGAGAGAGAGGCTGGCAGATAGGGAAACAGAGTAGAGAGAGGGTGATAGAGAGGAAAAGAAAAAGGACAGGGAGAAAGGAGAGAAGAGAGATTGAGAGAGAGAGAGACGGAGAGATGACAGGAGAGAGAGGGGAGAGACAGAGAGAGAGGGGAGAGATAGAGAGATGACAGGAGAGAGAGAGGAGTGACAGAGAGATGACAGGAGAGAGAGAGGAGAGACAGAGAGATGACAGGAGAGAGAGAGGGGAGAGACAGAGAGATGACAGGGGAGAGAGAGAGAGGAGAGACAGAGAGATGACAGGAGAGAGAGAGGGGAGAGACAGAGAGATGACAGGAGAGAGAGGGGAGAGACAGAGAGATGACAGGAGAGAGAGAGAGAGGAGAGACAGAGAGATGACAGGAGAGAGAGAGTGGAGAGACAGAGAGATGACAGAAAGGAGAGAGACCAAGAGAAAGGGGAAACGAGAGAGATACTGTCTAGAAAAGAGAGACCACTATTAGCAGAGCTTCAAGGCTGTGGTGAAACTATAGATTTTCCTTAAGGAATATTGTTACTCAGCAGAACATAATCCTGAATAAGCCTTTCATATTACACACTATTAAAGTAGATCTGTCTGTTGCACCTTGCTTTGTTTTAATATCTCGTAGGAAAGGAAATTGCTTTCGCCTGCAAAACGTTTCTGCTGAGATTTCAATTTCCTCCAAAATAAAACCAATACCAATAAATACAATAAGATCAAATATTAGCTGAAAATGGCAACAGACATTCATTTCTATTCAAATAGGAAGGGAAAGAAGTTGTGTTTGGGAGTGAGTGAGGGAATGTGTGGGAGAGGGTCTGCGTCCAAATCTGTGTATTTGTTGTGTGTGTGAGTGTGTTTGTGTGTATACATGCTTGTGTGTCTGTGTGAATGTTACTGTGTGTGTGTGTTTGTGTGTATACATGCTTGTGTGTGTGTCAGTGTGTTTGTGTGTATACATGCTTGTGTGTCTGTGTGAATGTTACTGTGTGTGTGTTTGTGTGTATACATGCTTGTGTGTCTGTGTGAATGTTACTGTGTGTGTGTGTTTGTATGTATACACGCTTGTGTATCTGTGTGTTTATGTGAATGTTACTGTGTGTGTTTGTGTGTATACACACACTTGTGTGTCTGTGTGTTTATGTGAATGTTACTGTGTGTGTTTGTGTGTATACACACACTTGTGTGTCTGTGTGTTTATGTGAATGTTGCACTGTGTGTGGTCATCTCATTTTAAAGGTCCAGAGAGTTTCCTCCAGGACGGCTCTGCTCAATAAGGTCCTGGGAGTGTGGGTCCTGCCCCTAGGGGCCCTCCGGGGGGACTGCTTTAATGTGTGCTGGCCCCGCCGGTTCCCAGGAGCACAGCGGATATTACAGGTTGATATTAGCTCTCTGGGCCACGGGCGCTCTGCTTTATTACTCCCTGAAAACTCAAAGCAACGCAGTTTGAAGTTTGGCCCAAAGTTCAGACCGTAGTTCTGCTCCCACCTCGCCACGGCCGGTTCCCCTCAGAATGGGGGAACCCCACCCTCCACCCACACCTGGTGGTCCTCAGAAAGCCTGAAGAGCTACTTCACGTTCCAGTGGCTCCAGAAACCAGTGTTACTGCGGAGTTCATCCTCAGGGCTAGATGTGCATCCTGAGTTGAGCTGTGAGGACCAGAGCAGGCTGACACAGAGAGGGTCCTGGTTGTTACAGAGAGGGTCCTGGTTGTTACACAGAGAGGGTCCTGGTTGTTACAGAGAGAGGGTCCTGGTTGTTACACAGAGAGGGTCCTGGTTGTTACACAGAGAGAGGATCCTGGTTGTTACACAGAGGGTCCTGGTTATTACACAGAGAGGGTCCTGGTTGTTACAGAGAGGGTCCTGGTTGTTACAGAGAGGATCCTGGTTGTTACACAGAGAGGATCCTGGTTGTTACACAGAGGGTCCTGGTTGTTACAGAGAGGGTCCTGGTTATTACACAGAGAGGGTCCTGGTTGTTACAGAGAGGGTCCTGGTTGTTACAGAGAGAGGGTCCTGGTTGTTACAGAGAGGGTCCTGGTTGTTACAGAGAGAGGGTCCTGGTTGTTACAGAGAGGGTCCTGGTTGTTACAGAGAGGGTCCTGGTTGTTACACAGAGAGGGTCCTGGTTGTTACACAGAGAGAGGGTCCTGGTTGTTACAGAGAGGGTCCTGGTTGTTACACAGAGAGAGGAACGTGTTTTCCAGGGGAATGGGAGTTAGCGGCGGAGATGTTTGGGGATGTTGGGAATCTTCTAGCACAACCGACGCATAACCAACGGTTTCGTATTCCTCGACCTCTGTAGGAAACAGTGACATGTGACGTCTGCTAGAGTAATGCTGGGCTTTTGGGGGGATTTCGCAGATGAGCTTCATTCTGACAGGGCAGTGTGCGCCTCGTTTTCCTCTCTTCGGGGGTGAAGATGGGAGCTACCACCTGCCAAGACCGGGGGGGGGGGGGGGGGGGGGGGGATGCATGTCAAGTGTTTATGAACTTCTTCTTCTTCTCATGAATGCCAGCGGACATCAAAGCCCCCCCCCCCCCCCCCCCCCCCCCCCCCCCATCACTGCTCAGGCCAGGGCGGCCCGGTCGTGGCGGGGTACGTCTGTCTGCAGGACGGGTGTTGGTGTGGAGCGTAGAGCCGTGATGAACTCCTCCGTCTCGGAGGTGGGAGGAGCTGGAGGGGAGTCTCACAGCAGTCTGAGTGATTCCAGATCTTCTCTGTCAGGAGAGCACTTTCTGGGATTAACCGGGAGATGCATTACATGTCAAGGTTTTCCCCCAAAAAATGATATTTAAATAACTTGGATATAACCGGGATGGGGATTTACAGGGCCATATTTTCTCACCTGTGTCCCTGTGAGGGATGTGATTGTGTGTCCAGGCCTGGACAATGTCCAGCGGCAGCTCTGTGTGGAAGTAGTTCCTCTACTGGCCACTAGGCGTGTTTGGAAAGGGCCAAGGTGGAAGTCGATGGGAACAGATCAGTCAGTTATCTTTGGATACAAACTGTCCCTATTTAACTGCTGCAAAGTGCAGACATGTTTTTTGCTCTAATGTTGGCATTTTTAGTTTTGTTTGGGTATTTATAACATAATTACCAGCGTTAATATGCACACGTAGAACAGAAACTTGTTTTTGTCCCCTAAATCCTGTGGAAACGGTTGGCTGTGGAGCCATTCAAACCGGATCACACTGGATAGAAAGTGGATGCTATGAAGTCATTTACATGTTTCCCTCGTATTCTGTTGTAATCTATTGTGTTCTATTTTGGTCCAAAGTATTTCCAGGTTTTCATCCTCCGTCCGAGGTTTATGGATTAGGATTAAAAATAAAAACACTAAAAGAAAAAATGTGTAGTGTTGTGTTACTGTGGTGTGTACCTTTGGGCTACGGTGTGTAGTGTTGTGTTACTGGTGTGTGTAATGTTGTGTTACTGTGGTGTTTACCTTTGGGCTACGGTGTGTAGTGTTGTGTTACTGGTGTGTGTAATGTTGTGTTACTGTGTGCAGTGTGTTGTGTAAATTGTGTCGCCCCTGCGGTGTGTGTTGTTAAGTGGCAGTGTGTGCTCCTGTCTCTGCTGCGGTGTGTGTGCGCGGGGTGTGTGCGTGAGAGCCAGTGTGCGATGTGTGCGTGAGAGCCAGTGTGTGGTGTGTGTGCGTGGGGTGTGTGTGTGTGGGGTGTGTGTGTGCGGGGTGTGTGTGTGTGGGGGGTGTGTGTGTGTGCGGGGTGTGTGTGCGCGGGGTGTGTGTGTGTGGGGTGTGTGTGCGGGGGGGGTGTGTGTGTGTGCGGGGGGGTGTGTGTGTGCGGGGTGTTTGTGTGCGGGGTGTGTGTATGCGCGGGGTGTGTGTGTGAGAGCCAGTGTGGGGTGTGTGTGTGGGGTGTGTGTGTGCGTGGTGTGTGTGCGTGGTGTGTGTGCGCGGGGTGTGTGTGTGCGCGGGGTGTGTGTGCGGGGTGTGTGTGCGCGGGGTGTGTGTGTGCGCGGGATGTGTGTGCGCGGGGTGTGTGTGTGGGGTGTGTGTGCGTGGTGTGTGTGTGTGGGGTGTGTGTGCGGGGTGTGTGTGTGCGCGGGATGTGTGTGCGCGGGGTGTGTGCGCGGGGTGTGTGTGTGGGGTGTGTGTGTGCGCGGGGTGTGTGTGCGTGGTGTGTGTGCGCGGGGTGTGTGTGTGCGCGGGGTGTGTGTGCGGGGTGTGTGTGCGTGGTGTGTGTGCGTGGTGTGTGTGTGTGGGGTGTGTGTGTGCGCGGGGTGTGTGTGCGTGGTGTGTGTGCGCGGGGTGTGTGTGTGCGCGGGGTGTGTGTGCGTGGTGTGTGTGCGTGGTGTGTGTGTGTGGGGTGTGTGTGTGTGGGGTGTGTGTGCGTGGTGTGTGTGTGGGGTGTGTGTGCGGTCATCCAGACAGCGGGAAGGTGGGATTCAGGCCGCGCTGGTCGAGACCCGGGAGAAAACATCCATTTCCAGCCCGTTGTCCTGGTGCTGGGGGAGGGGTTTGGCGAGCGGCCTGGCTGACATGATCCAGACCCCCCCCCCCCCCCCCCCCCCCGCCCCCTCTCTATTGGAAAAGCTGGCGTCCCGCTCCGCCCACTGAACTCTGGGATATCCCGGCCTTGGCGGGGCACCGTTTGGGGGGCTTGTGGGAAAAGGCGGGACACCCACTTCCCCGGTTGTTAAACGAGGGCGGTGGGGGCCAGGAAAGAGCTCCTGCGTGTCCTTGCTAGCATGTGTTGGAGGAGGCTGTGGGCGCTGGCGTCTCGTTAGATTGCGCCGCAGCATTCGGCTCCAGAGTGTTGGGGCAGGGGGGGGACGATGTAAGGAGGGGAGCTGTCGCCAGCCAAGAGTCGAACACACAAACATCCCCCTTCTCTGACACTCAGCTCTCATTATAGAGCTCGCCGGTTTAATCGTTTCGACAATTTGAGCCGTAATTCAAACTTCAAAAATGTGCCACACTGGTGATTAAAAGGGAATTACTTTTAATTGATCAAAATCACTTCAAGGCGTCCCGTATTTAAAACAGGCTGCACATCCCATAATTGTAGCTCTCCAAAGCCATGGTAATCCTTGAGCCGATCATGTTACTTAACTTCTCTTCTCTTCACACCATCCATCCCTCCATCTCTCCATCTCTCCATCCCTCTATCCCTCTATCTCTCCATCCCTCTATCTCTCATCCCTCCATCTCTCCATCCCTCTATCTCTCTATCTCTCATCCCTCCATCTCTCATCCCTCCATCTCTCCATCCCTCTCTCCCTCTATCTCTCCATCCCTCTATCTCTCCATCCCTCTATCTCTCATCCCTCTATCTCTCCATCCCTCTGTCTCTCCATCTCTCTATCCCTCCATCTCTCTGTCTCTCCATCTCTCTATCTCTCCATCCCTCTCTCCCTCTATCTCTCCATCCCTCTATCTCTCATCCCTCCATCTCTCATCCCTCCATCTCTCCATCTCTCTATCCCTCCATCTCTCCATCTCTCTATCCCTCCATCTCTCCATCTCTCTATCCCTCCATCTCTCTATCTCTCCATCCCTCTATCTCTCCATCCCTCTATCTCTCCATCCCTCCATCTCTCATCCCTCTATCTCTCATCCCTCTATCTCTTCATCCCTCTGTCTCTGAGGTAGTCTCTGGTCCATGATAGAAGACCTGGTCCATGATAGAAGACCTGGTCCATGATAGAAGACCTGGTCCCTGATAGAAGACCTGGTCCATGAGAAGACCTGGTCCCTGATAGAAGACCTGGTCCCTGATAGAAGACCTGGTCCCTGATAGAAGACCTGGTCCATGAGAAGACCTGGTCCATGATAGAAGACCTGGTCCCTGATAGAAGACCTGGTCCCTGATAGAAGACCTGGTCCATGATAGAAGACCTGGTCCCTGATAGAAGACCTGGTCCATGATAGAAGACCTTGTCCCTGATAGAAGACCTGGTCCCTGATAGAAGACCTGGTCCATGATAGAAGACCTGGTCCCTGATAGAAGACCTGGTCCCTGATAGAAGACCTGGTCCATGATAGAAGACCTGGTCCCTGATAGAAGACCTGGTCCCTGATAGAAGACCTGGTCCCTGATAGAAGACCTGGTCCCTGATAGAAGACCTGGTCCATGATAGAGGCTAGAGGAGTGTGATTGGTTCAGGGGGATGGAGGACTGTGATTGGTTCACAGTAGAGTATGTATAAGTCAAGAGTTTGCCAGACACTTACTGGGCCCTCTTCCCAGAATGCACTTGGGCGAATAGAAATCATAGGAATTTGCGTGGTGGCTATGGCAACCGTGCACACATGTGCACTTGGTCGCTGAACAAGCGTGAGAGAGAGCATGTCGGGAGAAAATGATGACATGACCTTAATTACTTAAAGATCCGTTCTTACTGTACTGGTCGAGCATAAACTGTACTGTTCTGTCTCTCCCTCTCTCTCTCGCTCGCTCTCCCTCTCTCTCTCCATCTACTCCCTCCCTCTCCCTCTCTCTCCCTCCCTCTCCCTCTACTCCCCCCCTCTCTCTCCCTCTACTCCCTCCCTCTCTCTCCCTCTCTCTCTCTCTCTCTCGCTCTCCCTCTCTCTCTCCATCTACTCCCTCCCTCTCTCTCCCTCCCTCTCCCTCTCTCTCCCTCTCTCTCGCTCTCCCTCTCCCTCTCTCTCTCCCTCCCTCTCTCTCTCCCTCCCTCTCTCTCCCTCCCTCCCTCTCTTTCTCTCCCTCCCTCTCCCTCTCGCCTTGTCAGCTCCAGTGGTGGGCTCTACCTCGTACTAGGTCAGCTGAAAGAGGAGGTGGAAGAGGAGGAGGAGGAGGAGGAAGGGTTCCCCAGGCATAGCTTTATCCCACATCTTTTCCAATTAGCTTCATAAGCACACACACACACACACACGAGAGAGAGAGAAAGAGAGAGAGAGAGAGGAGAGAGAGAGAGAGAGAGAGAGAGAGAGAGAGAGAGAGAGAGAGAGAGAGGGACTGAGAGACTAACCATGGGTTCCATCTAGTTAATCTTCGGCTGGTTGATCCCCAGAGTGTGGTGTTCTGTTAAGTCCTCATGTACAGCCTCCATGTGGTACAGTTAGACGGTAGTGCTGTCACTTCCAGCCCCATCCTCCCTAACAACCCAGAGAGATTAACGCCATCGCCTCCTCATCCCATAAGCCCCCTCTTCAAACTTCCAAACTTTATCGGCTCACATTACTGCCGGACGAGAGAGAGAGAGAGAGAGAGAGAGATGTGGGGGAGAGATGGAGAGACACAAGGAGAGGAAGACAGAGATGTACAGAGAGAGAGGGAGAGAGAGAGAGATGGAGAGAGAGCGATGTGAAGGAGAGAGGGAGAGAGAGAGAGAGAGAGATGTGAGAGAGAGAGAGAGAGATGGAGAGAGAGCGATGTGAGGGAGAGAGGGAGAGAGAGAGAGAGAGATGTGAGAGAGAGAGAGATGGAGAGAGAGCGATGTGAGGGAGAGAGGGAGAGAGAGAGATGTGAGGGAGAGAGGGAGAGACACAAGGAGAGGAAGACAGAGATGTACAGAGAGGGAGAGAGGGAGAGAGAGAGAGAGATGTGAGGGAGAGAGGGAGAGAGAGAGAGAGATGTGAGGGAGAGAGGGAGAGACACAAGGAGAGGAAGACAGAGATGTACAGAGAGGGAGAGAGGGAGAGAGAGAGAGAGATGTGAGGGAGAGAGAGAGATGTGAGGGAGAGAGAGAGATGGAGAGAGAGTGATGTGAGGGAGAGAGGGAGAGAGAGAGATGTGAGGGAGAGAGGGAGAGAGAGATGGAGAGAGAGCGATGTGAGGGAGAGAGGGAGAGAGAGAGAGAGATGTGAGAGAGAGAGAGAGAGAGAGAGAGAGAGAGAGAGAGCGATGGAGAGAGAGCGATGTGAGGGAGAGAGGGAGAGAGAGAGAGAGAGAGAGAGAGATGTGAGGGAGAGAGAGAGAGAGATGTGAGGGAGAGAGAGAGAGATGTGAGGGAGAGAGGGAGAGACACAAGGAGAGGAAGACAGAGATGTACAGAGAGAGAGAGAAAGGGAAATGAGACAGATTAAAGAGGTGGAGTAAGAGAGACAGGCTGTGTAACTATCTGATCGGTGACAGGGCTAATTCACCCCGTCACCACGGAGAACAGTCAGCCTGTGGTTGCCGCGGGAGACGAGGATGCTGTTGTAACGGCAGGTTATTAGGTGTAATGAACAGTACAGTGAGCCGTCGTTCATCAATAGACTCGATTAATCAGCCTGGGCTGACGTACGCCTCCACCTGGCAGCTCCACCTGGCAGCTCCACCTGCTAGCTCCACCCGGTAGCTCCACCTGGCAGCTCCACCTGGCAGCTCCACCTGGCAGCTCCACCTGGCAGCTCCACCTGCTAGCTCCACCCAGTAGCTCCACCCTGTAGCTCCACCTGGTAGCTCCACCCTGTAGCTCCACCTGGCAGCTCCCCCCTGTAGCTCCACCCTGTAGCTCCACCTGGTAGCTCCACCCTGTAGCTCCACCTGGCAGCTCCACCCTGTAGCTCCACCTGGTAGCTCCACCCTGTAGCTCCACCTGGTAGCTCCACCTGTAGCTCCACCCGGTAGCTCCACCTGGTAGCTCCACCCGGTAGCTCCACCTGGTAGCTCCACCTGTAGCTCCACCCTGTAGCTCCACCCTGTAGCTCCACCTGGTAGCTCCACCCTGTAGCTCCACCTGGTAGCTCCACCCTGTAGCTCCACCTGGCAGCTCCACCCTGTAGCTCCACCTGGCAGCTCCACCCGGTAGCTCCACCTGCTAGCTCCACCTGGTAGCTCCACCCGGTAGCTCCACCTGGCCCCACAGCGCAGGGTCTCGTGAAGGACCTGGTGGAGCCAGAGAGCGCGGCTGTGAAGATCTCCCCGTGCCTCAGGCAGGTGCTTTAGTCTTTAATGCACACGCCTGCGGTGATTTGTGTTGTGGTTACGGAGCAGGTAGTGGTCAGGGCGTCTCACTCTGGGAGACCCCCGCACCAGACCACCCTGGTCCTAGAGAGTGGGGGCAGACCCTGAAACACGCCTTTATTTTGTTGTTTGCTGCAGAAAGTGTATTTAAAGATATGTTTGAGGATCTCAACTTGATCTCTTTACTTATTGTCTTTTAGGTTGCACGGTGATACAACTTATTTTGTTCATATGCGTTGATAGTTCTCAGCCTCGCCTGCTAGATGACTAAATGTGTTTAGTACCACATGTGCGAGTGAGTCAGAGGATGAGGAAGCATTAGGAGGAAGAGTTCATATTCAAAGAAAGAGTTTGTTGTAACAGGAAGAGTTGCTTCTAAGAAGAAGAGTTAGCATTGAGAGGAAGGCTTTGTACAAAGAGGAAGAGTTTGTACTGAGTTGGTCAGGGCATGCTGTCGTGGGGTTTACCAAGTGCTTCTTATTAATCTGACACCACTTCCTCCAAACGCTCTGCAGGATGTTCTACTTTCTTCTACATCCCTCCTCCCTTCTCTCCCCTCTCTCTTCATCTTCCCTCCCTATTTATCTGCCCCTCTCTCTCTCTCTTTCTCTCGATCTCTCTCTATCTCTCTCTCTTTCTCTCATTCTCTCTCCCTCCCTCCCTCCCTCTCTCTCTCTCTCTCTCTCTCTCTCCCTCCCTTCCTCTCTCTCTCTCTCCCTCCCTCTCTTTCTCCCTCTCCCTCTCTCTCTCTCTCTCTCGCTCTCTCGCTCCCTCCCTCCCTCCCTCCCTCCCTCCCTCCCTCCCTCCCTCTCTCTCTCTCTCCCTCCATCTCTCTCCGTTTGCATGTTCTGAGCGGTGGGGGAGGTGCTTGTGTTCGTACACTGGAACTAATTAAGGAGTGTGGGCAGTGTTTATGTTAAGCAACGTTAGAGGGACAAGAACGACAGGAACTTAATTACATGGTGACCCAGGACATGAATAGCCGTTCAGCTGAAGGGTTCAGAGAGCTGAGAGTGGAGAACATCGTAGCTCTGAGAGGCTAGCGCTGAGCTAAAGCGTTCACAGGTCTGCTCTGTGTGTCTAGAGCGGGTCGTAGCTCTGAGAGGCTAGCGCTGAGCTAAAGCGTTCACAGGTCTGCTCTGTGTGTCTAGAGCGGGTCGTAGCTCTGAGAGGCTAGCGCTGAGCTAAAGCGTTCACAGGTCTGCGCTGTGTGTCTAGAGCGGGTCGTAGCTCTGAGAGGCTAGCGCTGAGCTAAAGCGTTCACAGGTCTGCTCTGTGTGTCTAGAGCGGGTCGTAGCTCTGAGAGGCTAGCGCTGAGCTAAAGCGTTCACAGGTCTGCTCTGTGTGTCTAGAGCGGGTCGTAGCTCTGAGAGGCTAGCGCTGAGCTAAAGCGTTCACAGGTCTGCGCTGTGTGTCTAGAGCGGGTCGTAGCTCTGAGAGGCTAGCGCTGAGCTAAAGCGTTCACAGGTCTGCTCTGTGTGTCTAGAGCGGGTCGTAGCTCTGAGAGGCTAGCGCTGAGCTAAAGCGTTCACAGGTCTGCTCTGTGTGTCTAGAGCGGGTCGTAGCTCTGAGAGGCTAGCGCTGAGCTAAAGCGTTCACAGGTCTGCTCTGTGTGTCTAGAGCGGGTCGTAGCTCTGAGAGGCTAGCGCTGAGCTAAAGCGTTCACAGGTCTGCGCTGTGTGTCTAGAGCGGGGTCGTAGCTCTGAGAGGCTAGCGCTGAGCTAAAGCGTTCACAGGTCTGCTCTGTGTGTCTAGAGCGGGTCGTAGCTCTGAGAGGCTAGCGCTGAGCTAAAGCGTTCACAGGTCTGCTCTGTGTGTCTAGAGCGGGTCGTAGCTCTGAGAGGGCT
>JACYXH010000074.1:5000-63300 GCA_026745465.1 Lota lota | reverse complement strand
CCAATGAGGTGCACTTTCGACCGCCGCCAAAACTCACAATTACACTCTCCACTTCACTTTGTGATTCAAGATCTTCACATTGTACCGTGGTGCTTTGGAGTCGGCAAATGCCTTCATTTAATGAATCGATTTGCATATTCGCAGCTGACACCCACACCTGCGCACACCTGCCAACACACTGACGTGAAAAACATTAAAATTTAAATTGTGAAACCTGTTGGAGTGTTGCCAATGAAACAGTAACGTGCAGCCAAAACCGTTTTCATGCGCACAAATACGTTTTGTGAATACTGAGACCCGTGTGATTACACAACTTTGTGTGTGTGTGTGTGTGTGTGTGTGCGTGTGCGTGTGCGTGTGCGTGTGCGTGTGCGCGCGCGCGCGTGTGCGTGCGTGCCTTTGTTGCAACGCGTGTATGCTTGTGCTCAATTAGCATCAGTGGCCATTTGTGTACTGCATAAAAAAAGGGTTCGTTTTGACCTACGTAAAGCGCCATTCTCAAGCTCAGTGTGCAACAGGGTGTCAACACTGAACGATGAATCCTTTTTCCTCTCTGTCACCCGGTTGTCCTATACACGCGGGGAATCAGGTAATGTGTGGTGAAATGATAAGCAGAGCGGGTTTTTTTTTTTTGGGGGGGGGGGGGGGGAGACGCCATCTTTTTCATGAGGGAGGGGGGGCCCCCCCCCCCCATCCCTCATGAAAAAGATGGCGTCTCCGGGCCCCACGGTGCGCTGTGATGAAAGCCCTTTACTTGGGTTTATGTTGTTTTATTTAACAAGCAAATAAAGCCGTTGCAGCCGTTCAATTTATCAGAATGGAATGATTATGAGCATTTATGATTAAAAAACGTTATTATGAACCTGCAAAGATATTTCACACTACGTAACGTCCATGGCTCCTCAAGGCATATATATATATATATATATATAAATATATATATATATATATATATATATATTATATATATGCCATTCCACATTTCCTATTGGTAGCTTGTCCCTCGGGGCGTGTTACAACGAAGCGCTGTGATTGGCTTGCTCCAAAAAAAAAAGGACAAATCCATCCATAACCTCTGATACCTTCGCTGTAATGAGTCTGGAACAAACGAGACAAGCGTAATTTAATGAACTTCTGTCTTTACCCGCTTAATTGTTTGTGACAAAACTCTCTCGGAGGCGCTACCCAGCAGAGCGTGACGGAGCTGAGCGATATGCAGAGGTGAGTTATTAATGCAGGCTCCTAATTGGCCCCCAAGATTGGCTTATTTGTGCATGTGGCCGTTCTCTGCTCTTATGAATAATAAGGGGAAGCGTAAGCATTTTCAGGCAAGATTTGAATAATAATAACAGAGTGTGTGTGTGTGTGTGTGTGTGTGTGTGTGTGTGTGTGTGTGTGTGTGTGTGTGTGTGTGTGTGTGTGTGTGTGTGTGTGTGTGTGTGTGTGTGTGTGGTGTTAATTGAAATGCACTCATTTATTTTTCATTTATTGAGATCTACTTGAAATTAGTCATGCATCCTTAACCTTAAGTAGACCGTCTATGTACTTTGAATTGCTGTGAATAATCGATACACTGTAATATGTTGTAACTACAGTATATATAAATGTAACTAATACATACATAATGTGGTGCAGGGTTTTGTTATACCATTTGTTTGCTTGCTTTAGTGAGTTTTGATTTCAATGGCTCTTGATTGATTGATGTCATATATGATGTATAGTTTATGCTCACTTCTCAGACCTTTTGAGAATGTCATGAAAACATGCAGAGATTTTGTCTTGAATTTTTTGAGAATAACGAAAGGGATAAAAACCAGCGGATGTCATTCGACAATCATTTAAATAACCGAGAGAACTCTAAAAACGAATAGGAAATGGCTTGAGAATGGGTAATAGGGTCTGTTTTATTTGTTGTGTTTCTCCAAGCCGTCTGTGTGCACACTAAATCGCAGAAGACGACATTCATCAAATATGTAGTTCCTGGTCGTTCTCTCCTCGATGTCAGGCTAGCTTGGTAAAATATGTTAATTTCTCTACTCCACGTTTACCCGTTTCCTCCATTTTAAGTGCAGAACGGTCGGCGGACTCAAATCTTTTTCAGGCAATATATTATATTTATTTATTTATTTGTTTATTTATTTGTTTATCAGGCGATATCACGCGTTTCGCCTGAATCCGTGTGTGCTAATCTCCCCGTGACCTTCACTCAAAACCTTCCCAGCTACCATGAACCAGAACTACAGGGCGGTTGTCATTTACGTTGGGCGATGCGTGACATTTAGCGTTTCCTAGTGTCATTTATCGTTTTCTAATTTCCAGCCATGAACACCTGGTGCAACTCTCTTTTTAAAATTGCAGACATCCACGTTTATTTCCTCTAGATAACAACTCAGAAACCGTTACAAAATGGTGTTTTTGTATTTTCTTTCTTTCTTTTTCTCTTTTTCTCTTTCTTTCTTTCTTTCTTTCTTTCTTTCTCAAAACTTGCTTGATAACGTTACGCTCTACAGAACTTCCGAAGCTGCAATAGCTTGCTTTTAGGACGGCATCAAACAACAGCAGCAGCAGCAGTAGTCTGATCTAAACAGGTGAAAAAAAAAAGCTAATGGAACGCTATTGCCCTTTTTTTTTAATCTTTTTTTTTTACATTCAAAACGAAGCTCAAAAGACACACAGATCGCCGTGTCGCCACATGAACCGTCGGCGTCTCGGCGCTACGTCGACGCCGCGTACTTAAGAGAATCGTTGCGGTTCAAAACGCTGTTGTGTTGTCTAGCCTTTACGGAGGTTATCGAAGCTAGTGCCTCTCTAGGTGCCCCGCCACTGACCCCCGGGGGTCATCGCCACTGACCCCCGGGGGTCATCGCCACTGACCCCCGGGGGTCATCGCCGGTCACCTTCCCTCCATCTGCAGAAACGAATATGTAATAAAAGATGACATGCAAGGCTGGAAGGTCTGCGCTGGAAGTGGCCTCTGGTAATCCAAGACCAAGAGTCCATCCAAATATATCTATCTATATACGTATATAACAATAAAAGAGCACGCGAGCGAGAGAGAGAGCGAGAGCGAGAGCGAGAGCGATTTCCCAGATCAAGAGTTTTTAACAAAGCCGCGAACTCTCCCTCTCTCCCTCCCCCTCCCCCTCCCTCCCTCTCTCTCTCTCTCTCTCTCTTCCTCCCGCGCTCTCCCTTGAAGTAATAAGACCATAAGCTCCGCTCCGTGCTAACAAGCAGCGCTCGTTGTCGAGCGTCGCGATAACAAGGCTCTGGAGCAGACAGCTCGGAAGAGGTGGAAACTTCCAGAAGAACACAACGTTTCACCCCCCCCCCCCCCCCCACCCCCCCCCACCCCCTTCTCTCATTATCCATTCTTGCTCCCTTCCTTTGTCAAAAGTCCACGGTTTGTACCTAGTTATGGTTTTTCACACCGTGCTATAGGAGCAGTTGACGTCGACTCTGGGATGTCAGGAGAACTCCAGAACATTCTACTCACTGTTCTTTTAATGGGATTGTGGTCCGTTGATTTGACGTTAAAAAGAAAACTATTTTTGTAAAAGTAATATACGCTATGGAAATAGGAGTTTGTGTGTGTGTGTGTTTTTGTGTAAAATCCATACACTGCAGTGTATTCAATGTCTGTCTGACTGATCTATAGAGTGCTAAGAAAAGCATGAGATATAGGATGTCAATCTGAATGACAGGTTTTATTTTTTACACAATTTACTTCGTTGTTTTGTCTGTATTGTTTATGGTTCCGCTCTTTCTTTACGTTTTTGATTGTGTTCATTCTCGATGCAAAAATCCTAGCTCCAATTGTTAAATTGACTATTCCAGAACAATCCTAACTTGGTGTTACTATTAATTGAGGTTCATGATGTTGCCGGTTAAGTATTTGGTGAAGTATCTATACTCGTTGTACATTTGTATCGCCTCTCAATATCCTCATGGATTTAATATTCGCCTGCTGTCCACCTTTGGGGAACGCTCTGAACATTAGTTCTGTCAGGAATCACTCCTGTCATACATTTAACCGTTTATTGCATGAAATGGTAACACACTTTAGTTTGGCGGTGTGGTTCCACTCTTTTCTGGTGCCCCCTGCTGCAGGATTTTGACAACAGGGAGCACTATACAATCCCCCATGGGGTACATCAGACCATCTCAACCCATTGTATAGGGGTACATACAATACAGAGCAGAACTAAAGCAGGCGGAGGCTGTAGTGGTGGTGGTGGTGGGCGAAATGCTCAGCACACTTAACCTCGCAGAGTGTGTGTGTGTGTGTGTGTGTGTGTGTGTGTGTGTGTGTGTGTGTGTGTGTGTGTGTGTGTGTGTGTGTGTGTGTGTGTGTGTGTGTGTGTGTGTGTGTGTGTGTGTGTGTGTGTGTGTGTCGGAAGGTCTTAAATGGACCGCCTATCAGTGTACGTGTGTTTGATCGGACCGCGTTAGCCGTCGGCTAATAGCATGACTAGGATGTCCCGCCAAAACTAGCTACACCCATATAACTGGCGCATCGACTGGCTCAAAGTGGGGGCAAAAAAGCAGAAAGAGCTACTTTGATGGCGTCCTTTGAGCAACTGTGATTCGGCAGACGCAGTTTTGTTCGTGTTGAGACATTCGTCGTCTGTACTAACGAGCACAGTTGTGTTCATACTGAGAAATGTGTTGCCTGTTCTAACCAGTACAGTTGTGTTTATACAGAGACATGTGTTGCCTGTTCTAACCAGCACAGTTGTGTTCATACTGAGAAATGGGTTGCCTGTTCTAACCAGTACAGTTGTGTTTATACAGAGACATGGGTTGCCTGTTCTAACCAGTACAGTTGTGTTTATACAGAGACATGGGTTGCCTGTTCTAACCAGTACAGTTGTGTTCATACTGAGAAATGGGTTGCCTGTTCTAACCAGTACAGTTGTGTTCATACTGAGAAATGTGTTGCCTGTTCTAACCAGTACAGTTGTGTTTATACAGAGACACGGGTTGCCTGTTCTAACCAGTACAGTTGTGTTCATACTGAGAAATGGGTTGCCTGTTCTAACCAGTACAGTTGTGTTTATACAGAGACATGGGTTGCCTGTTCTAACCAGTACAGTTGTGTTTATACAGAGACATGGGTTGCCTGTTCTAACCAGTACAGTTGTGTTTATACTGAGAAATGTGTTGCCTGTTCTAACCAGTACAGTTGTGTTTATACAGAGACATGTGTTGCCTGTTCTAACCAGTACAGTTGTGTTTATACAGAGACACGGGTTGCCTGTACGAACCGGAGTCTGCTTCGGGGTAGAGACCAGCTCAGTTTGTAAGGGGCCCACAAATCAAATTAGTTTGTTAGAAATCTTAATTACTTAGGGGACACGCAAAACACTGAGCAGTATAACGGATGACCGCGCACAGGACAATAAATAATAGCGCTCGCTGTGGATAGGAACAGGAAATGTATAGACTTATCTTCAATGGCTAAATTAATTGGTATTTTTAAACCTCAATTAACAGTTCTTGAACCTAAACGTTGTACAAAGTCAATTTAAAAAAAGAAAAAAAAAACATTTTCGTCTTCGATAGTTAAAAAGCAAAACATGCAATTATTTTCTCCTGAAACGAGAGGGAAAATGTAGTCTGACAACAGCAGCTGTTTCGCACTACAGTTGAGAAGAAAAACAAAATGAGACACTCCGCCATGCCAGAACATACACCATTAATTTAGACCTGTCATATTTCAGTGATTTCCACACATTTGCGGCTATGTTGCACACACACACACACACACACACACAACACACACACACACACAAAGAAAAGTAAACCGCGTTAATTTCAATCCATTAGTGACCCCATGCTTCAGCCATTTATCACTGTGAAGAATCTGCATGACATTTGTCCTCTGCAGGCCACCGCACACCGCCTGTAATTACTGCAACGGCTACAAAGGCTACATCAGCCATGGCCCTAATCCCCCCCCCCCCCTCTCTCCCTCTCCAGAAATGTAGTGGTGTATTAAAACAGTATTGAAATTAAAGTCTGCATATGCTGAGAGCAAGTGGACCTTTTTAACTATGGTGTTCATGAGAAGAAAGAGTCTCTCTCTCTCTCTCTCTCTCTCGTCTCTCTCTCTCTCTCTCTCTCTCTCTCTCTCTCCCCACCACCTCTCTCATCTCTCTCTCTCTCTCTCTCTCTCTCTCTCTCTCTCTCTCTCTCTCTCTCTCTGTCTCTCTCTCTCTCTCTTCTCTCTCTCTCTTCTCTCTCTCTCTCTCTCTCTCTCTCTCTCTCTCTCTCTCTCTCTCTCCTCTCTCTCTCTCTCTCTCTCTCACATGCAAGCTTCTACTGTGAATATGATTATAAAAGTACATTCAATTACATTTCTACTCAACAACACAGACTGGGCCCATTTCATACGCACACTTGCTCATGTGCCTTAAAGACTATAAAAGCACTACAGACAAAGTCAATTGCCATCCAAAACGCATCAAGAAAATAATGGATTTCTTAATGGAAAGCCCCCACTGTCACGGGTTCACCTTGATGGAGACTGTTTTGCCCTTTTCCCTGTGTTCACCCAAGATGTCTGCCACCTCTGTCTCTGTCACACCCTTTAGTACACCCAAAATGGCTGCTTCCTTAATTTGGAGCACAGCAAGTATAAGTATATAAGGTAACAAATGTCCCATTTACTGTAAATATAATATAAAAGATGCTTTATGTAATTCAAAGTGAATAAATGTTGCTATGTTGTTGTATTTACTGTATATACCCGCGTCTACATGTTGCAAACACATTTCAGACACTTTCTTAACAAATCCAATATAAAGAGGAACAAACATGTAAAACCCACTTTCTAAATAACAACAACATTTTTAACATGAATACTAACAAGGAATGCCTTATCAGTGGCTATGAACGGAGGATGGCAAAGGATTGCATAACCAAACACTTAACAACCTGCATCTGTCTTTCATCTTTCTGACAAACTCACGTCCTTCTTTCTCCTGAAAAAACCTCACTTTTATGCTCACGTTTGATGTAAATTAATTGATTCTATGCCTTACTAGACCACCCGGTATTAAAGATAACATTGGTACCTTATTGGACCACATATGTAGCGCTGACACCAGTTCCGACTGAGTTTCTGCTTCTACACAGAGTGGTCAACACAACGCTATATAAAGTTGTATGGATCTGAGATAAGTCAGACCCTATAAAGGCGTGGCTTATTTACCATTCGGCCCATACCAACATAGATTGAAGATTTACCTGGGTATATCAAACCCTGTAGGTGTGGCTTATTTACCGTTCTAAACCATACCAACATAGATTGAAGATTTACCTGGGTATATCAAACCCTGTAGGCGTGGCTTATTTACCGTTCCGCCCACACCAATATAGACATAGCTTTTACCAGCTTCCGGGAGATGCGTCATGAACCACCTCCAGAGTGCATGTCCGTTTACCTTGTGTCTCTGAATAAACCACGTGTTGAACCTTTACCACTCTCCGAGCCATAGCTAGCCCCGAAACCATGAGGCTTAAGAATCACGCCTCATTACGTTGTAAAAAGGTAAAACACAGAAACATGGATACAAACAATAGCCTCTTCTCCCTGCTGAGGTCGGGTGAAGAGAAACAGTATTGGCAGGGCAAACCATCATGGCAAGTCCTTTATGCGATATTGCGTCTAGGACAGATGAGACTTCTAAATGCAAAGAAGCACACAATAGTTGCAGAGTATACCTATCTAACGTATGCATACACCAGTGTCCTCGCTAGCAGTGAGCCCGGAACACTGTTTCACAGAGCCTTTAACACAGTTAAACCTAAAAAGGTTTGTAGCATCCGACCGATTCATTTACTGTTCATCCCGGAGTTTTGCTGACCTCAGCAAACTCCGGGAAATCGATGAACCGATTTGTTTAAGAGTCTGCGGACAGTGGCAAATCTCTTTTAGATCCGGCCCAAATTAAACCTGGTATCAGAAACCATTCACGTTTTGAAATAAGATCAATTCCTATTACTTCCTTTAATGCGTTTTAGATAAATAAACGGTGCTAAATTACATAAACCTGGATTTGCCTGGACAGGGTGAGATGCAATGACGGATCGGCTGATGGCTGGTGATTGGAATCGGACAAATTTAAACTGATCAGCAATGACCGCTGACCAGCCGAACAGTCTCAAAGATGCTATTCTGTGTCGGTCAAACGAAATTCAAAATCACGTTGCGCTCATTATTCTTTTTTTATAGAACTACATTCAAACGACGAAAGACCCGCTGCTTCGACAGAAGATAAAGACTTCCCTCTATCACATTCTTATTTACAGCTTTACTTACAGCTACATAATTCCAAAATAAAACATAATTCTTTTGGAAAATCGCTCTCACTCATCTTCCATTAAAGTGGCGGAGAAGCCAGTTCGTTTCACATGAAGCAAAAGGAATTAACGGGGAAGCAGCATTATCCCGTGAGGTTATAAATACTTAAATAGTTTCATCTAACGTGGGGATGTGTGATACTGACCAGGGTAGAACTACTCTTTTGTGTGTGTGTGTGTGTGTGTGTGTGTGTGTGTGTGTGTGTGTGTGTGTGTGTGTGTGTGTGTGTGTGTGTGTGTGTGTGTGTGTGTGTGTGTGTGTGTGTGTGTGTGTGTGTGTGTGTGTGTGTGTGTGTGTGTGTGTGTGTGTGTGTGTGTGTGTGTGTGTGTGTGTGTGTGTGTGTGTGTGATGGCATGTGGCTCAGGAGGTAGAGCGGGTTGACTGGAAACCGAAAGGTTGCTAGTTCGAGCCACGGCTCCTCCTAAGCTGAGTGTCGAGGTGTTCCCTGAGCGAGACAACCTCACCCTAACTACTCCCCCGACGAGCTGGCTGTCGCCTTGCAAGGCTGACACCGCCGTCGGTGTGTGAATGAGTGTGTGAATGGGTGAATGTGAGGCAATACTGTAAAGCGCTTTGAGTGGCCACTGGTTAAAAAAGTGCTATCTAAATGCAGTCCATTTAATTTACCATTTTGTACGAAGCTAAACTATTTTTTATAAACACACGGCGAGGGTCAATCCGGTTCCCTACATTTTGAAAGGTAAGGTCATTTTTCACTAAATCTCGACTACATTGGGCTGGGCACCATGGATAACCTGAAACGACGTACATTAGGTGTGTTATATAGAGCTGTTGCACCGGTTTTCTATTGGGAAAGTAAAACATGTTCGATAAGGTTGGATGTACCGCAATTCATTTTCAGTTTGGATTTCATTTGTACAAAAGAAGCTTGGTCCAGTAAATTGGAGCTTTTTATTTTAGATTTGAGTCCTGTAATTTCCCATTAAATAAAAAGGTAGAAAAAGGTTTGTTTATGCTGTCAATTATAGTTCTTAAAACGAAAGAAAATTGGAATCAGACCAAATCGGAAATCAACAAGCAATATAAATATAAGAATAAGAATAAGAATGAGAATCGGCCAAGAAAATTGCAATCGATGCATCTCTATTGACAGGGGCTTTAAGATCCAACCGAATATGAGTGTAACAATGTCAGTGCTACACGCCACCTAGGTGGCTACCACAGTAGGTGGCAGTAAAAGTCACACTAGGTGACTTTTACTGGGCTCCTCAGGGACTCAGGGTGGTGGTGTTGCAAAACCGGTTAATCGCAAAAGGTTTGTAGACAGTGATACATGGCCTGGTGCTCCGTGTTGCCGTGCAGGAGATCTCTCCCTGAGTGTGTGCGGTGACGGCTGGTTCAACTTGTTGCACATTGAGTGCAGCCTCACCCAGCCCCAGAGTCCAATCGGTCTGACTCGTGGCCAGGTGAGGCCGCTTCAACCAGCCATCATCCACACACACTCCCAAAATGAGTAGAAGTACTAGTAAAAGCAGCAGTAGTGCACATATCCAGCCGTATTCCAACAGCATTAATTATCATCTTGCAATATACCGTACTTTCATTCTTGGTGTGAATTTTTGGTTATTGCTATGATTTTCGGACCTTGTGATTTTCCCCACGGTCGGGGAGGCAAAAGTGGACCAGAATAAAAGGATTTATGGAGAAAAAAACCACGGGATGGATTGACTTGTGTGTAGCCTGGCAACATGAACAGTATTGTACAAAAAAATAGAACTTTGGGGCTGTTTATTCTGGTTGGGTTTTTATTTATGTAAAGTGCAATCAAAACCTTTGGCATATCAAGCTAATATAAAAATGTAACAAATGGTAGAGGCTCTGAATACATCATCATAAAACAAACAGAAACCACATCAAAATGTGTGATATGATAGTAATACTGTAAATTGATTCTTATATTTCATATCATTTAGAGCAGCAGACATATCCCTGGACCACAAAAGATGCATGCCAGAGAAAGTTTAAATTTCAAAGTAAAAGTGGTCGTGCCATTTAATTACTGTGTGCTCTGCCAGCATTACTGTTTTGATTAAAGGCATTCTCTATGCATGATTGTTTCTCTTGCCCGAGCTCTTCAATGAAGTTAAATCAATATTCACACTTAATTAGTTGTGTTGTTATTTGTTGATAATACAATGGGTGCCAATCTGGGCGTGGCCCTAAGTGCCAATGGAAAAGGGCCACTATTTGCTGCTAGGTTACACTAGGTGTGTTTTAAACTGCAGTGGAAAAGTGTAGTACAGGCTTAAGCCCCAGGATTCAATTAATTCAGAGTACTTTCTTATCAGGTGCTAATGATTATTAATTAGCACAGTTTGGAACGGCTTTTTTCTTTGAATCTAGATAACATTCTCTATACTTTATCAGCTACACTGGAGTCGTTTTCCGTTAATTGACCAAAAATCAATCAATCACACAGATTAAAAAAAGGTAGAAACATTAAACAATCACCACCGATGAATATTGAAAAACGCCAAGTCTTTTATGAACTATGTCGAGCATTCGCTTTTAAAAAACAACGCTTTACATTTAAAAAAAAAAACGATTATGTTTACAAAAAATTATATATATATGTAAAATGGTTCATGAATAATGAGTCAGGCCATGATACATTAGTTATTGTTAAATTTGAAATAAAGGATTAAAGAGTGATCTGTATATTGAATCTAGTGCCTGACAGAAAAAACGACAGCTGGGGCTAGGAAAAGGCCTACTGTGGGCTAGCATGTTAAACTCCCACCCTAAAGGCATCCTTGAACAAGATGCCCTACCCCCCCCCTCCCCCCCCGGAAGCCATCCTTGAACAAGATGCCCTACCTCCCCCCCCCCGCCCTGAAGCCATCCTTGAACAAGATGCCCTACCCCCCCCCCCCCCCCGAAGCCATCCTTGAACAAGATGCCCTACCTCCCCACCCCCCCGAAGCTATCCTTGAACAAGATGCCCTACCTCCCCACCCCCCCGAAGCTATCCTTGAACAAGATGCCCTACCTCCCCCCCCTGAAACCATCCTTGAACAAGATGCCCTACCTCCCCCCCCCCCCTGAAACCATCCTTGAACAAGATGCCCTACCTCCCCACCAATCTATTCAATTAAGTCCATGGCTTTTACTTCACAGATTAAGTAAAATGATCAACTTTTGATACCTCCACGTGTGTTATTTAGCATGCTAATGTAATAGCATGCTGGTGTGCTATTAGCGCGCCACCAGTTTACTACGTTGTCTTTGAATGCATGGATGTGTTCGGCGAATCCTTGATTTTTGGATAAGAGAAAAAAAGATGACGCGATATAATTGAATTCAATATATTTCAATTTGTGCACAGGTTGTTTTTTCCATCCTAGTTATTTATCAGGGGTTTTTCCCCCCCCCTAGATGTTCTGGATATAATTCACACTCTGAACACGAAAGCACACAAGCAATTTGACCACCGCAAAAAAACCGTGTTTGGCCTATTTTGCTCTGCTTGTTTGTATGTATGTATGGTTTTGTTATTTTTCATGTGTGGCAGAAATCTTTTGGATTCAACTTGAACAGCTGGAAAACCATTACTCTGAACAACGGCAAACTTGGTAAATGGCTTGTTTGTCATCCATGTTCTGTTTTGTTATTCCCAACCTCCCCTCCCCCCCCCCCCCCCCCCCCCGCCCCCGCCCCCAACATATGCACACAAACACAGCCATATTCAGTAAAGATTTAGGCCAGTCATTCATAAAAAACAATGAATCATATATATATCTACGGGTTGCATGCGTGCAGAAATCAAACTCATGAAATAACACAATATTAATAAGTTATGTTTTTACGTTCTTGTGCTTGTCAACGTTTCTTTAAGTGTTTCACGTCGTAAACAAAATACAACATTGTGAAGATGAAAGCCAAAAAATAAGAAAGCTACATGAAACTCTTTACCATCGTGTTATTAAAGAGCTGGGAGTGCTGATTGCTAGACCAGACGTGTGGCCGGTTAAATCGTCCGACTTCTTTAAAGGCTCAGACGAGTGCTGTTTAACCAGGGATAGTTTATCCTCACCTTAGGAAAAAGTACTTTCCAAAGAAGGGGAAAAAGGCCATGCTGATGTAATTCCATGTAAACAACTGAACATATACAACTGGAATTCAGGACGAGGCAAAGAGGAACAGGAAATGTGTTTAATTGTTGTGTGTGTGTGTGTGTGTGTGTGTGTGTGTGTGTGTGTGTGTGTGTGTGTGTGTGTGTGTGTGTGTGTGTGTGTGTGTGTGTGTGTGTGTGTGTGTGTGTGTGTCACTTCAGTTTCTACTACTGAAGATGGAACTCGCGTCGGTGATTTCAGTTATGTGAACCAGGCACGCTGACAAAAACAATAATTACACGAAATCATGTTGAAATCATGTTGCGAATCAGCTTGTTTATGATCACGATGTACTATAATGTCAAGTAACGTATTTGCGATGACGCCATCCAATCATCTCAATAGTTCATGTGTAGCAAGCTTGAACGATCTGAATTGACGGATGTTTTCCATGTTGACCTTGACCCAGTTTAATTATGAACATTCGCCAATTAGCTTAAAAGCTCACTCAAAAGTTACGTTCACAGTATTGTCTACGTGACTTTGAGTTACGTAGACAACTCACGGTCACAGTATTTTTAAGGCCTCCGTGCGTCCATCCATTTATTCGTGCAATCCATTCGTTCCCTCTGTGTCGTAGCAGAGAGGGACTCGGTCTACACAGTCTCCTGGGATCAGTCCGTACAACATGCCGTCTGATCGTTTGTCGCGGGTCGCCTTTATTGCGTAGCATCGCATCAATTCCTCACCGGTGTCAATCAACAGAAGAATGCAGTTTGTGTTTCATTTCTTTCCCCCCCCCCCCCCCCCCCCCCATCTAGTCCATTTCCATCCGGAACTGGGTTAAAAAAGGAAGTAGGCCCGCAGAAGCCAAACAGGAAGTTTGCCTATCGTCCATGTGGCGATACAAGGTACGAGAGGTTTGTTTGTCGCATACGACACAAACAAGCCTAACGTGTGTGGTAAACCGGCGTGCAAACATGGCCATTTTCTTTCAGCGTAAACAACATCCGACCTCAGACCTCAACGCGCACGCACACACACACACACACACACACACACACACACACACACACACACACACACACACACACACACACACACACACACACACACACACACACACACACACACACACACACACACACACACACACACTCACACACTAACTATGTTTGACGAAAGTTGCAGAAACAGGTCATTCCAATTTTAAATACTTTTTTTTTTTTAAGAACTGTGACACAGGTGTCACGTTCGGCCCATCCCGTCGCGAAACTTAATTTAAGCCGTCCAATGAGACGGCTCGGTTTTACTCCTGTGTCTAGATAGCGCGCATATGGCATATTTACTCATTTCCTGATGCAAATGAGCCTATTAAAACAGTAAGAGACAGGAAATCCATTCGACATTCAGTCGTTGTCATTTTGGGTTAAAGTTCGGAAACGGTCGTAATAGTTTTCTCACAGGACTACAATTCACCGGGGGAAAAAAAGGCACCGTTTTTTTTCTTTTGGTCTTTCATCTCCAGCTCTGCTTCCAATCGCACAGCCCCGGCAATCATGCGGTGTATTTACATATAAATAAAGCACATCCGGTTTTTTAAATTGGGGACTGTCTGAATTTAATGTAGGGGCAAGTTTATCTTTCACCTGCATCCCCGGAATTTTTGTCCCAATTCCTCCCCCCCCCCCCCCCCCCCCGTCCCCCCCGTCCCCCCCCCCCCCCCGTCCCCTTTTCTGCTAAAGAACGTAATCATGCCCGTTTGGCAGAATTGACCCAGAACATAATCACAATTTATGATGACATGATTAACACTAAATAAATCTAGAAATTAGCTTCTGAAGGATTCTTGTTAGTCCCAGTTAAAATAGTGTTTAACTGCATATTATGACATTGATAAGTGCGGCTAAGCAGATACTGCGATGGCTAATTTGCCAAAGTTCTGAAGTTTTATAGACGTTGTTCAACTTCAACTTTCCTTTGATGAAATGCAGTACCTTGATCATCCAGGTGATGTAGCAAGCAGACGGCTAGGCAAGCAGGCAGGAAGGCAGGCAAGCAGGCAGGAAGGTAGGTAGGCAAGCAGGCAGGCAAGCAGGCAGGAAGGCAGGCAAGCAGGCAGGAAGGCAGGCAAGCAGGCAGGCAAGCAGGCAGGCAAGCAGGCAGGAAGGTAGGCAAGCAGATCATAAGCATGATCTGCTATATGTGATAAATGTCCAGGCCAACAAAGGAGTTTGGATCCAAAGAAACTGTTGGAGCTGTCAAAAAGTAAACAGAAAGTTAGGTGCCACAATATAGATAAAGATAAAGATAAAGATAAAGAGAGAGAGAGAGAGAGAGAGAGAGAGAGAGAGAGAGAGAGAGAGAGAGAGAGAGAGAGAGAGAGAGAGAGAGAGAGAGAGAGAGAGAGAGAGAGAGAGAGAGCGAGAGAGAGAGAGAGAGAGAGAATCATGTGTTAATATACCACAGTAAATCAAATACATAAATCACCTTTTATATACGTTGAAACCCCCGGTTCTCAGTCACGTCCGACACTTTCCGGTGGTGAAGCCACGCGAGCCGTCACGTGACTTAAGCTCCGAAACACTACGTTGAAGCGACACACGCTTCAAAGCTTCCGCTGTCAGTCGTCCCATCACAACTGCAAGGCGTGATTCGATTAATCCAATTTAAGTGGCGAAGTGTAAACTTTAAAAAGTAAAGCGGTTAAGAAGTGTCGGCTTCCAACCTTGCAGATGTGTCACTTTGTCAAACAAACCAACCGAGGCAAATGTGTTGAACCCTCTTGTTACCTATGGCTTTTCAAAATAAGAGTCGCCGAACTTCCTTCACTCACTTCAAACAGGAGTTTTCAAAATACAGTGTCTAAATATTATACAAAAATAAAGTGTGGCTGTTTTGAATAATAATCGAATATGGTTCCTACTGATACAGTACCGGGGGCAGGATAGTTTATTGGTGAGGGTGTTTCACCCCCAACTGACATGTTTGTGGTTCGAAATCCCAATTACCTCAGTTGGCCTGTATGCATCCTTGAGCAAGATGTTTAACCCCTGCAGGGGCGATTCTCGGGCCACACCTTTAGGGGGGCCTCGGCCACTAATGAGAGTGTGACGTGCATACAGCGCCTTGCTAACGGGTTCAACCCCCATGCTAAATTGCTAATTTCACTGGATAATAATTAATCCAGTAATATTTTTCTATATATGGTTTAATTTACAACTATAATACTTTTAATGAGTTACTAGGAATTACAGTAACTTGGGTTTTACACCACAAAATATTTTCCAAGAAATGTTCAAAATGGAATACGCTGTTTGCTGGAGTATTCAACCCCTTTCACTTTGCCAAACCTAAATTCAATTAAATACACAATGTTACCTTCAGAAGCATCCTAATTAGTTGGGTGGTCTGTTGTAGTGTATAATAATAATAATGGTTGAAATTTAAAAAAAAACAGAGGAGAGGACCCATAGTTAGTTAATGAAAAATGAGGCAAAGATTCAATCATAATGACGGGTACAGAAGTAAAAGATTGTTTCAATCAGTCCACCATATCCTCAAGCGATGAAAGAAGAATCCTTACAATACAGATGTTGTCAAATCAGGCTGTCCCTCAAATCTGTGCACCTGGGCAAGAAGCAAACTGGTGAGAGATAATGATCTCAGACTTAAAACAAGTTCAGTGGCTGCTATGAAAAAAAGAGTGCAAGAGTCACATTTTCTGAATTGCTGTATGAGTACGGCCTATGTGACATTAGGGCAAGAAAGAAGCCTTTACTTTTTCCAAAAGAAAAGTGGGGAAAAACCAGTCGAGGATCCATCTTGGAGTGGCCGTGATCCAGGTCAAGCCAATGCTTAGAGTGTCTAATGAAGAGTCTGTGCTGAGACTTGAAAAATGCCATCTACAAGTGCAGAGTCCGTGCAACTTGATTTGCCAATTTCCCCACCACTGCGAGTCACAGTCACAATGACCACTTTGAGCCAACAAAGCTTCCACTTTAAACTGCGCCACGGGAATTCACTACCGTGGTGGAACTTCTTCGAACTGTGTCGACAACGCAACTCAGAATAAACGTAAAGAGTTGACCGTGATAAAGGGTCAAAGATATAGCCTAAGATCAAAGTAGTGTCTCCGCAGAGGGGCCCCACGCAGCACGACAAGCAAAGCAAAGGTTGAAGCGCTGTAGTGAGCCCGGAACTGTGGGCACACACCCGAGTTAAGAGCGGGAAAACGTCCTCGAGGGTCTCAGCTCCCCCCCCCCCCCCCCCCCCCCCACCCCCAAAGGGAATTTAGTGTCTTGCGAACAACATGTCTTATGGAAATTTCCATTACACTGCCTACTTCTTTTTCTTCTAAAAAATACATTGGAAAATAACAATGAGTAAGAATTGCTGTATTTTTGTAGGGGTGCTGATACTAAATGTATATTTGCATAAGACCCCCCCCCCCCCCAAAAAAAAGAGTCTTAAATCGCCACTGATTCACTGTAAATATCAAACAATTAGAGAATATGGGTTACAAAGCCTACAAGGTACAACATGTTTGAGCAAAACAGAATCGGCAATTGGATTATGCAACTATACAAAGCAGTATAAATGATCATTGAAGTGGTTTTATACTATCACTGACCTGACCGTGAAGGGTTAAGCCAGCTTTCTAAAGGCAAACGTTTGTTTAGATCGGTAGAAATATACATTTTTGATCTCACTAAAGGTGCTTTGTACTTCAGTCAACGGGTTGAATTACACATCCTGTGTAATGAACCACATCACAATTTTCAGGCGTTTATGTACATTCGCTTATCCCCTTATTTAAGCTTGGGTTGTAAATGCCCCAGAGACCTGCACATTTTCTTTCAGGTTGCATTGTTCCACGAATGTTTGCCGATGGTCTGATAAGAGACTATTTATAGGTGACAAAACACGTCTCACTGCAAAGAAGGGGAAATGTAAGGGCAGCACAACAAGCTGTTAATGGAGGAGTCGAACCCTCTGGTTATCCGATACTTTAGTCAGCTCACCAGCAGCTAATGCTTCACAAGGAATAGTGTGGGAGGAGGGAGGGGGGGCATGGATTATAATTCAGACATTGGTGCTGGTATATTCTCTCTCTATATGTATATATTTCTGGGTATTTCCCAAATCAAGAGTTTTTAACAAAGCAGCTCTCTCTCTCTCTCTCTCTCTCTCTCTCTCTCTCTCTCTCTCTCTCTCTCTCTCTCTCTCTCTCTCTCTCTCTCTCTCTCTCTCTCTCTCTCTCTCTCTCTCTCTCTCTCTCTCTCTCTCTCTCTCTCTCTCTCTCTCTCTCTCTCTCTCTCTCTCTCTCTCTCCACGTCGGAGACATTGACTTCGGACATTGACACGTCGGAGACATTGGCTAATTAGCATTTTCACACGCTAGTTAGCCAAATGGCGACAATACAACTCGTTCAAATAGAGGGACAGTGGTACGCAATGCTAAAGGAGTGTTTATGTAAAGTCAGGTCAAAGGAAGGGCATGTCCTGGCTATTCCTGTTCTGAAGGTCCATTCCAAAAGTCCAGGAATAAAAGGAAAAAATGGAAATGTAATTAAAACTAAATGTATCCCACCAGAAGGCGAGACGAAGGTTGGGGTGGGGGGGGGGGGGGGGGATTTGTGACACCCACCCCTCTCTCCAGGCTGGCTTCAGCTCCCCCTCGGCACATATTAATCCTTATCGCTAATGAGGCTATTCATGCCGCTAAGCTTTTCCCCTGCATTTCTGCTAATGAACACATGCTGTCTTCTCCCTACCCCCCCCCCTCACCCCTCACCCCCCCACCCCAACTCTCCCCATCCTCACCCCCCCCCCCCCCCCCCCCCACCAGCTCTCGACGTAAATCTCGACAGGACTGTGAATGTGTATCTTTTGCCGTTCATCCATCTCGGCCATCTCGCCAGCAGACAAGTCCGATGAACTGTAGTCTCGCTTGCCAAATAAGTCGTAAGTCTCCTGTGGAATGACGGGGGCTGTCGCCTTTCTGAGAGGAAAAACAAGTAACCCCCCCCACCCCACCACCCACCCACACCCACACACACACCCACACACACACACCTATTACCTATTCATAACCGCCTGTTTCAAAGTCAATTGTGCCTTTAACGTAATTTTGTGTTAATGCATCAGAGGTGCAGAGGGAAAAAGGTAGGCGATTGAAAAGACCGATGGCCATTATGAGCTCACCGTGGACCATAAAGAAATGGCGTAACGATCGCAAACCGGGTGGGGGGGGGGGGGTGGGGGGGGGGTGTAGGAGTGGAGGGACGGATATAGGTACTGGTGCTCCAATCCAGAGACACTAAACGCCGTAGTAAAAAGTACCCCTCACGTCACTATAAATCACATGAACACGCACACACACACACACACACACACACACACACACACACACACACACACACACACACACACACACACACACACACACACACACACACACACACACACACACACACACACACACACACACACAGTATAGCCAGGGTCAAAACTGCAATACTCTTTCTTTTAAAGACCCCTTTAAACTTGTGGACTGATCTGCTTCCCTTGAAAGTGTGTGTGTGTGTGTGTGTGTATGAATGGTTGTAAGTCACAAAAAAAGCATCTGCTAAATGTAAAGGGATGAGGTCATGTATGTTTCATTTACATAAATAATGAAAGGAGTCACCACAGGGAGCATGCTGTCGCGTGAAAGGTTGAAGGTTAAATTCCGACGGGCCTTAAGCCAGACTGACCAGCGTACAAATACAGAAGAGGATCTGAAATGTACACTGGGGTCTCAAATTGGCATGTGTCACAATTGTCACCCTGAAAATACAGTGCGCGCCTTCTTGTTATAGGGCGCACATTATACACCTTCTGCACATTTTCAATCTCATCAACACACATCGGCGATAGAATCGACACCGTCTCATATTCATATCTGACACCTGCCATAGAATACAATGGACCGTTTCCACGGCAACCGCATGTGGGATAATCCGTCCGTCTGTCTGTCTGCCTGTGTTATAGCCCGACCACCATGTGTTGATGTTAACCTCGGACACTGGAAGAAAAAACTGCATCCAGCTTTTCGAGCGCTAATGCAATTCATTTGCCGGCAGCTACGCGAGTACTGCGAGTTGATTGGGCAGCTCATGGGGGCCAATTTCTCTCTCTCTCTCTCTGCTAATCACCCAGAGCAGAGGCCGGGTGGCATTAAGACTGGAGTGTGTTTTTGTCGTCGCCATTAATCTATCTTCAGTTTTGATCAGTATCAGTTGATTAGTTGGGGAAGGGGGGGGGGGGGGGGGGGGGGGGGGGGGGGGGGGGGGGGGGGGGGGGGGGGGGGGGGGGGGGGGGGGGGGGGGGGGGGGGGGGGGGGGGGGAGGGGGCGTCTGGGATAATCAAAACGCAGGCCAACACACATCACTTTAAAATGATTTTCAATAAAACCGGCAACAGAATCGATTTTTTTTCCGTACTTTCCTTTCTGAGATTGGTTTTGCACCCTTGAAAGAAAAGTGAAGCGTTTTCTAGAATGTAGCAGCGCTAAGAAATCAATCCACGGAACACAAAGAGACAAATCTAATGTAGTAAATTGATTGTCTTGTTGTTGTAATTTGCTTATCTTGATCCGATTTCTTTTTTATTTTTTTACATTGACTCCAAAAGTCAATGTCAATTTAATTCAAACTCTTCATTATATTAAGACTCATTACAGTGTGACAAAGAAAAAATGTCAAATCATCAACAGTCAATCAATATTTATTTAATGGAAGAGTCAAATACAGCTCATGAACTATACACAGGCTGGTTATGTAAACTGGGGGCCGAAAGGGAAATGGAAAGGGGAACCCTGCCTTTGTTTGACACACACGTACAGAGACAATAACAAATCAGACTCTTTGACTATACCACCCACTACCAAAATATAAGTGCAGGTGCAACAAGCAAGTGAAACCGAAATTACCTGAGTAGGGGTCTTCAGACAGTGGTTCAACCCGGGTAAGGACTTATCCCAGTAATAAGTAGTCTGATTAGGGTGCTACCACGGTAATTCAAATCGTCACAAGACAACACAGCCCCAGCTGTGTTGAAGTTGATCTCATTCTGATCTTTACTCTTTGTGAGGGTTAAGTTCACCTACAGACTTCATGGAACAACTTTATGTTTAAGGATGTATCTTTAATATAGTTTAAATAATATAAAAAATACATATAAAAATAATGGATAATAATAATAATATAACATGGATAAAAACGAATATTAATTATATATTATAAAAGTGTTTGATTATTGATGTGTGTGTTCCCCCCCTGCTCTGTCAGTGAGTTAAGCCCTTTTAGTATATAGGCTGTGTTCCATTCGTAGTTTCACTTCCCCTCATTCACTCCCCCTTAGAGCAGAGGGACAGTGAGCAGGGGATTTAAATGGAACGCACCCGCCCTTGTACCCTTGAGCCCAAACTATCATGGATCGCCCACCAGTTGTAGGTTGAGCGCTGTACTGCTGAAATACCTGCAGACTCAACCATTGAATACAAAGTTTACAGGTGCGAAACAAGTACAAGTACAAAGTACAAACCAAACTCATAGGTACAAAAACCCTTTGTCCCACATTTGACGCTTCCGACTGAACAGCCAATTGGGACGCTCAGATGAACATATTATTTGACTATCCAATCAGCAATTGAATATCCCTATCCAATCATGGAGCCAAAGGGACGAGCCTTCTGTGGCTGCAACCAAACTTAACCTTGTGGATGATTCAAACCAAAACGTTTTTATCTGGAGATGAAAATATGTAACTAATTGTATGGAGATGAGTAGGAGGGGATTTAAGATAGTACCGTCGTTGTGATAACAGCAGTGTTAATGTTGTGTAAATCCTTTTTTTTAACGGCAAACCTTTGACGTCTAGCTGCAAATTAAATCTATTTGTTCAAATATTTACACAAGCACATTTCACACATTTTGAATGCATTCACAGAAAACGTTTTCTCACGTTCACATACGGTGTTACAAAGCTACAACACTTTTGACCCTAATTTGATTCCGTAGTAATGACGATGATTTTGAGCAGTGCCGGATGCTACAGGGTGTCTGCATGCAGTGCTGGTGTGTGAGGGCCCTCATTTGGAAACACGCCAAATAAGGTGGTTTGTAAACCGTGCAAAGTTTCAATTAGCTAGCACCACGCTTTGATCGGCTTCCAGCGGAGACATCAACACGGCGAATATTCCGGATTGCCAGAAAAGCGAAAAATGCAGATTATGCTGATCGTCCTTTCAGAAGAACCGTTCAAATAATGCTCGAGTCCTTTTTGCAGCACATTTTGCTCTCATTTGTTTGGCTGTCAATTGTTTCTAATATCGCTCGATTTCTGTTTGTTCTACATTTCCATTTGCACAAGATTATAGAGTCTGTAATAGCTATTTTTTTTCTCCAAACATTGTGAGCTTGTTTCTACTGAAGAGTTTCGATAGTCATTCGTGTGCGACATTGAAGTCTGTGGTCATTGAAGTGTGTCTCGAGCGGTCCATCAGGGTGATAATCTCTATTACCTCATGACTAGTGGCCGTTAGTCCCTGGTGTTGCTCTGCTTTAATTCCAGTAGAACTGGCAGACAAGCGAGGCATGCATTAGCCACCCAAGACCAGTGGAAGCAGGATTTGAGGAGCAGAGAGTCAGTGGAGAAAAAAATAAATGACGCTCAAGGCAAGAAGATTTACAAAAAGACAGGCAGAAAAACGACAAAAGTAAGCACAGATCGACAAACAAAGACACAAAGACAGACTCAATTAAACACAAGTCAACCTCTGCAGCGGCGTTGGTCCGCTGGCACACCACAGACAGGAAACAGGAAACAGGAAATAGCATTAGCGTCCCATGGTTGATCTGAGAGGTGCACAACACAGTCTGTCGAGGGCAGTGCATCTGTGGCTACTACAGACTCGGATCGCTCAATAAATTCTGAAAATAGCCACAGACGGGTTTTTACTTGGCTTTGGGTCCGGCCTCCTTGAGAGTTTGTATTAAACAATGTTCCCTCAAGGACTGTTGAAACGAATGGAATAACAAGGAGAAGTGATTAAAAGAAGCCTTGTGATGGTTGTGAATAGAGTCTTCGATCGAAATGAGCTTATTTATAATGCATTTAGTGGCAAAGGCTTACACATTCTCATGGGATCACATCATGTTTTCTTGCTGCTGATTCAGGACCATGGACAGCGATACTGCCACGCTTCCTGATGGGCGGTCCATTTAAGACCTTCCCTCTCAAACACACGCACTCTGCGAAGTTAAGTGTGCTGAGCAGAATTTCGCCCACCACCACCACCACCCCCACCACCCCCACCCCCACCCCCATCCCCACCCCAGCCTCCACCTGCTTTGGTTCTGCTCTGTGTTGTATGTAACCTATAGGATGGGTTGAGATGGTCTGATGTCCCCCATGGGGGGATTGTATAGTGCTCCCTGTTGTCAAATGTTGGTGCTCTGTATCCGACGTCTGCATGTCATGCTTTAAATCCCACAACAGGGAGCGCCGGAAAAGAGAGTAGAACCACACCGCCAAACTAAATTGTGTTGCCGTTCCACGCAATAAATGGTTAAACCTCTAGGACACGAGTGATTCCTAGCAGAAACAAGTGAAATGTTTGTAACACTGACAGTTATCCGTGAAAGTTGTCGACTTCTCCTGGTGCCCAGTTTAGACGTAAAATGTAATATAATGACGAGATTTGTCTTAACGTGAATATGAGGGTTGAAGTATGCGAATTAAGCAAAAATGTATTGAAATTCTCAAACATTACAATATACTTCCAGTACTATTAACCTTGGTTGGATTGCAGAGAATTGGAGTGAAGAGAGTGACGATTGGAGACAAAGAGGTTAAGAACATTAAACTAAGATACGCACGTATGGGAGTGTGTGTGTGTGTGTGTGTGTGTGTGTGTGTGTGTGTGTGTGTGTGTGTGTGTGTGTGTGTGTGTGTGTGTGTGTGTGTGGATTTATGATTACGCACGCACGCACGCACACACACCTTAGAGCCGATCCAAATCGGATCATTTCCACGACATAAACACTTCATGCGGAAACATCAACCAATTAGAGTCCTGCGGAGGAGCATCATCGGCTCCACCCCATGGCAAGCCCCTCCAGGGGGTCGCGGGGGGGTCGCGGGGTCATGGCCATCATCAGCTGGTTAGGACGTGAGAATAAAGAAAAAAGGCTAAATCGTTGAACGCTCGTTACCGGTTTCGTTGCCGTCAGCAAGGCAAGCAGAGCGGAGAGAAATGACGCAAAGTAGAATTCTCCGAGGGAGAATTTTGTTTTGTCTGGCTCCCTCGCCTCCCTTCGTCCCCCAAGGTTAGAATAAAAAAGGTCTTGGATTTATTACATCTGTGTTTGTCATTTCGCCCCCCCCCCCCCCCCCCCCCCCCCACCCAAACTGGTCAAATCCATGAGTCAGAGGTGTGTGTGGGTGTGGGTGTGTGTGTGAGAGTCAGAGGAGTGTGTGGGTGTGGGTGTGTGTGTGAGAGTCAGAGGAGTGTGTGTGTGTGTGTGTGTGTGTGTGTGTGTGTGTGTGTGTGTGTGTGTGTGTGTGTGTGTGTGTGTGTGTGTGTGTATGTGTGTGTAAAATACATAAAGCGAGAGATATGCAGCTGGCCACATAAAAAGACAAATAAAAGAAGACATATCAGACGGTATTGAGCCATCATTTTATAATTAGTGCGGCAGGGGATCCAATTTTAATTGGAGTGAGGCAGGTGCAATGTTTATTTATGTAGCTTCTAACAATAGAGGCTCAAATAAGACCTGGGTAATGGGTTATAAAGTAACAGATTCAAGGGTATTTTTTGTATATAAATATATATAAATGTAATGTATCAGTTCTAAATGAAAAACACATTTCAAATTGAATGGCTAATGGTTTGCCGATTTTTTTTTATTTTGTACTCACTAATAGATTAGTAGTCTCAGTAGCACTTCATTAATGGTTTGTTTGTGGCGGAACAACTTTGTAAGTTGGGGTAATTTTTCGGTTGGGTAGCAGTGGAGTAGGAATTTGATATTTTTTATGTTTTTTGCCCATATTCATTAAAAAAACTGGCAGGGCTTAATTTGCATTCGTCGGTTTGCTGAAACAGTACAGCACGTTATCGCTGGGAGCTAGCCAATTAGCATTTACTGCTAATCTTACCCGTGTAAACGCAATACTCCCCGCCGTAGCATGTCAATGCGGCGCACACTCCTCTGTTTTCTTTTGGTGCAATGTAATGTCTGTTTGAGAATTAAAGTCAATAAATCACAGAGCTGCCGTGTTTCCATGGCAAGTTGACATGAGCCTTTTTTCTTTTATACGTTTCTACATTTAGAGAGACATTTCTCTGTGGATGTCATAACACACTTCTGTAAGAACCCCTTTTTTTCCCCCCTCCTTTACATTTCCGCTTCAAAACTAAAAACGATCAAAGACAACCCATTTCAACACAATGGCAATACTCTCGCTATCGATGGAGAAGCATGCCTTTCAACTTTAAAACACTCATTTTTTTTAACCCATCAAAATACTGCGGGAAAAAACCAAAATGGAAGACGTGGCTCTTCTTTGTGTTTGTGTTGCCACAAACACACAAAACTGGATTGAAGACCAAAGACCAAAGACCAAAGACCAAAGACCAAAGACCAAAGATCTCATCAAGCAGCGATACTGTCTTTTAGAGTACGCCCACTGACCCTCCGACCCAGACGGACCGCAAAACTCCTCTCGCAGTGGTGACCTTTGACCCGCATGTTGTGCCTCGTCGCAGCGGTCATAGCGCGAGCCAATCCAAGACTCGCTCCTCGACACCTAGTCAAATCAAAGGTCTAAAGAGCTCTTAAAAAAAAAAAAAAAAAAAAAGCCAATATTTTGGAACCGTTAATGTCAATGTCAATCCTTTGTGTGCCATTCTCAGTCTCAGTCTCAGGGAGGTGTTCATTCTCTCACCTCTAGCTTGTATTTAGCTTTTATATCTCGCTTTTATTTTAGCGTGTAGGGGTCTGGAAAGGTGTTGTCTCGCCAATTTGGAGCCGATTAAGTTGATACGTATGGTGAAGAGAGCTAAAGTGTTTGCAATATTAGCCATTTCCCAGGTGAACTATATGTTATATTGGAGATTTGAAGGAGCTATAAGCCTTAATGACACAGAAATGACCCATATTAGCATATCTTTTTTTCCCTCCATTCTCAACAATTACATATTAGGTCATATTTGGAGGAAAATATATTTGAAGAGGGTACACCCTTCAGTTACTTTTCTCTAGAATAATGTACGAGGGGGCAGCAAAACTCACAACATGATCCCATCACATAAATAAATAACAACAACAAAAGCTGCCATTTCGCAACATGGCCACAATCCCAGGCACCGTTATCCCCATAATTATCTGATTGTAAGCCCCACCGTCCAACAGGCAGACAAACGAAGGGAATAACGCTGTGTTTATGCTAGCCCTCTGTAGCGTAATTAGCAGAGGTGAGGAGAACAATAGGCATCAGCGTCTGGAGGCCAAGCCTTTTTTTATTTTCTTCTTCTGCTGCTGCTGCTGCTGCTGTAAACAAACCTGTGGCAGCAGAGATTAGACGATGATGTGAAATGTAATGGGGCATAAAAAAAAAATATTTCCCCCCCCCCCCCCCCCCCCCCCATGAGATAATTACTCAAGGAAAGCACAGGCCTCTTTTTAACGGCTAGGAACAAGGCAGCAGAGATACGAGATGATGTACAATGGAGTCAAACTAGAAAATGTCCTCCACTATTGAATTTCCCAAGTAAAGTATGTAATAAATAAAGAATATAATAAATAAATAAAGAATATATATATATATAGTCAGTATATATATAAATAAATGAAGTAATTGTATAAGTACAAAAGTACAGTACTTGAGTCAAATGCATCACATGACTCATCTAAATCCAGAAAGCAAAATACAAGTTAACTTGCATGCTCACTTGCTTGCTGTACTCTTGCTATAAATTTAAATTCAATGGGGAAAACACTGACACCCGTTTTTTTTAGTGTGAGCTATCTGTACCACTATCTCTGCTACAGATGCATTGGCTTGATGTGACGATGTAATACTCGATTTCTCTGAAAAGGTTATCTTTCCACTTTGAGATACGGTTGTGAGCTCTTTTGTTAGAGAGAGAGAGAGAGAGAGAGAGAGAGAGAGAGAGAGAGAGAGAGAGAGAGAGAGAGAGAGAGAGAGAGAGAGAGAGTAAGAGAGAGCCACACCCCACCTAGGTGGGGTGTGGCGGCCACCTAGGTGGAGTGTGGCGGCCACCTAGGTGGAGTGTGGCGGCCACCTAGGTGGAGTACGGCAACCACCTAGGTGGTGTGTGGCAGCCACCTAGGTGGAGTGTGGCAGCCACCTAGGTGGGGTGTGGCAGCCACCTAGGTGGAGTGTGGCAGCCACCTAGGTGGAGTGTGGCAGCCACCTAGGTGGAGTGTGGCAGCCACCTAGGTGGGGTGTGGCAGCCACCTAGGTGGAGTGTGGCAGCCACCTAGGTGGCGTGTGGCAGCCACCTAGGTGGGGTGTGGCAGCCACCTAGGTGGAGTGTGGCAGCCACCTAGGTGGGGTGTGGCAGCCACCTAAGTGGGGTGTGGCAGCCACCTAGGTGGGGTGTGGCAATGGCCATTGTTACACCACGGTTGTCACTCATTCACCGGCCTAGGCCGGCAAAAGTCAAGACACCCACAAATGCCCAGGTGGTTAGAGCAGCTACATATTAGCCAGGGTTAGCATGTCCACAAGGGTAATATCACGGCTATAATGAGCAGACGACAGAGAAGGCTAGAGAAGGTAGTAACAACAGTCAGAAAAGAGATGCCACAGTTGGTAGAGGCACAATAGCCAGGAGTTAACACATGGTGGGAGCTTCCCAGGAAACCTGGATAAGTTCCAGAAGAAGGATACATCCCTGAAGACGGCGTTCGAAAGGGTCGCAGAAGTATTTTGAGCGAACACCGGGGTAGGGAACTCTTCCCTAGCTGGGGAGAGTTGTGTTGCACAGCAAGGGTTGTTGCACCATCAGCCAGCAGGGGGTGCTGAGGAGCAACATTATTTTAGGCTTTAGTTTTAGGCTTTAAAAGTATTCCTTCGGAAATGTCTGGTCTCGTTTTTTCCTCCATGTTTTTCCAGTGGAACGCACGTCGTTCCACAGGACTCGGACACGAAGACAAACTACCAAGTACATGTCCTCCCGTGCCCCCCCCCCCCCCCCCCCCCAATCCATCCATCCCCATGGATGTGTGTGTTCACGTTCAGAGGGCTGTAACAGTCGGCAATACAAATCGAATCAAAACCTGAACGTTGCTACGGCGACCGCAACAGATGACAAATTCCCCGTGTCCCTCTTCAGGAGCGGGATGATTGATGGCTCGGCGATCAGTGTATTCCATCGCCATCGATCATCCTTTGATTCCCGGGAGTGGCCTGAACTTGTTGACCCCGGGAAGGATTCATTCTTTTTCTCGGGGGACAAACTAACCCCCCCCACCCCCCAACCCCCCACCACTCCCCCCCCCCCCCCCCCCCCCCCCCCCCCACCCCCTCTGAACCAAAATGTTCTTCTGCGTAAGTACGGCATCCTGGCAGAGTCAAGAGACAGCGCTCGTAATTCACATTGCGTTGACCTTTGTTGCGTTCTTTGCTTTAATTCAAACGCGTCACCTTTGTAACGTCCAGCAACGTTCGACTGCTAGCAACTCGACGAGACTCAAGTGAGACGCCCAGGGTTCAGCGTCGCCCCTTTTCATGGCCGTTTTTCGGGACACTTTTGTCCACGTCCGTTGTCTCTCTGTGTCGTCCATTATGCGTGCGCGTGATTTGCTTGGCCTCTCGCTCTCTTTGCGTCTGCTTGCGTTTGGATACACTGAGTGTAACGTAACAGAGTTTGATCGTATTCTTCTTTTTTTTTTTTATACATACATATTTCTATCTAGATGTATACATATCTCTATCTATCTATCTTTCTATCGATATAGATATCATTGTTAGCACTATTACCAATTTGACGCAATTGCAAAACAACTAATGTTCTCATGGTGTTTGTTTCATAGAATATTGATTTTCATTTAGGTACTACTTTATCCCAGTGATGTACATTCATCTCTGATGTACATTAATCTCACAATATCCCTTCCCAGACTATAGGTAGACTACATATTTATATAAAAATACAAACATATGTATGTATTTGATATTTTGATAGTGGACTACGGTAATCGAAACCCCTGAATGTCTCACATCAATCGCATACAAGCAGGCTTTGAATAAAGCAACGCGTTATTGTTATAAAAAAAGCTTACTTTTTGGGTACTTTTGGGTAAATTGGTGATCAATAATAAAATACAGGTAGGCCTACTATGTTTCTATCCAACAACAACAACAACAACAACAAAGATGTGAGAACATCGTTATTTTGCAACTTGTTCCCCTTGGTAATAATGTGGGTAGGTCGCCATAGTTTGAAGAGCCAAAGAATTGCTTTCATATAATCAAAAATTACATATGGATGTTCCTTTTTTGATAACACACAGGTTATGAATTCATTTTTAATCTTGGAAATCATAGACCATCTGTAGAAAAAGAGCTTTCGCAAGATGTTGATTATGATTTGATTAGTCATTTTGTATTTTCCACACGTTTTAGCAAAATCAATTTGTTTTTAAAAAGGCTTGTTAGCCACTACATCAGAGGGAAAAGAAAAAGAGAGAGATAGAAAGTAAAATTATTTTAATGACGAACAAGCGATTATTTGAACTTGGAAATCATTGACCGCTTGTAGAAAAATGGCTTTCAGAAGGGGTCGAGGATGATTTGATTCGTCATTCAAATTACTTACTTCTTAGCAAGATACATTTCTTTAGAAAATGTGCATTTAGCAACTACGTAAATAGCCTGGGAACCAGACGAATCTGCGAGCTCATGTCTTCTTTACTCTGGCATATATGAATCGGTCTGATTCAGTAGTGGATAGAAAGCGAATAGGCGAATGAACCAAACGGATAGAAAAAGAGATGCGGGGGAAAGAGAGCGACATAAAGACAGACGAGAGCCAGAAAAAAAAGAAAGAAACAGAGAAAGAAAGAAAAGGTGTCACGCTGTCTCTTCCGCTGCCTGCACACCTGTCGGCAATTCACATAATTAGCCTGCAGTATTTAAACCCCGATGCTCCAGTCACTTCCTGAAAGGTAATTGTCTTCGCCTTGTGGTAGCTCCGGCCCAGATTCCCAGGGATATTCCCAGGGATTATAAACCAGTTCATTCTGTTGCCGACCCCTCGCCAAGACTTACCGGCTGTTGCCGACCCCTCGCCTGCCTGACTACCCGCCAAGACTCACCGCCTGTTGGTGACCCCCTCGCCAAGACTTACCGCCTGTTGGTGACCCCCTCGCCAAGACTTACCGCCTGTTGCCGACCCCTCGCCTGCCTGACTACCCGCCAAGACTCACCGCCTGTTGGTGACCCCCTCGCCAAGACTCACCGCCTGTTGGTGACCCCCTCGCCAAGACTTACCGCCTGTTGGTGACCCCCTTGCCAAGACTTACCGCCTGTTGCCGACCCCTCGCCTGCCTGACTACCCGCCAAGACTCACCGCCTGTTGCCGACCCCTCGCCAAGACTTACCGGCTGTTGGTGACCCCCTCGCCAAGACTCACCGCCTGTTGGTGACCCCCTCGCCAAGACTTACCGCCTGTTGGTGACCCCCTCGCCAAGACTTACCGCCTGTCGCTGACCCCTCACCTGCCCGTCGCTGACCCCTTGCCAATACTTACCGCCTGTTAGTTTATTACTTCAAAAATAGCTTTGTTTAGAGACCTCTTCAAAAAGAAAAATCGGAGAACTATCCTAACTCAATATGTTGTTCTCATAAAGTCACGGACAGGAGGGCAGTGACTGGATGTGTGAATTCACCGTTTTATGTTCCACAAATACAATTCTGGTCTTAGAAACAAGTGAATCAGAGCCTGTGTGGAACATTCCAGAGAGAAAGAACCAACCTAATTTCCGCCGGTTGTCTAAAGTCTGCTTCTAAGCATTTACTTTGGAGAGGCTACATGCGCCAGGACTCTTTTCGCCCTTGCAGTCAAATAAAATAAAAATGGACGTCAACTCTTGTTAGTAGTGGGTTCTACCATTACGTTATAGACCCTAACCCTTTATTCCTCACCTTCTTTTCTATTACTGTGACGGGGAGAGCCTTGTTGAGGAAAGTCTTTATCCTTTGGCGCCCACCAAGGGTGGTGGGGGTGGGGGTGGGGGATTGAATTTACAACAAGGACCCCTTTATTTTCTCCGCATCTAAGCGTTGGTGTCATCAAAGACGTTTTGCTCTCAAATGGCAGGTAAATGTTTTGACCGCGGACTGGAATCAACACAATTCTTTCATAATGGCTGATGGTATTCGCAGTCGGTGGAAAATAAAAATGGATGACGGCCAAGTCTTTTTCAGGCCCCGTGGAAGGCGGGAAAAAGAGGAAATACATAAACGGCTCGCCGAATTGTTTTTCTACATGAAAAAGTCAACGTGTGTCAACGTGAACGCTTTCATGCAAGCATGGAACAACCGCGTTTGATAGTTACATTTTACATTCAGGGCATTTAGCAGACGCTTTTATCCAAAGCGACTTACAATAAGTGCATTTGTCAGAAGAAAGAGAAACAACAATGTATCGCTTGTCGGTACGGTAAGGATGTTCATAGAACAAGTGCAAAGCACTTACAGTTGCTAGGGTTAACCCATGCCCCCGTATACAACAAAGATAGCTAGGATAAGATGCTACACTACACTATTTTTAAGTGTCAGGACGTACAAACATACAATAAGTGCGGGGGTAAGGGGCGTGTTTTTAGGAGAGTAAGGGAGGAGGGGGGGGTGAGGAGGGAGGAGGGAGGTTATGCAGAGTCCAGGTGAACTCTGAACAAGTGAGTCTTGAGTCTCTTGCGGAAGCTGGTGAGCGACTCTGCCGTCCTGACGTCGGCAGGGAGCTCGTTCCACCGTCGGGGTGCCAAAACAGCGAAGAGTTGGGACTTTGTTGTGCGACCTTTGACCTTTGTTGTGCGACCTCTTAGCGATGGCGGCGCCAGGCGTCCAGCTGAGGTCGTTGAGCGGAGCGCTCGAGCTGGGGTGTGCGGCCTGACTAACGCTTGGAGGCAGGCAGGAGCAGTCCCGTTGACCGCCTTGTAGGCCAGTGCCGTTTGTCTTGAATCCGATGCGAGCTCCTTACAGGGAGCCAGTGGAGGTCACGGGAAAATGGGGGGGGGGGGGGGGGGGGGCGGCATGGGAGAATGATGTGAACTTAGAAGGAGGTGGAAGTGTGCAAGGTGGATGAAAACGTAATCGATGGCACAAGCGTGCATATTTTGAGGACACCAACCATTTTCAAATATGGGTGGCCCTAGCGGGAATTGAACCCGCGAACCCCGGTCGTGTTCTCAAACACTGACGTCGCGCTATAAGGCTGAACGCCATGTCATGCTAAAAAAGATGCACCGTGGTTCGGTGGAAAACATAATTTACTGTGAAATATGCAGCTTAGCTCATTATTTATTATGTCATCATAGAACTCATCTGTACATTGCCCTCAGAATGATCCCATTGGTTCACACCTTGATGTGCTGGCATATCATTGGTTAAGACCCAGTCATCCTGATTAGCCCAATCTCCTTAATGAAAACGATAGAGAACCAGTCAATCATTTCCCATACCCTGTTAATTAGTTCCATGCGTGTTACGTGATCTGGGTGAAAACTCCCTAATTCACACACTAAATTGTCTGTTCTCGAAGCTGTTCAGTCAGGAGGTTTTAATACAACTGTGTAAATGTTTTTTCTATCCCAACGTCAGCCGTTTTTCCATGTTGGAATATCGTGTGTGTGTGTGTGTTTTATGTTCAACCGTAGAAGCGTCAAAAGGTTGTGTGTAAAATCCTTCATCATTTCTGATGTTCTAACGAGGAGTCTGGGTCGCGTCGTCCCTTTGGAACAAGAGCAAGAGGGGGAAAAACAAGTGATGCTTGGATGCTAATCTAAGGTCCGAGTCATTTAAAGTGATTAAGGGCGCAGGCTGAGGCCCACCATCTGCTTTCTCATGAGCATAATTGATCAAAAGAAAATAAAGAGCAACGTTCTCATTTAAGTTGAACTAATTAGTCTATCTCATTTTCCTCAACTCCTTGCCAGCGTTTTCATCCCACAAAAAACATAAGCCTGCGAGCATTCGTTTTTAAAAAAAAGTACTGATGTATTATAACTATCAAAACAATAAATTAGGTGCATCGCCGTTATAAATGGGCGAGTGGACAGCCTGGCATGTATCTTATATTTGAGTTTTATTATTTGATTTTAGTCGGGCCAATTCTATTCTGACGGGTATGCTAGTCCCGACAAAGGCACTATTCAATAACAATTAAGCAATCAATCAACGACATAATTACTGAATCGATTGAATCCGTTGGGAATTGTTGTTGATTAAACAATTAAAGCTCATTCAATTATTTAGAAAATGAATGGATGTCATACAAAAGATATTAAGAATAGAAAAAAAAGAAAAACCAATGCAATTTCACTTGCGCTGAAAGACTCCATGCTACCGCATTTAAAGATATGGATAAAAGAGGGGGCCAGTCACTCAGTATTTTGTGTAAACAAGATGAGAATCCAGGAACAAGGCCATCTTTCTCTGCTGTATCTAAAGCACTAATGGGGACTTTAAGTCCCACTTGGAATTGTGTGTCATCCTCAGAGCGCCTGAAGACACAATTAATGCTTCTTTACGTCCAGATGTCTATTCATTTATAATTATTGTCCTCCAGGCTCTAAAATGTACCTTCTTTCGCTTAGTTTATTTCTTATTGTTCTTCTTCTTTATTTTAAAGCAAACTCGGTAATGATGCAGATTTCACCATATCCATGATTTCTTTCAATGTCAAAAGAAAAGCTAAACAAATGTGTCCCCATGAATGTGGCACAACTTTTGCCTCAAGGAAGGTTGTATTCAAATGGGCCAAACACTTGACTCCTGTGTAACCACACTTGTGTTTTGCTATGTGTGTCTGTGGTTTTTGTAAGAGATCAGGGAGAGACACCTTCTGTTGTCCCACTGTAACAAAAAGAGAAAGAAAAAGGTTGTACAAAAGGCAACCTCCGCTAGGCATTGTAAAGGATTCCCTAGGATGTGGAATTGGCTTGGAGTAAGTAGCAGTCACTCAGATTTTAGTCTAACTGTTCTGCTTTGCTGTGTGTGTTGACCTCTCCTACTCTCCAATTTTATTTAAACCTTTAAGCCTCGATGTGTATAGCCAAGTTTGAATTCTGAACCTTCAATGTATACTGGAGCTACTGTTCATATTCCTAACGATGCTACTATGCCAACTTGGTACAGCGGGGGGGGTGGGGGGGGCGCGCACTTTGGGGTCCCTGTAATCTAAATTGAATCTAGTAGGCCTGCTCTTCCTCTCCACCCCCCCCCCCCTCCTCCCTCCCCCCCCCCCCCCCCCCCCCCCCCCCACCAAGTCCTAAAAGGTTTTGTTATCCCTCCAAGCCGGGCCATTTCTCCGCACAGGAGTTGATAGCGATCAGACAGAATCAAAGCAGATAAGGTTCTGCGGACAATGGCTGTTTCAGACTTGTCTTCCTGGTTGCGGGTTGGACTCCGCTGCCTTGATCGCGCGTGGCTAGTTGCCGTTCTAAACGGACAGGGAGGGCGTCCCGCGGACGGGCCCCAAATTACTGTCCCCGCTGAGACTGTGCGCCGACGCTAACGTTTGGCTCAATTATGTTAGCTTAAATAACATTTGGCTAAAACGGCGTTTGAATAAAATAACGTTTCGCTTAAATAGCGTTTGGTTAAGATACTGTTTGAATACATTGAAGACTGCATTGGGTTACCCACCTCAAGATAGTGATTAATAGTAAGCAATTCGTTCTTTGACATCTGGGGCAGGAGCTTGGCTTTTGAGATTTGAAATGAAAAAAATTTGATTTATTAAAAGTATAGTCTATATTTAGGGTAGAAATCCCTTGGTGATGGTAATGGATGTGTAGGGGTTGCAGTTTCTCGCTGTAACGTAGGTTGTGGGGGTCAGGAGCTAGCGTAGGAGGTAGAATAATGTTAATATAAATGATTAAAAACGTCCATACCAATAAGAAATATTTACACAATCTACAATATGATAATCGTATGGAAAAGCGTGTTCTCATAACCACTACCTGCTTCAGCATGGAAGGAATTCTCCATAGGTTGGGTGGCTGTGTGATTAGGTCAGACATTTATAATAAGGTAGGTGGGCGTTTGGGTTGATTATAACATGCCCACTGTGTCAGTTATGTGTTAAATGTCCATTACAAAGAAAAGTAATTCTCAGTCAAATAATGACAAGAGATTACAACTCTTTTCCTCTTTACAAAACTGTCCAGCAACAGACAGATATAATAATACCTTTTATTCATACTGTATATCACTTTTTTTATGCACCCAAAGACAGTTTACAAAGATGAAAGTCGCGATGGTATCAAAAGGTCATAGTAAAGTACTCCAATGATGACTAAAATAAGAAGAATAAAGCATTAAAAAAAGAGTGTTTGATTAATTGTAGGGCTGTAGCCAACCAAGTAAACTCTTGGTCAATGGGGTAAATAATTATAGTAAAATAAATCTGCACGTCACCTCTAGAGTAAATATTCGGCCACTGTTCTCTACCTGCTAGCCTACATATCACGGAAGTGCTGCTTGGAGAATGTCAGTTGGTTTTAGATCCACTGACATCAATTCGTTTGGAGGGAGTCAATGTTCAGTGTTAAGTTACGAATGGCAGTCTTCCTTATGTCGGGCGAGCTCAAAGTTGTGGAAACCGGGGGTGTTTTGACCTCTTGTCTTACAGGTCTCATGGTCTATCAAACCATGTGATTACTAAAACACAAACTACGGAGCCTTGACTATCATTTTTTATTCATAATTAATGTTATTTCTAACACAATATAGCCTAATAAAACACAAACTACGGAGCCTTGACTATCAATTTGTAATTCATAATTAATGTTATTTCTAACACAATATAGCCTAATAAAACACAAACTACGGAGCCTTGACTATCAATTTTTTATTCATAATTAATGTTATTTCTAACAATATAGCCTATCACTAAAAAATTAAAACACATCAGTCTGCATATGTCCCTCCCGCCCCCGAAAATAATGGATTAAGAAAAGCTTTTGTCCGATTGTCCGACCAATGAGAATTTGGTCGAACAAGTGCTTTAACGACCATCCGACAAGAACATGACAGCCCTAATTAATTGAACCCCTAACCCTGGCAGTGTCACCGCCGTGCCTTGCCATTGGGGCAACACGGTGACCTGAGAGCGAGACTCGAAAAGAATCCACCCATTTTTCAAAATGGAAGGCAGCTACTAAAACCAGACGCTAAGCCATTGCAAGCTTTGCACCAAATGCTTGCTTAAAGACTTGGAATAACAGCGAGACTTGCAGCGTAACAACGTTGTATAGTGGTTCTCGGAAATGCACATTTACATTTAGGGCATTTAGCAGACACTTACAACCATTCACACACACATTCACATCGGTGTCAGCTGTGCAAGGTTGACAGTCGAGCTCGTCGGGGAGCAGTTAGGGTGAGGTTGTCTCGCTCAGGGAAACACCTCGTCACTTGGCTCAGGAGGAGGCGGGGATCGAACTGGCAACCTTCCGGTTGCAAGTCAACCCGCTCTACCTCCTGAAGCCACTGTTGCCCTTGGCAATAGTCGGAATATAAAGAAAATGTAAAATAAATAAAAAAGGTTAAAAAAAGTCAAAAAAATAACATTATGTACATGTACATTTATTGAACATTGAATTTAAATAAAAAATGTAAATACAATAAAAATTACATTATGTAGGTACAGTACATTTATTGAACATTAAGGTGTATATTGTCTCCTATGTGAGTTCTCACTGTCTGGTTTACCGCCCACCGCCATGTCAAACTCTCTCACGTTATGATCCATGGTCGACAGTGATTCACCGCCACATCACACACACACACACACACACACACACACACCGGTGTAAATCACAACAATATGAATGTTATAAATGACACAGAAGAGGAGAGCTGGGTGAGGCTCACCCGGATGAACTCTAGATTTGAGATGCTTTGGGGAAATCTGGAAATCTGGGAATGTGTGTGTGTGTGTGTGTGTGTGTGTGTGTGTGTGTGTGTGTGTGTGTGTGTGTGTGTGTGTGTGTGTGTGTGTGTGTGTGTGTGTGTGTGTGTGTGTGTGTGTGTGCCCGGATAGGTGATAAATTCAAGCTTATCGCTTCACACTAAGCAACTCTCTCCCCCAACAATCATGAATTACAACATCCCCGACGGTAACATAACACACTGGAACGAAATGTCTATGGTTAGTTTCATAAGAAAAGAAAAAAAAAACGTTTGTAAATACGACAAAACTTGGTGATACAGAAAATGGACTGTATAATTGCCGGAATGTTTCAAGTTCAAGATAGTTTTGTGTGAAGCTTTGTTCAAGTTCTTTAAGTGCTTTTACACAGCCCTGATGTTTTTTTTTTCCTTCGTTGACGTTGTTATGATTAACGTTTGTAATGATGTTGGTTGGCTTTTACCCAAGATGCCGAGCTGCACAAGGACAATTATTACAATTTTACATGAAAAAATCCTTCAGAAACCCAAGTTGGAGTATGAACGTAGATTTTTGTGACATGAAAGCGGTAGAAACATAACAAAGCATCACTCGCGCAAACAAAAGAGAAAGGATTGAACGTTTTGAAAAAACCAAGAGAAAAATGCGATGGTTGCTGGTTGCAGATGCAATGTTCAAATGAAATGGAGCATACTGTATGTGGTCGGTTACCATACCAACCGTTGTTTATCATAAAACCATATGGCATACTCGTCATTCTCAACCCTTTCTTTTTCTCTCTCTCTCTCATATGCACACAGCCACTCAAGGTATCCATTTTCTCTTACAGGATTCATGTCGCTGTTTACCAATCTAGAGTGCTGGGATAAAATGTGATTTGACTTCTTTTTTTTCTTGCCTTTAATCTTTGCAGGCTTTGAATGAGCGGTTACACGTCTCATTTCCCCTCGTCCAGATGCACGACGAGGGGAAATGATTTGCATTTCCCTGTGTGCACTGCGGAATAATTAGTGTGGTTGCAAAGCAAGCCACACTATTGTTATTCCGTGGTTTATTTTTATTATTATTCTTCCCCCTCCTTCCCATCTGGGAGCTGACTTCTCTTACAGACAACATCAAACCAATGCCAAAATCAGTGCAGTGCGCGATTCCCACAAAAGTAAATATTTTGTTGTCATATTTATTTATTTATTTGTATTATAGCTAAGGGGAACATCCTCCCTAAGGTAATGTGGAAAGCCTTGTGTAGATTGTGTAAAATTAGCTCTGTTGCAGGTGCTCACCGAGCTCCTTTTTTATAATGGAAGTCAATGGGGTAAAACACTGACTCCCACAGGGAGTATATAACTCAAAGTTAAAGAGGCCCCTCCCCGCCCTGTTTAGCAACTATTTCTGAACCTCGGTATCTGGGCCTTATTGGACATGCTGAACATTTTTGCCTCAAGAACCCATAAGGTCCGTCCGAAAAGATTTTTCTGTCCATTGGAATCTGTCCATTGAAAGAAAAATGTACAATAAATCCAAATGACACCAACTTTTGTAAACATGCTCCTTTAGGTGGTTGAGTTGTCTGCAAAAGAATATATGCAAATAAGCCAACATCATTCAACCAATCACAAGGGGGGTAAGGGACTTGAATCCCGACTACTTGCTAGCAGTGGCATGATAGCATGCTCACGAAAAATTGCGAATGAGACGAGTTGGCTCATGCAACCACACACATTTTCTTGGGAAAATTCACATGGTGCTATGATTGGCAGCTAAAGTTTAAAGATCAGCCCCATTTTCAATTGACAAGTCTTTTTTAGAGTGGCCTCATGTCGACATGTCTAGTTGATCACATGGCTTTAACGAGTGCACTAAAAACTCTGCATTCTAATCGTTTTAAGCCCGTCACCAGTGTGTGTGTGTGTGGGTGTGTTTGAAGTCCACTTTTGGCCTTTGAAAAAGTTTTTGAGAAACCATGAGCAGGAATCATCACTCCGTAATGTTTGAACAAATCTTCATCTAACTTGCCCTTGCCGTGGAAACAGCCCTGGTAACCACGATGATGTAAAAGAACATGTCCACGCCAGTCATGACCAAGGTAGAACAGGCTTTCGACGAGATGAATCATGTACCTTTCCAGATTAAAGATTACGTTTAAATGGTCTGTCATCACCAACTCCTTTAGGATCACGCCCACTTTGAGTGACACGGTTAAACATTGCATTACACTGTCAAAACATTCAAACCTTCTGACACACTAACGTTTGTATTTGATTGGACCGCTGGTCCGTGTCCAAAAGTTACCCGCTCACTTCAGCCAATCAGCGTAGCCACTGTTGTTGTGATTATAACATTTGAGATGCTGATATTGCAATAGATAGCCTATCTCCACAGCAACTATGGGTTAGTCTTGAAGCAAAATAGGGCATGGCTGTTCGCATGTGTTAGCATCGCCCAGCACGTTACAAGTTGTTACAATACATGCTGAAGACTTAAACAATATTGTGTTGTTCCGATTCATGTACCGATTTGAATCAATAGTTGAATTACAATGTTGTTTTGTAACTTGTTTCCATTCTACCTGATCAAGCGTGACTTGTATTTTTTATGTCTTTTTCCATCGAATTGTTTAGTTGTTTCCCAACCATAATTACATGCGTTTGAGAACCTTTGCAATTAACAGGCCAAGCATCAACTGACTATATGTTTTCACGCTGATAATGTGCGAGCGAGAGAGAGGCAATGGACTCCAGTTGGGACATGAATGACTCATGAGGTTTGTATTTATGAGTGAACTTTTAACATTCAACACAACTCCCTCTTCCATAACCTGTCTCTTCACACCTCAGAGATGCTCAATGCTCAATCTTTTCTTTTTCTTTTTTCTTTTTTTACATTTCTTTGTTTGTACAGGCGTCAGCGTTGGGGATTCAGTACAAAATCGGTTCCTTCGGGGTCGGAAGTTGAAACACACCAGCTGCACTACCACCAGCTGGGCCCCCTCTAAAAAACCATGACCAGAATCCAGACTGATCCATCTGCTCAGGCTGGATTCCGCCTGCTGCGCTTCCTGCTAAATCTCTGGAGGTTTTCCTTGATCGCTGTTGTGCCGACTTTTCTTCATTGTTGAATGACCGACACTGCTCCTCAAGAAGCTGAATCACGTTGGTGACAGAGGCAGCGTCACTGTGTCCCAACAGGAAGTGTTGCCGCCATTAGTCGTCAGTCGTTTTACAGATCCCGCCGCCGTATGGCCACATATAGCTAACGTGATGGTTACAAAGTCTGGAGGTTGTGATTGGTCAGATCATCATCGGTCTGCTGTCCCCATAGGTCCAAATTCCACATTGCTCGCTAATCGCGAGACTGCTAAATGCTCGATTGCTCGGAGTGATCAAACCTCAGCTTGGGCGTTTCAACAAAGTATTAAAACAGACCCTTAGTGTTTTTGGCACTTACACGTACGTCTTACCGTGTTTTATCTCTTTCAATTAACCTTGATTGTCCCCAGGAAAGGCTCTACAGGAGTACCTAGAAGCTAACCGGAATAACATGTTAACGCCACGAAAAAAGGAATAGCGGGCGCTTTCGCTAAGCTAATTTAAAGTCACACATCTTCAAACAGATCAAAACTCTCTAGTTAGCTACGTATATTTCCTAATGTAGTTTTACCACGGTAAAAAAGAAACAGGACCAACTTAATTCGTGTATATTTTTGGACTAAAGTAATAGACTGTATTTTCAAGCTTAGGTTCGACAACAGCAATGGAGTCCTAGTATGTGACAGAACCGTTGCTACAAAATGAACAACAAATGGACATCATGAAAAGAGTGCTAAAAAAAACGCTCCAAGGGACAGTTTAGACTTTTTCAAATTCTTGCCTTTGCATGCAACACACAGTCTTCTCTCGCGCACACACACTAACACCATTTAAATAATTCAGAGCGCAGGCCATTGAAGCAGAACTGAAATATTAATGAAAGAGCACAAGTGTCTGTGGTCTAGCAATTAGCCTGAGAAGCTATTCTCACACCGGGACCTGTTTGCTGCGCAGCAGGGGACGGGCCGAGGTCTTGTTTCCCCCCCCCCCCCCCCCCCCCCCAAATAAATCCACTGTCCTCCCCTGCTTTTGTATGATTCACAGCTAGGAAAAGAAGAGACTTGTATTGCTGAATGTCAATTTCTTTTCCTCTCTCTCTCTCTCTCTCTCTCTCTCTCTCTCTCTCTCTCTCTCTCTCTCTCTCTCTCTCTCTCTCTCTCTCTCTCTCTCTCTCTCTCTCTCTCTCTCTCTCTCTCTCTCTCTCTCTCTCTCTCTCTCTCTCTCTCTCTCTCTCTCTCTCAAAAGAAGTGAGCTACTGATCAGAATCAGAATCAGAATCAGAAAAGCTTTATTGCCACGTACGTTTTTTTTTTTTAAACATACAAGGAATTTGTCTTGGTGATAGAAGTATTGAGCCACTCAATGTGATCAAAATTGACCAATTGAAACAAGCGGTACCAGAGCCTCACCACTTTTGCTCTCAGGTTAGTCGGCTGTAAGTCGGTCCGATCCATCTCCGGTCCCGTTTCAAACCGGCCCCTCGGGGGACTCGTACAGTAGACCTATGCGACGACAACAGCAACACAAAGGCCCCCAGTACGCCTGGGTGGCCTATAATGGGAGCGTGGGTCGGCCCAGAGGAAAGCCCAGGTGGGCTTTACTGGGCTCCTCCGACGCCAGTTCAATCAGGAGAGACTGGTATTAAAAACGAACCGCCAACATTTCTCAAAGGGTTTGCAAAAAAAAAAAAAGCAACGTTACCTTGAATCGCACCAAGATCGATTTTTTTATTTATTTATTTTTAGACACGATGAGACATGAATGAGTTCAACCCAATCACAATCAGGTATCTTTGTCACAGTCACCATGGATACTGGTACGTGTCGGCGGAGGCCACAGCCTTTTTTTACGTTCTCACGCGGTCCTCCTATTGCATCCATTGTGTTCAACGACCTTCAGAGACCTCTAATTACATCGGTGCTGTGTGTATCGATCATTCATCTCGATAGGGGTCGGCGCCACGAGCCAAAGTTGACTTGCACTGCCGTACGTGAATATAGTGTGTGCAGTTGTTTTCGCCTCAGTTTCGTGTTTTTCGATACCAACCTTTCCCCAAAAGTGTGATAGCCTTACTTTGAGTGATCAAATGGCGAATCCACCTCAAAAACAAACGTCTCCAAAACATGGATGTCACTAAAGAATTCCCGCCCACGTGATTCCCCACCCTCATCCGCGAACTGCCCCTTCACGACAATGTTTTACGCTCGGACATCAAAAGGAAACTCTCTACTCTAATTCAACCCTCTAAATACATGGGATGTTGTGGGAGTGTGTGTGGATGGTGGCTGGTTTAAGCAGCCTCACCTGGCCTGCGGCAGACTGATTGGACTCTGGGGCTGCACACCTGTTGCACATTGAGCAATCAGTGTGCACAGGTTAAGCCAGCCACCACCACGCACACACACTCAGGGAGAGCTCTCCGGCATGGCAGCATGGAGCACCATCTGCATGCCTCATTCCATGCAACCTTTACAATAAACCGGTTCAACATCACCACCCTGTGTCCATTGGTTTGGAGGAGCCCGAGGAAAGTCACCTAGGTGGAGTATGGGAGCCACCTAGGTGGCGTGCAGTAGGGGACATTGCTACAGATGTTTTTGAGAAAAGGATGGAAACCAAGCTCGTCTTCACTAGGCTGCATGAGGCGATTTGAAGGATTTCAAGGATGCACGGCATCGCCTGGAGAAGCGATGTCTCTCAGAACGACGCACACACACACATCCGGAGTTGCAAAGTCGCTGTGCACACTTTGCTAAGCGCGTGCACTGATGGTGTGCAGTGCACGTGTAGGTGTCGCTTACAGTTTGGCTTTTGTGGGTTTGCTTCGGCATGAGCTTGAACGAAACCCGAACAGCGTTCCCAAATCGCTTCCCAAATCCGTTTTTCGTTCCTGCCCTGGAACAGTGATCACAGAAAGGTCTTCTAACAGGACAACGGACTGATCACAGCTGCGATGATAGTCAGGGTGCAGGTTGCAGGGACTAGCGTACGGTGATGCAGGAGCTCTAATAGGAGCTTGACCTTTGACCTCTGAGGTGTGGTTTAACCTCCCAGGTCACTGCAAGGCACCTTTAATTCAAAGCCGTTTGGAATCTCCTGCGGCGTTGTGCTGTATCCAAGCTCTTAACCTCTGAGCCGCTGATATTACCACTTGCAGCTGCAAAATAAGCACTTTAGACACTTCTTGATATCGGCTGTGTTTATGATAGCGTTTTCTTTTCGGGTCTGATTTTCACTTCCCTATTTTTGTCTGACAAATGACATCACATTACAGTAAAACATTGTGCAAGGCCCCTATATGTGTAAAATAAAGAGCTGGATTAATAACAATAATCTATAATTAACTGTATGGTTGACTTACTTCAAACACGCAAAGTCCTGTCACTTTTCCTGGCATGCCTGTCAGAGCATTTTATTTGTTCATGCTGGAATAGCTTTTTGTTTGTTTTTCCTGTGGTGTTTTTGTTTTGCCTTCATACACATACTGGGTATTAATAGGCTGTTAGCTGTTACCACAAAGCTAGCATTAAACACAAAAACCTGAGCATCATTTGCAGCATAAGAACAAATCACTGAATGAATTTAACTTCTTTTCACTTAATTTAGACAAACTTAAAAAAAGATCGATATATTTATTGTTTCGAATGAACAAACACACGAGGTTCACATTAGACTGGATACGTTGACTATTTGAACCAAGTACGTCTTAACCTTGGACTCTGTGTGCTCAAAAATATCACTTTGAACGAAGAAGAAAATTAACAAATTACAGGGTTTGGATTTCACTGTGCGTGTGGCGTCCACCTTTTGTGTGTGTGCTTTTTGGGCAGGAAGTTTTGCAAGTGATATCGCTGGGACTTGACACTAATGATGCCCTTGTGTTAAAACATGTCAATTCTGCTCTTTCCTCCATTCAATCATTGGAGTTTTGAATGGACGCTGCCTTTAAATGTTTTTTGCGCTGACAAAAACGTTTCATTATTCCATTCAGTCCATTGTCACTTTTGATAATGTAATGGGTTTCGCAAAGACTGGGAATTTCTCAAAAAAAAAAAAAACATTACACAAAGAAATGAATGCCATTCTTTCTTTCTTTTAAATCCCTCCATAGGAGATGGATGGATGGATGGGTCATCTTTCAGAGGCCAGCGGTTGTATTTGTATGTATTTATTGCTGAGCTAAAGAGGACTTCAAAGTAAGTCTGAGGATTGAGTTTAACTGTCCATCTGTGGCAAGTGCATTTGACCATCGTAGAGTTTCTTTGTGTTAGTAGTGATAATGACGATGTCATGAATGTTACATATTATTACGATAATAAAGCAGCATTGATTAAGCGGGAACAATTAAATTAATAATACAAAATACTGCTTTCACCAAAGTGGCAATTCACCTCGATAGATGCTGTGTGGACTTCCACAAATGCCCTTGTTGAGATAATGGCTGATGGCTCAGCGATACACAGACAATGTTGGTGCGCCACGCTATTGATTGATCGTGTGCTATGTTCAATCGGCGGCAAATGACGCAATTATTTACAGACTCAAATTGAATTAGCCTGTCCATCGAATCTTCTTGACGTTTCCCGTCGGGCTTAAGCTAGTGGAGTAATCGGTGACAAGTCCTCCTCTCTCTCTCTCTCTCTCTCTCTCTCTCTCTCTCTCTCTCTCTCTCTCTCTCTCTCTCTCTCTCTCTCTCTCTCTCTCTCTCTCTCTCTCTCTCTCTCTCTCTCTCTCTCTCTCTCTCTCTCTCTCTCTCTCTCTCTCTCTCTCTCTCTCTCTCTCTCTCTCTCTCTCTCTCTCTCTCTCTCTCTCTCTCTCTCGTTTTCCTGAACAACACAATCGCTGACTGTCTCATTCATCGCTCGTTTCATTTCCACCGGGTTCCCTTGGCCCCACACAGTCCCCAGTGCGGCTCCGGGCATGCTAACACACGCCGCACAGCAGGGACGCCGGCACAAAGCTCAGGGCTGCGCGTCTCAGAAATCTCCCCCCCCCCCCCCCCCCCCCCTTCCCCAAAAGAACGCTTCACACCAAAGACGTGTTCGTGATCAATTCTAGGTTGTTCAATTGACACAACGAAACGAACAAAAAAAAAACACACACACACCACTTTCGGCTGAATTCATTCAGTGTACAGGGGCCGATTATAGACCCACAGGTGCCATTTATTAAAAGATATGAAATGGCATTCTCAGCTTATCTCATTTCTACAGTATGGGTTAGGGTTGGATATTTGTAATTAGTAGTATTTAGTCAAGGGTAAATATGACGTCTTTAGGTAAGTGAATTCAGATCCCTGTCATTAAGGTGCAGCAAGGGGTAGACGACCATGCCCTGGAAATAAAAGTAGTGCTGTGCTCAGGCTACTACATATATTACGGTAGTCCGGTAATGGAAAGTACCAGAATATTTAAATATACCGGTTGGTTTGTTTAAAGGGCACCTATTGTATAGGTGTCAGAGTGATTACAAGCCATTTTGAAATCTGCCCTTCTGTGTGACATAGTGACATCAAAAGTGGGAGTGTCTACCTAGACGTAGGATGGATAGATAAGCCTACCAGTTGGTACAATCCACTGGGTAGGCTGGGGGACTGATCCATACAGTCTAGGTGGACACTCCCACTTTTGATGTCACCGGGTAGATTCTGAAATGGCTTGTAATGGCTAATCACCTTGACACCTGGTGGTAAAATAACGCAGCCTTTAAGATAAATAGAGTGTGTTTGTGGTCTACTTCCTTGAAGCCCCGGTTGTAGCCGTTTTAGCATGCTATAGTCATTTTACATCACAAAATACTGAGGACGTTACTGGCTTACAATAATAAAAAGTTATTGGCCCACTATTAAGGATTTTAGAGAAAAAAAACTGTAGACTTCCTGTTAATAGCAAACCACTGGTTCCCATCCCGCACTATATAATATAATGCTACATAATAATATAATAATAATTAATTTAAGGCTATAGCATGAACCGCTCATTGTGGAAGCACGCAGAACGTTCAGCGTGGGGTCTTTTGAAAATGAGAAAGAACACAATTTGTGTCCTCCTCACAGCAGTTTATGTTCATAACCACCACTCGATAGTAATTTCCTCAGTGTCAACCACGCGCCTTCCGCAGGGAGACACACTTGGAACGAATGAAACGGATGATTTGTTCCGATCACTTGGATTGCTACAAGGTCAGCGTAGCAACGTAGCCACGCTTTGTACCGAGGCTATGGTAGGGCTATGCTATTCCATGGCGGGGTATGCACAATTGTAGCCTCAATACGCGCACATGCCCGTGCACACGCATTTCCACGTGCACGCGCATTCCATCATGGACGTGCATTTTAAAAATGCCTTGTCCAGTTCTCTACATTACATGGAGCAGTGGATTTGCGTTGGTAAACGGATGTAAAGCAACACACGGGTCAACTCTTTCGTTTGTATCATTTTAAACATGGAAACACGAGTTTTCTTAGTCATGTACACAATTCACCATTCGCATTCGTTTTCCATCATCGTGGAGGAACAACGCGTTTTTTTTTTTTTTTACTGGGTGTGTAGTGGCTGGTGCTTAGGATACCTTCTACCTTGTGCTGGACCAAGACCACTCTTTCTCCCCCCCCCCCAATTGGACTTACCTGGCTGGAGGGTAGTCATGGACGCTGGTCTCTGGTCTGCATCAATGGTCCTAGTGTGAACAAGAAACAACGAACCAGGAAAAGAACCAAAAGCGACTGGAAGGCCGGGTGCCTTTATAGGCGACACCTTACCTTGATTGGTTGTACGTTTAAGTACAGCATACATAAACAGGAAGCTTGTGATGATCGGTGCACTCAACAAGGTCCATTGGCCACACTCCACCTGGGTGGCCGCCACACTCCGCCTGGGTGACTTTAACTGGGCTTAACTCCAGACACAAGGACGCAGGGCGGTGGGTGTTGAAAGCCGGCTAATTGTACGGTTTGCAGGATAATGATACACGGCGCTGGTGCTCCATGTTGCCATGCATGAGATCTGGTAGACAAGCGCATATGGACATATACGAGAACTGGGAGGCGGGGGGGGGAATTCCGAACAAAAGTGAACCTCGTCGTTCCACATGTCTGAAACACTTATTGTGTGATAAAACATATAATTGGGGTTATTTATTAAACAGAGTATAGCCGACCCCTATTGTATTCCCTCAAAGCACCAGAAGAGAATCAAATCCGCCACGAGCAGTTTAAACCCTGTGCGTTGATACGCACGTTGTTTTAGAAATATTGATATCGAACGCGCTTTTTTGGTTCGGAAACGTTGAGATTCAACGTATCCGTGGTAACGTGGTAATCAGAACCGTACAAATAGCTACGTTTCATTCTGGCGCCTGGGTTGTTAAAGGTCTCTGTACCGAATATATCTCTCAGATAGACTATCGAACATCATTTATGCATCCTAATTGTGTGCGTTGTTGCGTCGAACGCACACCACCATAAGCGCAGGGAGGAGTTCTCAACTGCTTGATTGTTGTTATTCGTTCGTTAATATAATAGCGCAGGAAATCGTGCGGCACTCGGGGAAATATGCGTGAAACATTGTCAAATGTTTACTAAACTAAGAAGAAATGATCTCTCAATGAGCTATTGAGATTAGGGGGAATATTGAACATCAAACGGATTGAATGTGTTACATGTGTGCTCCAACTGTCTGAAACAAACCAAATGTATGAAATGTCTCTGTGGGAGTGTGTGTGGATGATGGCTGATTTAAAACAGCCTCGCCCGGCCCGGGTCAGACTCAATGGACTCTGGGGCTGGGTGAGGCTGCACACCTGTTGCGCATTGAGCAGTCAATATGCAACAGGTTAAACCAGCCATCACCACACACACACACACACACACACACACACACTCACACTCAGGGGGGAGAGATCTCCTGCATGGCAACATGGAGCGCCAGGCCATGTATCATTATCTGCAAACTTGAACAATAAACCGGTTTTCCATCACCACCACCCTGCGTCCTTGTGTCTGGAGGAGCCCAGTTAAAGTCACCTAGGTGGAGTGCGGCGGCCACCTAGGTGGAGGGTAGCAATTTACATTGTTACAGTCTCTTAAACCAATCAAGTGTAATGGTAGGCTGTAGTATAAAACTGAACACAATGAAGTGTGTGTGTTGCGTACGGGACTAACATCGCCGTCCACTTAGATTGGAGAGCTCAACGGCTTGATTCCCTGCTATCCCTTCTTTCACACAATTATATAGTCATAATTATATAGTTAAAAAGGTTGATGTGCTCGTCGCGATAGTCCATAAAACTAAATGCGATAAGTGTGTGTGTGTGTTGTCGTGTTTGACACGCATCGCCATATGCGCAGTGGCGTTCTCAACAGCTTGAATCTTTATTATTCATGTGTTCGTTTCATTATACAGCGTCGTTAAAAAGTTGAATGTCACTGTTGCCATTACTACATCATCTTTTATCTCCTTCTGAACAATGCATGCTGCTCTGTCAGGGCATTCTATTTACTAAACTTGGCGGGCCTAGTAGGTTCCACCGCGCGACTTATACGTCTGATCATAACGGATACGCCTATGTGACTTGATACATTCATAGCTGCATCTGCCAAATGCAAAGCCTTGAGATTAAAGGGCTCCTACTATACCACCAGGTGTGAGTGGGATTAGCCATGACAAGCCGTTTGAAAATCGGCCTTTTCCCTGTGCCTTAGTGACATCACTAGTGGGCGTGTCCACCTAGATGTATGCTGGATAGATCAGTCTGCCAGCCTACCCAGTGGACTGTAGCAAATGTTGCTTTTAGATAAGCCATCCATAAGATCTATCCATCATACATCTACGTGGACATTTTGCAAGATTTAACTGTTGAAAATAGTACGCAAAGTATTCATTTGTCATTCGTTTTTAGTTGCAACTGTAAAATGTTGATTATGTTTGCATTTTATCAGCACGTAGTCACAGATGACACAGTAACACAAGAACACAAGAAAATGTCAACGAGCACAGCCATTCTAACTGGGATTGGCTGCAGCCCGCGCCATTAACGATGACGGACAGTCAATCCATCCAATCAAGTGCTGACGGGCATGAGTAGCGTGTGATGAAGCATGGTTTCAGTGCTTGCCTCTGGTGTCGTGGTATCGGGGCTAGGCATGACTCGAAGAGCGGTAAAGGTTCAACACGTGGTTTACTCAGAGATGCGAGGGAAACGGCCATGCACTACAGTATGTATTGGTAAGGATGGCATGCTGAAGAAGTCGCGCCTATAGGGTCTGGTTTATCTCAGACAGTTGAACCTTATATGGTGTCGTTTTGACCACCCTTATGTGTGAGCAGAAACCAGTCAGAACTGGTGTTAGCTCTAACACGGTGTCAGGTCCAATGAGCTAATAACGGTAGCTTTAATACTGTGTGGTCTAGTCGGGTAATAGACACGATACATTTACATCAAGTTACAGGTGTGTCAAACTCCCCATCTGTGTCTTAAGAATTGTCTATTTAAAAAAAGAAAGAAATGAACGACACTATTTTTAGTCACATTTATGCCGCAGCCATCTGCTCGGGGGCTACTGAATCCACTTTCTTTCCGATTTTTTTTGTATTTTTATAATCCTCTGTGACTGTGCTACAGGCACCTGACAGGCAGTGGAAATTTCTCCTGCATGTTCACATCTCTCCCAGACACTTTTATTTGCCCGAGCAGGCGACGTGCTGCTGAGCTAATGCTAACAAGGCTTGCGTCTGCTTCTATTCATGAACGAACAGTAGCTTTCGTTTTCGTTCTTCAGCCTTTGACGCTTTCCTGTGCGAAAGAGGCAAAGCAATCTTCACTGTAAAAAGGTGTGCTTCTGTATTCCTTGTAATCTACTTCTAATGGTCGGTGTGTGTGTGTGTGTGTGTGTGTGTGTGTGTGTGTGTGTGTGTGTGTGTGTGTGTCTAGCTTTTAGGTGGCACTTACCTGCCTGAGCTATGAAAGAAAAATTAGTTAGTCAACGGTACAGTGGTTAATCTAAGAGAATTAAGGGAGACATATTCAGGTTTTTTTTTGGGGGGGGGGGGACAATTTAACCCAGGGGCTTATGTCTGAGAGCCAAACATACCCAGTGAATTGACGATCTCGCCATGATAAGACAGAAATGAATGAAGAATACTCTAAACATTATTTTGAAGAAGCAAAAATACAGCCTAGTATAAAGAAAAATAAAAGATGGCTCCGTATTTCCTAAAAGGCCAAATGTCCTTGAGATATCCGGTGTTCTGACAATAAATGCAAGACAAAGTCTCAAGGTTGCCGTGGTAACGGCGGCAGCAGAGTCCGTGGTGCCGGAGTACGAATCATCCATTAGAGTGATCTGGACTAATTAAACTAATTAGGGCCCCTAGATCTGCGCAGTGAGAACACGTCCTCGTCTCTGCCGTTCCACTAACGCAATCACTCCGTTACGTGAGGGGTCCAGGAGTGACAATCACATCACGACTTTACTTTGGAGTTAACTTTCGTAAAAAAAATAAAAATAAACTAACAACTTGGTACAAGGGGCCACTCAAAGCAATTACTTTCCATCCATCTCTCTCTCTCTCTCACTCCTACCCCCTTCAAAAGATTGCACTGGGAAACTCACCTTGACAAGGTAATAAATAACACAGAACAACTAATGGTTATGGACATTGTTTAACTAGGTACCAAATACCAAGCACAGGTATACAGCTCTCTCTCTCTCTCTTACTTTCACTCGGACGTTCAACTGCAAAAGGGAGTAGCAGAATCTCTCTCTCTCCCTCAGACCTGTCAGAGAGAGAGAGAGAGAGAGAGAGAGAGAGAGAGAGAGAGAGAGAGAGAGAGAGAGAGAGAGAGAGATAGAATTCCCCCTCAGACACAGGTAACGAGGGGGGGGGGGCAGGAAAGGATAAGGTGTTGTAGGAGGGCTATGCCAGCTGTTTGGTAATCACTGTTTTACCCTACCTCTCAGCCATTAATCATAGTCAACCAGCCCATGCCTTCACCCCCCCCCCCCCCCCCCCGCCCCCCCCCCCCCGCCAAGGCACATGCTGGGGGGGGGGGGGGGGGGCGGGGTTGGGGTGAGAAGCTGCCGAACTGGAAAGACGGATGAATGACATTGAACCCCATAGGTATTAACCTGGTACAGGAGCGCTAGCAGCTTATCACGCGTGAGAGGGTTTCAGATGCAACGCTAAGGCTGTGTTTAAAAAAAGAGGGGAACGTTTATCTGTTCGAAAATAGTGCCGTTTTCTTTGGTTGCCTTTTGTGTTACTGTGTCAATTTAGCCTCAGACTAAATCATAAATGAGCCTGTTTAGTATGGTACCCTTGTAACAAGAAGTAGCTTGTATGATAAGTGACAGTTTTGCATATCTAGTTAAAAGGCAGAATGGTCTTAAATCTTTACATTTGATTAATATGTTTCTCCGATGTTTGAGCTCCACTTTAAATGGGTGGCGTCGCCTGATTGGCTGTTGTGAGCTGATGCTTCCTGATCAGGACAACCCCCCCCCCCCCCCCCCCCCCATGACTGCTCAACAGAGCAACTAGTAACTCAAGCAAGGCCCCAACTGCTAGCGCCATGCTAAAGGCCAGAAGCACTGCCCCTGTGGCAATACTGTGAGTAACATCGTCATAGAACTGATCAGTGGCGAGTTCATGCTACGATACACGCTGCATGCTATGCTCGAGGACATAGCCAGGACCTCCAATGGATAAAGGGACCATAATGCCCCCCCCCCCCCAAAAAAAAGAATCTGAGCCATTATGGACATTTCTCCGTTTTCCTCAATCATAAAGAAAGAAAGGGGGTGAAAATTGCCATCTTGAGAAATGGATTGCTTTCAGGGGGGGGGGGGGGGGGGGGGGGGGGGGGGGGGGGGGGGGGGGGGGGGGGGGGGGGGGGGGGGGGGGGGGGTTGGGCGGGGGGGGGGGGGGGGGGTGGGGGGGGGGTGGAGTCCAAAAAATAACTTTTACTAGCACAAACCAAGCGTGTGACACAAACAACAACAACCCCCCACCCTCCCTCCCCCCCACCCACCCCCAAGGCGTTTGTTACTTGGGTGGTTTGTGACCCCACCCCCCCCCCCCCCCCCCCCCCCCCCCCCCCCCCCCCCCCCCCCCCCCCCCCCCCCCCCCCCCCCCCCCCCCCCCCCCCCCCCCCCCCCCAGCAAACCTCTCTCTCTCTCTCTCTCTGTTATTCCTCTATGAGGAAGACAAGTATAGTAGTCTGTGTTGCCTGTTGAGGTGTAAACAGGAACATCTGCAGGTGATTAAACCATGGTCCACCATTTTTTGGAGAGGTGATCCCACCACCATTTTGGAGAGGTGATCCCACCACCATTTTGGAGAGGTGATCCCACCACCATTTTGGAGAGGTGATCCCACCACCATTTTGGAGAGGTGATCCCACCACCATTTTGGAGAGGGTCCTTCTAATCCACATCGGTGCGCTGCAGTAGGCAGCGATTGAGCTATGGTTCCCCTGTGGTGAAGGATATTAATATTCATAACATTTAATCAATCTTAGTATTCATGTCTGACCCGTGTACGGAGGTAGATTTGTTGTCTTTATGTCGAGGGCAAAACCTTTTGCGTTGCAGACAAAAATAATTATTCTGAAAGCAAAAGTTGGCGTTTAAAGGTTTAAAGAGGTTAAATTGTTTTTATTTGCAATCAAACACAGCAAAATAAATGCATTTGAACACAAAAACACCTTCGTTTTGGGCTGCATTTCCCCACCCTATTGGTCAGGCTTTCTAAAGGGTCGCTCTTTCCTTCTCAGGCTTTGTGGTTCAAGGTAAAACATTTTGGTTGCAAACAGTTTGTTCTTTTGCACCTTTGACCCCATAGCAGTGGGCGGGCTTTGGAGCGAGCTGCAGATGATGCTTCTCCATTGGTCGATCGTTTTTGAGTGCCTGCAACCAATACAACATGTTTTTATCAGCGATTTATCTGCGACTCTTGTGCGCACACAAACAGGAGGTACTCAAAATCAATTGGTAATCTGTTGATGACAGAGCCCAACCTGTCCCTTAACCTCAGGAACAGCTGCTGTGCCATAGTTGCCTGCAATTAAACAATATTCCAATTAGTGAATAAAATAGAACATGATTAAATACAACGCTAATGTATGATAACACATGGTAGTGCAAGTCCGTCTACGTTTGTAGGGTATGAATTGCAACTGGTATTGTTCATGGAAATGCGGTGCAAAAAAAGCTACAACATCGGAATGTAATTGTAGCAATCACCATTACTACACGCCACCTAGGTGGCTTTTCCCACTCCACCTAGGGTGACTTTCCTCGGGCTCCTCCAGACCAATGGACACAGGGTGGTGATGTTGAAAAACCGGTTTATTGTAAAGCTAGCGTCGAATGATACATGCAGATGGTGTGCCATGCCGGAGACCTCTCCCTGAGTGTGTGTGGTGATGGCTGGTTTAACCTGTGCACATTGATTGCTCAATGTGCAACAGGTGTGCAGCCTCACCCTGCTCCAGACTCCAATCAGTCTGACTCGGGGCCAGGTGAGACTGCTTCAACCAGCCATCATCCACACACACACTTCCACAGTAATCTAACGACTATAAACAGCAGAAGATGGTTAACTTTGGTACTGCTTACCAGGGATAATATGCCAGTAAATTTTCCGTGACGTCCACGTGTGAACGATAAAAAAGTTCAACTTCACTGGTTGTAGGCACTTGCACTCAAAAACGATCGACCAATGGAGAAGCATGATCTATAGCTCCCTCTAAAGCCCGCCTACTGGTATGGGGTCAAAGGTTCAAACAAAGACCAGAATTTGCAACCGAGGTGTTCTACTTCGCAACCAACATCGTTCACTTCGCAAACGTGCAAAAAAATCGGACCGAGAGCAAACCTTTAGACAGCCTGACCAAAGGAGAGATATGCAGCCAAAATGTGAGGTTTCATTTCCTTCTCAAAATTAATTAAAAGGTTTGTTCTGTTTTTGTCTGATGTAAAATATTTTTTCATTGGACTACATGTAATTCTGATCTTGATAATATACTTGATTGCAAAAAAAAGAAGTCTCTTAAAACCTTTAAAGCTCATTTTTGCTTTCAGAAACAATATTTTTTGTTTGCAATGCAAAAGGCTTTGCCCTCAACATGGACACAAATCGACCTCCACACTCATGTTCATTGACCTACATCACCTCATGCGGCTCAGATCAGGATAAATTAGAATAGTTATTCCAACAAGCCCAGCTTTATAACATAAATAGGAACGTAATAGAGCGGCACACTTTAAAGTCAAGGTAAAATGGCTTTTTAAGCCCATCTCCCTTTTGTAATATGATCCATTTCCAATTAAAACAAGCCGTTACATTTAGACATAGGGAGGAATGCAATTTGATTGGATGGCACAAATTGGATCGCTTGCCTAGATTGCCTAGGCAATATTGTCATGCTATTGGTTGTGAAGTTAAGCCGGCCCTTTTTCAACAAGTTGTGGTCACAACCAAAATAAAATGATGCTGTAGAGGAAGTTACGCTTATCACATTTGGAGGTAAATAACATTAATAGAAACATTATAAAACAATAACATATTCTAGAAAATGTTGTGGCATACTTTGTTGAAAGTATATCGCCGAATAGGTGTAAGGTAGATAGTAGAAGGTGCAACAACAACAAAAAACAAGCACGCTCCCACACACACACACACACACACACACAGTTCCATTTCACAATCTCCTGTCGTTCCTTCAGCCGTCCTCAAAGCTCACACCTCCACGCCTCAAAACCCAAAGGTCACGAGGTCCACTTTCAAAGTGGCTTTCTCGAAAAGATCCATCCGCAGAGCAGAGTACCACAAAAAAAAAAAACACCCTCCTCTGAGTTGAACAGTTCACTCGGGATACGGGTCGTAAACTTGATCAAGGAGCTTCGTAAAATCATGACCACTCTCCGCCTCGGGTTCCCTGGTCTGGCAACAATATATTTTGCAGCCCTCAAAATATCTATACATAATGCTGTAAGCCTGAGATTTCAAGATAGCCCGATAGATCAGCGCGTGCAACATCAACTACAAAGACTGCAAAGTGAGTGTGAGTGTATTTTGAGTATTACCAACAATGCATTGCACCGGTCGGGTTGCGTGTTTACAGCGTAAGGCCACGAGCTAACATTTCCATCGACGTTTTACTCACTTGGTGGGGGGATGACATTCCCAGCCAATCTACCTGCAATGCTAACGCTGTTGTCCCCACGTGACAACAGGGCTACGACCGACATAGAGCTAAAGCAGACATAGAGATAGACGTGTTCATTGCAAGGGGACATCTTTCCTTTTGAAATATGTATTCATTAGCCCCCGAAAACCCAATCCACCGGGACGTTTACTGGAAGTACATAGACTGGTTTATTTTGAAGAACGTAAGATCACTTCACCCCTACTTTGTTGTTGTTCTGTTGTTGAGTAAAAAAACGACAACTAAATTTGAGCAATTTGTTACATATCTACGTGTGCAAAGTTAGACGTCAATCTGTAGCGCATGCATAGCATGCAGCGTGTATCGTAGCATTAACCTTCGCCACTGATCAGTTACATGATAATGTTACTCACAGTATTGCCAAAGAGGCAGTGTTTCTTCCGGCTGTTAGCAAGGCGCTAGCCGTTGGGGCCTTCCCCGAGTGGGGGGTGGGGTGGGGGGGAGGCACCTGCCCATCTAGGGACAGGTGTTCAACCTGACCAGGACCAGGACATGGTTCTCCCCGCAAACACTCATTAGATGAATCAGGCAGTGTCAGCGCACAACAGCCACAATAGGGCGAGTGTTGTCAAGTTTCATTGAATCTACGCTTCTTCTTTTTTAAAGAGGGCGGTTAAAATACCACGACAAAAGTTAACTTATCAGTGCACATGAAAAATGCCATGTGGTTAAAAGCTGCGTTTGTGCTCATGGATATTTCCGTTCTCATGCGTACTGTAGGGAAACGTGCGGCACAGACTAACAGTGTTTGTCCAAATAAAACATGCCTCATAAAAATCGCATAGGCCTAATAGAAAACCTCTGGGGTCCCATATCGAAGTTTACATCAATGTTCAACTAAATGAATTGCCCTCACAATTAATTTGAGTGTGCATCTTAAAAAGGGAGCTATTTGTAGCGAATGTACTGTACTAAATCATAACACGACAACGATATGTCATCAGAGATTAAGAAAACGTGCTAATTTCGAACTACCTACTTCCCCAGGTTGCCAGGTATGAAACAGATAGGCACACAAACACAGCGTGCTGCTGCCATGGAGGCAAGCAAAACAACGGGATCAACTGACATCGTACCAGAGTCTATGCGACCGAAACAGCCTCTTTCGAAAACGCTTGTGACCATTGCCTTGGTAAAACAACAGTTCAATCTTGGGAGTTGCATTTGAAAGAATTTAGACCGCGCAAAGACCTAAAAGGGTTTCAAGATGGATGCCACAAGAGCTGGTTTATAATTTGTAAACAATAAATAAATAGCAAAGTTATACAATAGCTGATCAGCTTACAGTGTAGGACTCGTCGTCGCTGGTCATTCTAAAAAAAAAATGAATAATTGTGCTCGACACGTCTTGTGCTTTGGCTCATCTTGCGCTCGTGTTCAGTGTCCTGAACCTGGCAACTTCAAGTCTCGTGTCCTCAACCTGGCAACTTCAAGTCTGGAGACGAGGGGGCCGGCGGAGACATCTCTCTCCAATATATTTTCTGTTTGGACTGCCGGTACCCATTTGAAATGCTCTGTGTCAATGTTACATACTGCACCTTTAACGGAGGGTATTTTATTATTATGTGTATACAAGTAATTAGCATTTTTTTGCTTCCTTTTGGCTCCAACTCGATCGCTTTCACCCTCTCTTTCTCCACCACCCCCCCCCCCCCCCCCCCCCCCCCCAGCTGGTTTCTGGTGTGAAGGTCCAAGGTGGATAACATAACAGATTTCATAAACTGAAGAATAGCTCATTTCATGGCTCCTTTTTTATTTTTTTACAGCAACGTCATTAATATCCCGAAACTGGTCTTGTCTACGCAGGCGACGAATGACGAATATGCCCGTGTGTAATCTCAAGGCGGATATCACCATCATGAACCCAAATGACACCCAAGGGTGCCACTTATTAAAACGTTTTTTTAATCTGATTGGTGGGCGGAAGGGCTACCGAGAACAATTCTAGATAAGCATTACTTAGCTGGTTAGCTGGCTGGTTATTTATTTAGTTGGTTAACTAGGTAGTAGTCTAGTGGGTTAGTTGGCTAGTAGACTAGCTGGTTATTTAGTTGGTTAGTAAGTTTGCTAATAATAATAATGATAAAAGGGTTTCTTTCTGATCTCCACTTTTCTCCAATTTCTAGTGTTGATCACAGTTTATACCTCAACTATCAAGTTACTAAAACATTTTTTCCAAACCAAAACCTTTCAGTCAACTTTTTGGTTCATTTGTGGAAGTGATTTGGAATTAGTGCAAAACAGTATGGATTGTTTTACACACACACACACACACACACGCACACACACACACGTGTCAGTGAGTGATTAATGGTTGCGCACGCTACCACACAACTCAACTGCTGGGAGCCGTGATTGATGGCCCAGTGTGTGTGTGACGCACACATATGGCACGTCAGACAGGGGAGTGAGAGGCACGGAGAGCGAATGAGAAAGAGAGTGACACCGTTATCTTCGTTATCCTCGCAATACCTCAGAGCACCAAGCGCAACAAGAAACCCACTAAAGACTAAACAGAGATCAACCAAACGAAAGATGAACCATACCCCAAAAAAACACTATGTTTATCTCAAGGACAACCGCTATCTCTGGTAGACCACTGGCTGTTGCAGTTGCCGCTGTATGATAAAAGGCTCAAATTAGAATCACTGGTGTCTGTTGGGGCTGTTTTGTATCAAAGCACAGCAACGGCATAAACCCTGTCTGTGGACACTATTTCTGTATTTTCTTTGATGGATTTTAGCGTTTGGTTCGACACGAAAGCTATGGATGAGATTTAGTATCCGATTTTCTGATAATGTGATCCAACAATACTGGACATTTCAAAAAAAAGAAAAATACGATACATCTCGATTGTCTCCATTTAAAGACGTCTTGGTCGTGGACATTTAATGTGTGCCCCCTTCGGGGAAGCTGTAGGATTAAAAGTAAGACTTTGTTGAGCTCAGTGCTGTGAAGCAGAATTAGCAATTTACCGGACATCCACACCAGCTCTGCTTTAACACCTGTCCATTCAAAGTCAAGGTTTAAAAGGTCATTTTAACAAAGTCCAAGAATAAACGATGAATGGGGGGAAATTGCTTGAATAAAGGGGTCAAAATTAAGTGTTCTTTAGTGATGTCGAAAGAAAAACATTTTATTCAGCTCTTTTGCATTTTTTATAGCAATTATGATTAACTAATTATGATTGGTTAACCTTTGACCTTTACACAGGATTGGCTGAGCGCAACAGAGTACGCACGCTCAGGCCAATATCTCGGAGGATACCGGGCGCGTGTTGTGCCTGTCGAACACTTCAGTGTTTCCATGGTGGGCAATAAAG